>CAKOGP040001758.1:1007791-1115950 GCA_933822405.4 Cylindrotheca closterium | reverse complement strand
GCGCTGGGGAGTTGTGATGGCAGGGTTGTCCTTTGTCAGAGCAATCGACGACTGAGTGGTCGAATTTGATCGGGTTTTTTCCTCGAGACCTCCCTGACCTTGGTCAGCTACAGTCATGATCGAATTCAGGTCCTTCTCCGGCGGGTTCATGATGCTATCCTTCATGTTGGTGTAAATTTAATTCCTGTTTCAACAACAACAACTGTTTTCCTTTATGTACGAAACGCGTAGGACTGGTACAGTTTTGTTTTGGAGAAGCGTGTGGAAGAATATTTTCTACCTTTTAGTTTTTGTTTTTTGATTTTTGAGTTTTATGAGGCTTCTTGTTACATCGGCATAAGGAAAATCTGGGTCGCTCGGATGATACTTGGGCGATCGTTTCTCTTTCTTTTTTGCATTCTGTGAATTGCCACTCGTCTGGCGATTTCCACCGAATCGATTGCCGCCGCGAACTCCTCTTGTACTTTGGTTGCGGCGCGTCATTTTCTCTTTTATAAACTTTCTTCAACTATCGATTGAGTGTCTGATGGACTTGCTCTACAGACCTGAATGGGAGCCTCAACGCCCTGTCTGTTTCAATGAGCAGTCCCTGAGATCGAATCTACGCCGGCTGTGGTCTGCTTTTGGGCACCAGCGACTCTGGGCCTCAGCCTCTGGAATAAGCAGTAGTCTTATTCAATCAAAGGTCTTACTTTATTATCTCCTATACTTGCCTGGACCTCAACATCCACAAAACTATTCTTGCCAGAACTCAATCAATAGTGAGACTCTCGATTGCAGTTCAAAATTATCTTCTAAATTCTCACAATTCTCATTCTTGATCACCTTTCTACGTGATGACGCGTTCTGACATACTGCGTTTCATATTACGCACGATTGACATTCACGTCACTGCCGCGTCATGTCACATAGACCATTGATCAATAATCAACCAATATGATTGCTCAATATATCAATACGTCCAACAAGAGGAGCACATTTTGCTTTATTCTAACACTCCAACTGATATTGTACAGGGCGAAAGCGGCAAGACCCTTGGAGGACAACCGACCAATCACAAACAACACGTTGAGTTGTCTTCTCCAGGGTGCACATTCAATACTGATTCTCCATTGACGAGCAAGTTGATCCGGCTTGATGAGATAGATTTTCCGGAAGTTTTCATCGATCGAATTGTCAAACTGTGTATGCCACATACGGTCAAGGCAAGCAGCAGTTGGGAGCGTTGAATCAAGTCGAGTGAAAGATACAAGTTGTCAGCATCGATCTGTTGTTGCAGAGCTTCTTCTTGGCGCCGGGTGTCAGGATCATAAAGCTGCCAAGGAATGTCTGCAGTCATCCAAATAGGTTGAAACTCCATTATCTCGCTGACCTCTTCATCCATAGGTTGGCGACATGTAAAATGGGAAATTGGTTTGTCAAATAGTAGTGGGATCCGTAGACCCGATGTCAAAATAGCATTAGCTTCTCTGTTTTGTTGTTTAGGCCATAATCGAATTAACGGCACGTCATTTACCACCACGCTGTTGGCACGCAGTTGGTCGATACAGAGTAGATGCAATCCTAGACCAGGTATCAAAAGCACTTCACAGAAATGCAGACAGTAAGTTCAATGATCAAAAGGGCAGTCATAGGCAAGACAGACATTTCCAATTCGAACATCGTTGATCTTCAAACCATTGTGAAAACCGGTGACATTGATTGACTGAGAGGACGTCAAAAGGACATAATCAGGATCAAAAGCACATGTATCTGCGTGCGAGTCCAGTTCACATCGGTTGGTAAGAGTGTTTGTAGACAATAGCACCAATACCATACAAGAATTTGGGCGAGTACTTGTGAGAGATCCGACAGATGAGATTCCTAGTCAATCGCGCCCACCATTGTTGCAACGACGACGACTCATGCCTGCACCTGCTCCACACCCATCGTTATTATTATCTTCTTTTGTTTCTCCTTGATCAGCTCGTCCATCATTGACAGCGCTGTAGAGATGCGTCGCAATCGCCGCAATGGTGGTGGTGGTCTTGGCGGAAGAGGTGCTGTGTGAATTCCTCTCTCCAGATTTGATCAGAGTAGCCTCCATCATTTAGTAGAATACCGTTGCGGCTAAAGCGATCTGGAACACTAGATTGCAAACGATTCAAAGCGACCTCCACCTCTCCCATTGCCACCGCGTCCACCACCACCACCTTGTCTGAAGGCAGCAAGTTGTCAAGTGCGGCGCTGGGTGTTGTCGTTACCTGCAGCTAAGACTTGTGTTGTTACATAATCGATGGCACCTTGGAAATTGGATCGGAGAACGGCATCTCCAGTAATATGTGATCTTCCATTGGAAAGTGAGGAATCTCCAACAGTTTTCTCAAGAAGTACGTCAACCTTATTTGCATCAGAGCGTGGATCACCATTCAACTCGAGGTCATTGAAGGCCCCAATAAGGCGACTGATAAAAGTATTCCAAGTGAAGCCTTCAACCTTATTTGCATCAGAGCGTGGATCACCATTCAACTTGAGGTCATTGAAGGCTCCAATAAGGCGACTGATAAAAGTATTCCAAGTGAAGCCTTGAGCTTTACCGTTCCAGTGAAGTGTTGCGAGGACACGGACAGCAGCTTGGCGTTCATTGGTGAAATGTCCCCTTCCACGATATTGTGCAAACAGAGCGAAGTAAGCAGCTCGGCCATTCAAAGTTGGAGCAAATTGACGAACGTGATTGTAGGCATCGGTTTCATGAGTGACAGCATGGAGCATAACCCAATATTTCTGGTTGTTGCGACGGAACACAGCGCCAGTATGAGCAGCACGTTGGACGAGTTCTTCCTCAATGGAGCGAGTGCCATCATCGGCTTTGAGAAAACCAGGGTCACCAGCAACTGGAAGTTCAGAATTTTCACGGAAAATATAATCAAGGCGAATTCCACGGTAACCATAGGCAGTACGAGCCCAACTTTCAATGTTTTCCATCATGATTCGACCATCGCGATTGTTGAACTTTGGAGGATGTGGAGGAAGTGGGTTGGAGTCCCCTTCCATAAGATCTGGGTTTTCATCATAGAATTGACCAATAAAAAGGAGATTTTGAATGGTTCCAAGGGCTGGAGTATGGGTTCTTTGAACCAAAATGAGGAGCTTCCCATATTTGGAGATACGATGAATAGTCATCGATTCGCGAGCGGTGACTCCAATAGTCGCATTTGCATTGTTGGGATTAGGGGCTCTTCGCATAGATTTGATGTCTTCTTGAACTTGAGAAGTGGTTCTGTTGGCGAAGGAGTCAACAGAGTCAAGACCTTCAACATCGGTCATGTGTTGCGTGAGGACGGGTCGAATAAGGAGATCGACTTCGCACCAGTTACGAAATTGAATAACAGCAGCCATTGTGATGCGATGATGTGTGGACGATTTTTGATGTTTTTGATGTGTTGTTTGGTTTCAGGTCGAAAAAGTGTCAGACTTGAAGTCAGAAATCACTGGAGAGAATCGCCAGAAGGCGAACGTTGGTGATAGCTGGCAGTTTCAAATAATTTAGCCCTAAATGTCAAAGCATCTCATATTGAGAGCTGTATATAAACGTGGCACGGATGGTTGCATGCATGGCACGTCTGCCATTTAGCCTTCGCTAGCGAACAATTTAGTTAACGCTGCGATGTGATTAGCCTTTGGTGCGCATCCAAATGCTGAAATTGTGGCATGAAAAAATCACGAGATCGATACGACGATGGTGATCCTAACCATGGCTGAATGAGGCGATTTCTTCAAACAGATATTATTCGAAAGCCTTCCCGGCCCCTCTATCCATTGTGGATTGCTTGGGTCTGATAAACCGTTAAATTGAGTAGCGAGGTACGAGAGATTTTGTACGAGAACGAGTACGATAACAAACATGGGGATTATACGAGTACAAGATGTGTGCGAATCTCTAGGTTAAGCTATCTAAACGTACGAATGACGGACACTCTCTGGTCCAATTAACGTATGGAGCCCATTTTCCAATTTGAGATTTTCCAGATTCCTCTCAAGAGGATTCCATTCCATGCCTTGCTTCGAAGATCGATGTGAGTCACCCATCCATTCTGGTCTCACACGATCCAAAAGGAATAACATCCATTGCATATCTCCAAACGATCCAAAAGCCCCATCCATTGCATATCTCCAAATACTACTACTCAAAATGCAGGCTGCTCTCTCTCGATTAAGCCGCCTTTCTGCTGTCGGCGCCACAGGCGTTTTCACCGTCAGCCAATGTCTTTACAATGTCGATGGAGGAGAACGAGCAGTCATGTTTGACCAACTAAGAGGCGGTGTGCGTCCAGATGTCAGCGGAGAGGGAACCCACTTTTTGATCCCAGGCATCCAGCGTCCTATCATTTTTGATGTTCGTACCAAGCCAAGAGAAATTCCTTCTGTTACTGGTACCAAGGATCTGCAGATGGTTAACATCAAGTTGCGGGTTCTATGGCGCCCCATGATTGATGAACTTCCCAAGTTGTACCGAGAGCTTGGAACTGATTTTGATGAGAGAGTCTTGCCTTCCATTGGAAATGAAGTCCTCAAGAGTGTTGTCGCACAGTACAACGCCGAAGAACTTCTCAGCAAACGCGCGGAAGTCTCGGCAAGAATCAAAAGCGAAATGATCAAGCGTGCCAAAACCTTTCACTTGGAATTCGATGATGTTGCCATCACTCACCTTACTTTTGGTAGAGAGTTCATGAACGCCATTGAAGCTAAGCAAGTGGCCTCTCAGGAGGCAGAACGTCAACAATGGGTTGTCAAGCGAGCGGAGCAGGAACGAATGGCGGTGGTAACAAGAGCGGAAGGAGAAGCTGAGGCAGCCTCCATTATTACCAAAGCCATGGAAAAGACAGGAAATGCGATTGTTGAAGTGCGCCGCATTGATGCTGCAAAGGAAATCGCGGGAAAGTTGGCCAACAGTCGAAACATTGTATACCTTCCCAACACTTCTGGATCGGGAAATGGCAATGGAGGTGGTGCCAACTTGCTTCTAGGATTAGACAAGTAATCATTCATACGAAAGTTTAGTTTGAGTTTACTTTCTCTATATATCGAAATGTACCAATGCCGCTCCTTAGTACCACCAGCAATCAATCCACTTTCAAGGAAGCTATTCTGATGAATCGAAAGCTTGGAATCGAAAAAAAGCTTTTTCGATTGCTTTCACGATGTATCGTGACCAACATATTGGAACAGTGCTTTGTTATGAATTGAGTGATCTACCTTCTTGGAATTCCAAAAATACCTTTTATCATCTTTCGAGCATCTTAGTACTTTGGAGGATTAATAAAATCGACGGCTGGCTTTAAAGTCACAACCACAAATGGCAGTCGGATAGGTTCCAAGAGTTCATTGAGCACTAATGTAACTCCAATCTGACCAAGTTGTGGATCAATTTTCTCTGCCAAGGCCCACTGAGATCCCGTTAGTTGGGACAAGGCATTGTCCGCTTTGGAGATTATCATCATGGCATCCAAACCCCCCAAGTCGATAGAGGCATAGACCATGACTCCCATCGAGAACCAACAACACCAGTACCTGAAAGAGAAAAATAATTGCGGAAAATTTAAGCACTATCGGTAAGAACGGTCCATTTTCAGAGAGCACGATAGGAAGGATCAGGAAAAGGACACAACACCCAGGCACACGTACCAAACAAATAGTGGAAATCCATAGTCCTTCATGAGAGCCTAAAGTTTAAAAGAAAGGAAAGCATAAGAATTCAAGTCGAATTCAAAGAATTGTCACATCTGAGTCGACAAAATCACAGTCTTACTTTGTACCGTCCACTCCAGGTGTATAGTTCACCAGTATTAATACCCTTCAACTTCTCCAATCTCGCGAGTTTACGATTTAACTCGCGTAGTTCTTGGTCTTTTTCTTCTGAACTTAGGTGAGCGATTCGAGCCTTTTCCTTGTCCTCCTCTTCTGTCGTCATTGGAGTGTACCACCGCACTGCATCGAATCCCATTGCGCTAGTAATGGAGGACCGTTTTGAAATTGGCGATGGACTTTTGCAATAACGCGGCAAAAAGAGTCTCGATGGTGTTTGAAACTCACGTGTCACTGCGATTCCTCCTCGTTGCAACAAAACCCTGGAACCAGCACGCCATTGGGCGGAGAGAAGCATTCTTCCTTATATTTTCTGATGCAAAATTCCTGTGGTTGTTGTGGTGGATGAGGGGGGATGAGGTCTGGAACACCCGGCAGAGTGAGGACTTCCGAATTCTGGACTCTACTGTACCCAGCCGACCGTATAGAAAGGTTGCGAAAGTGAAGAAGAAGAAGAATTCCGAATTCCGGTAGCCAGCAAAGAACTTGAACGAAGATCTGACGCGTAGCTACCATTCGTGAGAAGAAGTACTGAACTTGGAGAAGATGTGAACACGTAAGCACCAAACTGGAAAGAATTGAGTTGTGGCAAGAAACCCACAACTCGATCCAGATTGAACCTTGCGATTGAACACTATTGGACCCCAACATAGCGTAGAAAAATTTAAACTCGTCTGGGGGGGGATAGTGATCCATATAAGGAATCAATAAGAGGAATCAGGAGTTTGCAAAAATCATGGATTTTGGACGTCTTCTCAATGCGTTATCGCCAAATGGGCGGGCTCATAGACCCCCAGTAGAAACAGTCAATTCGGATCTATCAAGTACCGGCCGGAGCCGACAGAGAGGCAGCATGATCTCCGGACACTCTCATTCCTACTCAACCATCCGTGGCTGGCGTGCCACGAGTCGTGGAGGAAATTCAAACTGAAATGAGCGATTTCCGAAGCACTTATGATGGCAAAATCGATTCAGATTTTGATGCTGGCCTCTCTGATGGGGAACCGACACGAAACCTGGGAAAAGCACCACCAGACACTGAAGGAGAAGAAGAGGATCCTGTTGGGAATTCACGTGCGCGTGTAAGAACTAATGAAGTACTGTTGGGACTAACAAAGTACTTGTGGAAAATCCAGGTTTATATGGATTAAAAGTGGTCTTCAGGCGTGACAAATAGATAGGATATACCGGTAGCTGGGTCAGAACCAGCTTGTCACATTTTTGAGGACCAGACTGGCTGTTTTAGCCAACAGATCCCGAAGAAATCTGGGACGGGACCAAGCCAGCGATCGAGGATCTCATCCATCTGGACAATACTCACTGTAGAGCCAACTTCATCGGGCCAAAGGTGGAGACAGAACACGATCTCTTTGTCTGTGGAAAGGCAACCCGGCATTGTCAAGAACACAAGGACGAACGCAAAGTGAGCAGAGCAGAACCACAATGGCTTCTACGAGTTGAATCTGCACATTTAGATAAGAATGGGGAATCTGTCTTCCATGGCAAGCGAAATGGATTCCAATGCTCCGAGGAGAAGATGGAGGCGCGCCTTCATCTTGATCATGTCAGGCTCTGGGATGACGATTACCCACGAAGCAGTGGAGTGGACGAGAGCGAAGTGGAGTCAGAAAGAGAGATGTTGGGATATGACAAAATATGAGTTTTTACGTTCCAAAAGAAACTATTCAAGTACAAGGTTTTCGACACGTGCGATCGGACTTTGATCGTGCAAGATGTCGGGATTCGACACAAGTATGCCGGACATAAGTCTGTTGGACAAATCTGTATCCACACAAACAGGAAAAGATCCTGTACAAGTGGAATATTGATGTTGTGTACGATGCAGCAGGGAATAATGCAAGATGTCCCAAAGTACTGCATTCAACACAGAATTGTGGTAGAAGTCAAATCAAGTTCTGTAAACAAGGGATTTTCCAAGGGAAAATTGTTGAACTCACTTTTGTGATTGAATCATCAATTCAAGCCAAACATTAATCAAATAGGAACAATTTCACTCAAAGTATACCTAGACACAGGAGAACTATTGTCGTGAAAGTGTTGTACAGTCGATTACGAATTTAGATTGCAGAGAGTTTGTTCTGAGCGCTAAAAGCACTCACGATAGAGCACATTTTGCTTTATTCTAACAAAGTTCTTCCGATGTCATAAACAAATCAAATGGCATCCAGGGGGAAGCTATATGGGGGAAAACCGAATCAACCAATCAAAACGATTCCAATTTGCAATTTCACTGCACCATCTTGATATGAATTTCAATAAAATTTGATAACGATATCAAAAGTCATAGATTAATTTCAGCCAATCCGATAGCGCTGAGATCCTGATCAAAACGACGCACGTAAGAAATTGCAGTGGTATAGTCATTTTCATGTTTAACCGTTTCCTGGTCAGACAATGCAAATCAATACATTTGTAGAGCCAGTGCAAAATGTACGTGAAGTCGACTACACCGACTTCTCCAAAATAGTACCTAAAACCTCTAAATACTACTCGCCAAATTTGGCCACTAAAGAACTAAACACATAGTTGGAAGTCATTTATATCAAAGAAGATGTCTGATAAGAGTATATGTGGGGAAATTGTTGTTGGAAGTCACTTTCCTATTTTGACGTTCAAACAAAGGGCTTTTTTAGTTCCTTTCACGTAGATTCAGTACATTTGCTACAGTGATGGGAAACACAGCATCAATTATCAAGAAGTGGTCCAACCAATTATTCACACAAAGGAAAGTGATTTCAAATCTATTGTATTCAATTGTGGGCCCTTGTCCTGTTGTCGACAATGCCTCTAAACAGCAGATCTGGACCTGACTATTTATATAAATCAGTTTGACTAATTTGACTATGTAGAGTTTGTACCAGGTCTACGAAATGTATTGATTTGTATTGTCTGACCAGGAAACGGTTAACAAATGTATGCATCAATCAATCAACTGACGAATACTGATATGACATTCAAACTACTTATTTCTGAACATTTACTCTACCTACATCAATTTCCACTGTTTTGTCGGGCACTGGGGCGCGTGTGGAATGCGTCCCGCTTTCTTCCTGCCGGTAATGGTTTTGTGATTCATGTATTCCGCATATGGTAGACAGCAAAATGCTTGACAGTGACCTTAATGACGGGATTGATTATTGTAGGAAAAGGTAAAACCCACGTCGGTACCCTATGTGGGCTGGTAACGCATCCACTGCATGAAAGTGGACAAAGCAGTACCGATGGGGTGACAGGCGTCACAGATCTTGCCACTGAAGACAGCGCAGGGAATGAAGAATATTCGCCCTTGCATCGCGAATAGGCTGATGTGTAGATGTTGTTCATCTCACTCAAGGGGCATTCCAATTCCTACAAACAAATTCTTTTGTACCATAGTACCGTCATGCAATGTTTTAGTCGAGTCAGTCATTTGTAATTTATCGAATTTCTACACGTCTCACGCTTCGCATCCCGCAGTGTCTATCCATCATCGATATTGGGCCAGTACAACTTCATTATCGAGATAATACTACATATCATGATAAAATCCCTACACTCTCATATCCTTCTTCTTGTCTCTCTGTCGCTTTCATGTGGCTTTCAGCGCAAATACACCTTACTTCGATCGTCTCTCACCACATTGAAAATGAGCAGCTCCAGTGATTTTGCGAGTCTTGATGTCTCCAGATTCCAGACGGGCAAGCGCCCAGAAGGTACAGAAGACTTCATCATGCAGCAAACTATGCTTCGTATCAAAGATCCAGTTAAGAGCCTTGAATTCTACTGCGATGTGCTCGGATTTCGACTGGTAATGTATTTGGAATTTCCACATTGGGGATTCAATGTATATTTCGTGTGTCCGAGTAACGTTTCTGATATACCCGAGGGTCAAGCCGCTCAGTGGGAGTACTGCATGAATACTCCTGGGACCATTGAGCTTACATGGAACTACGGATCGGAATCGGAGGAAGGTCCTGTGTACAACACGGGAAATGCTGATTCGACCGGAACACAAGACGGTGCAAAGATTAAGGTACGGTATTTGGTTTAAAGGGTATTGGCGAGTTGTCTCGTTTGGAATTTGCAACTCAACATCTCGTTCGTGCTCTTCAGGGGGGGTTTGGTCATATTGGAATCACAGTCCCAGACGTGTACGAAGCTTGTGAACGATTCAAGAAGCTTGGCTGCACGTTCCATAAGACCCCGAACTCTGGAGGTATGAAAGGACTAGCCTTCATCAAAGACCCAGACGGTTACCTTGTGGAAATTCTTCCCCGGGGTCCTTTTGTCACAAAGTCAATTGACTGCGACGGCATTCCAGCGGAGGGAGGAGATGAATACAAAGACAACTCGAAGTAGACCACTTTAGACATGCCGATGTACTATGGAGTCGGATTAAAGACGGAATAGATCATACGCGAACTCTCTGGTAACAGAGACTGAATACATGATTGGTGTTTTTTCGTATGTGTCTCAGAGCTAGCTGCAAAAGACCGGAACACCATAGCATACAGGAGCACAGCCTACAATGTACCTCAGTTTACATGAAGATCGAGAGTTCGCGACACAATAACCAAGACTTTCAAAACTGTGATTGCCACTTTCTCCAAAGAACTTCTCGAAAAGAGATATTGAGAATCTGGAAAAGAAGCAATAATTAATGAGACAATGCTGACTCTATCACAGCAACTGAGCAGAACAGGAATTTACCGGTCGATATCATGGTCTGTGACGTCCCACAGATTTCCCACCACGCAAGGTGCTCCGGCACAGAGATACGACAACGCAATACCCTCAGGGTCGAAATGTAAGGGTAGTTGTTCCAATGACTTTGAATCTTTCTGATTTACAGAAAGAAGTCTTCCGCTGCTGCATCCCATGAGTATGAGACTAGCGTTGCACGTCCTGAAGGTCCTACCACTTTCTCCGCTTATCATCTGCTCAACATTTCGACGAGAGTAGCATGTTTGTGCTCCACCATGCCCTATGAATATGACTAAGCCATGCTTCTTCATCAGAGCGTTTTCAAAGAAAGACGGAGTAGGGGGTCTACCAACTACTCCATCCCAGTCCCAGCTGTGCGAAGAAGAAAGTCCTTCAAGGACAGGAAGAAGACGCTTCTGTGTTGATTCCAGGTTACTTTCTGGATCTAGGACGTATGTGGCGTTGTATGGATCGAGGCTTATCCCTTTTCTATTCGACTTCATTCGCTCTCTTAGTGTAGCATAAACAAAAGGAAGCGATGGTACTCGAAACACAGGTTTGCCTTCAAGGGATTCCATGCCTTCAAATGGGAAGCGCTGTAGATTTTCATCAAGTAGAAGAAACAAGCAGCTTCGGTTGCCACCATCTGTGGAGATCTCGAGTTCCTTTTGTTTCTTCTTTTCTTGCACTTCCAAAATCGTTTCGATGATTTCATGCTTTCGCATTTTTCTCATCTGTGAATCAGAGAAGTTGTGCCGTCGCAAGATGTTCTTCAACTTTGGAACTGTCAGATTCCATAACGACTTCTCGCCCATCTCGTCATCTACTACGGGTGTACTTGGATTGCATGCTGCTTCAAATCGTGATGCAAGATTTCCGCAAGGAAGGTCAGAAGACTCATTCTCTTCGAATATCGAATCCTTGGAATTGATTCGAAGATGGATCGTAGAAAAGAAATTCTCTTCCACTTCGAGGATATGGTAACACAGAGTTTCATCAATCTGGTTTCGAACGCTCCACCAATCTCGTTTTGCGGATTCTTTGGTGTAGTTCGCTGAAACTTGATCTGGGTCCATTCCTTGCAGATGTTGTTGACTCTTGTGAATAATCTTGTCAAGCGGACGAAGGATTTCGTCGTAAGCACAGTATCTTTCCTCCTTCGGAAAGACACATTTTGTTTCAATGCAAAAGGAGTTCCCGCTACTTTCTCCTTTGCCCAGTGATGTAAGGAGTAGCTCTCCTGTGGGACATATTGCTGCTGCAACAAAGTGCCAGACCTTTGGCGTGACAGCCGCAAGTGCATCAAGGAAATGAAGGATTGCACGGTTTCGTCCAGAGTCATCTTCCAAGCTTCTATCAAAACATGAAAAGGCACTCACAAGGTCCTCAGCACCCTGTTTGCCATCAAGAGATTTCGACATCTGCCTCCTTCCAACGTGGCCAATTGACGTAAGAACAAGCATGCCAGAAACAGAGCCAGAAAGTTGTCCACTTTCTGGACCAGAAACAAGTGCGAGACTTCGAATAAGAGTCCGGTAGAAAACATTGTTGTCATAGTTTTCAATTTCTGAGATTGCATTTGAAAAACTTTTCTTTGCGACGGCAAGTGATTTAGAGGTGATCGCTCCTTGACCCTGCCATAATCGTGTCAGATCACCATTATTTCGTGTAGCATCCAAAGCCATGGTTCCGATATAGTAGTGCGCCCATGCCTTGTCAATTGAAGAAGATGTGTGATCGTTGATTACATCGTGGCAAAGATCACCAATTCTATTATATGACACTTCGTCCGAATCTGTTGAATCGTGAAGAAGACATCTCGCTTTCAAAAGACTAAGCTTTGATGAATATGTACCTGATGTTGTGATGGTCATATTTATCGGTAGCTCCAAAGTCGATGGTATCGCTGAAAGCGACGAAAGCTGAAATTGAGGTAGACATGCATAATAGGACTTGAAATCGGAGTGTTGGCGAGACGTCATTGCGCTGCCATACAAGATATCTCCAGCTGTAATTAATGTCAGAAGTAAGCAAATAGGGGTGTGCCCACGAAAATAGCTTGCACGTACCTGATACGAGATCTTGTATTGTTTCGTCCATTAGTCCTTCATTCTGACCGGAGACTAACTTATCCGGTGTAATATATCTGAATTGCTGCGCAACAAGGTCTGAGGGTGAAAATAGGCAATTGATAGTCACTCGTAATCGATTGAAACGTCGAAGTATCAAAGGTTTCGATGACATCAAAGAGGAGATCGTATGCTGAAGCATGAGGGTGCGATCGGTGATTTTCGGTAAATTGGCGTCAACACCCAAAACGCGTGGAATTGTCAAGATACAAGACCATGCCTTTCGATGATCCCCAAGTTGTATGAATGTTTGTGATTTCATTATGAGACATTCTGCGTAGCGATGGCTCGCTTGGATAAACAAGGTCATTCTAGCAACTTGCAGCCAGAATGGAAACTTAATCTTTTTGGAGGAGGAGTATCTTGTTTCAGCCAATATCCGCTGGCAATGCATTGTGCATAGCTGTATTTGTTTCAATGCTACCACCACGTTGCCTGACTGGTGTGCAAGTTGAGTCTGAGCAATCGCCAGCGATGAGAGTAACCACATGGAAAGAAGGGAGTTCTCGCGCTGATTTTCACACTTAGCAATTTCGGTCAGTCGATCATTGTCGATGTATTCATCATTCCGCCCATTGAGCATCGACAGTGACAAGCGAAGTCCTTGTGAAACTAACCAATCCAAAGACTTGTGGTCAGTGCTATTCGCGCTTTCGAAGATTTCGTTATTAACTGAAAGGTCGAAACGACGTTGCAGACGAGGAATTCTCTGGTACGATTCAATGAATACGGAAGACAGCCACTCCATCTCGGCAGCTTCACTCTTGTCTGCGAGAGTAAGTACGAGAAAGGCTAGTCTCGCGGCTCTTGTATGGTCCCCTTCGAAATCCAATCTTGATTTCGTGTTCATCAGGTTCCACATCATCCATTGCTTTGTTTCTCGTCGTGTCCAATCGTTGCAAAGTACAATTTTTGTCGTATTGTCACACAGAGACAAAAACTCTATCATACCTTGTGTTGGATACACTTTGGGTGACTCAACCAATTCGAGAAAGATGTAGTACTGCGTTACCGACAATCTGATTGCTGCGCTGATTCCGTCCCATTCGTCTTTCATTTCTGATGAATTGACTGCTCGAATACCAAGCATACTTTGACTTGCCAGACGGAGGGTACGTTTCATGACAACATCATTCGTCACCCTTATGTTGGTTCCATGGGTGGTGTCTTCAAAAAAGGTCCGCACCGGTAGCAACGATGTTGAAGATACCAAATACAACAGTGACGTGAGTGCCGATGTGACCAAAGGCTCAAATCGATGAGCAATTGAGACTACTGCAAGCTCCACTAAGTCATCATGGTTTGATAGGAGGCCAATAACATCATCTGTGCAGTCTTCATCTGTCACGCGAGATATCCGCGCTCCAAGTTGCAGAATAGACTCGAGGAGCATTGTGAGGTGACCAGAAGTCATTTCATTATTGGCCGCCATCGTGACAGGTTGAAAGACAGCGCAAAGAAGACTGCTTAGATTGACTTGACTCCCGAGGCATCCAGCGACTGATTGAAATGCAGGATTTCCAGTTCTCTCTGTATCGAGAAGTATGTCCAGTATACCGCGTAGATCAAGACACGATCGAGCACTCTGCGATTCCAGTGCGGATTCTCCGAGTGACACTGGGAAGATCGAAATAAGCCGTTTAATTGTCAACGTGAGAAGTGGATTCATTTCGCAATGAACCTGTAGTGGGGACACCACCGACTTGCTTTTTGAGGCCAGGAGATCGGCAAAATCCTGTTCTGGTACCTTTCCTTTTGTCGTGTGCTGGTTCATTGCTACTTCTACTCGAAGAACGGCTGCTAAGACGAGGCAACATTCCTCTAGTCTACCCATATCATGGTACACGTTTGCCAGCTGGGTCAGTCTGGTTGAAAGATGATGGCAGTTATCACCGCAGCCTTCAGATTTTTCTGCTGCTATGGTATCATTATACAGAGCGATGGAACGGAGAAAAGGTATGATCGACGAACCGTTGCTGCTATTCTCAACTCGCTGCCTCCCGATGATTGAAATAGACTGTCATATGTTGAGTGCAGCAGAGTAGAAGGATGTGTAGAGACGCTTATCCCAACTTACCTTCGCGCACTTTGCGAGTACTGCCGATCGTTTACTTTGTGCCTTGCTGACAAACCTATGCAGTTCTTCGATCGCCTCATCACACAAATTGGCAAAATAAGTCCCTGATTCGTAATCTTCTTCATGGATATAATGATTGCTGAGTTTCTCAAAAGCGGAAAGTGGCCGAATATAGCACTCAATGATTGTTTCGAAAAGTTGCTGAGAACTGGAGCTTTCAGGTACTACATTCATAAGCAGCGATAAATACGGAGCGATGCACTTTGTCAAAATAATTCCAGCCAAGTGAAGACTCTTTTCGTCACCGGCGCCATTCTCTCTCCTCGTGGCAATGAATATGGAGCGGTGCAACGAGACCATGGTCAGAAGCTTTGCGCTCCTTGAAAACTCTTCTGGATTTAGATTGTTCACTTCCCCGACAAAAGTCATTTCAAAATCCCGTATCGTGTCTTCGCAGAAGGTGAGAAGGTCTTCATTCTCAACACGCTCACCTATTCCTTCAAGACGATTGCGAACCATAACTGCGAGTACAATCACATTCAAGAAACAATGAAAGAATGACCCTTTGTTTCTGCCTTGATTAAGAAGCTCAGTCGGAGGTAGTATGCAGGTATGAAGGATCCTATATGCCGAATACTCAACATAGTTCAGCGGGATACGTGTGTTTGGTACTTTGAGAACGGTACAGTCTAGCACCTTCCCAATTTGCTCGTGGTAGGCACTCAATGGAGACCTGGGTTCAACAGGGAAAGTGGCAGATGTCATCGATTGCGCGTACACCGAGGCTGCTTTCCAAGCGTAACTACAAGCACCATTAAAGTTGGCCTGTGCAATTTTGTTTTGGTCATTCGTCAATGGTAGCAGCAATAGAGTGGCATACATTCGCGTGTTCAAACTTGCTTCGTTCTTGTGAGTTTCTTTCATCCTGGAAGATTTAATCTCTGAAGCAATATCCCATAATATTTTGTGTCCTAATTTGCAGTACGACGCAACATCCTTAAGGCACTCCTGATCCTTTGATTCCAGCAAGCATACCATCCAACTCAGGTATGCCTGCCGAAGTAGCTCGATAGGTTGCTGCTGCGATTTTAATTGCAATGATCGAAGATCCAAGTTGATTTCAACATGTGCGATAATCGAAGTACAACATTTCCCACACAAAGGTGAACATTGACTCACAGAGGACCAATGCTTTGATTGTGGACTGCCAGAAAGGTGCCAAAGACGATTAGTCACTATGGCCAACGCATGGATTGCTTTGATGTATATTGACGAGACTTGACGAAGCGTCATCGTTCCCAGACTGTTTCTTCCTTCGGTATTGTTACAAGTCGGTACGACTGCAAAGTCTCCTTCTATGTATTCGAATGTAACAATCCTAACTTTTGATGGACATTGGCATGTATAATGTCGGATAAAATGACTCATCGTGTCGTATGATGAAATCAGAATTGTCAACAACCGCAGATCGGAGCTGTCAGTCTTGGTTGCATCGAATGTAATCTGAATTAGATGGTGTAGCAGTCGAATTGCCGTCTCAAGGCTTTTGAAATCAGCAACACCATTTACCAAAGACCTTATGGAACGAAGTGTATGGCAAGCAACGAAAAGGCAGCCAAAGAGGCGCGAAGTGTGCTTCGCATTAAAACCGCCTTTTTGGATACTTGTTGCTTCTTTGATAATTCGACGGCTATCGCCTAGTAATTGAGATTCCTTCCCCCCCAATGAGAGATGCAGAGCCATAGTAGGTTCATCCTCGGAGAGCGAAGCCTCTGCGATGCAGTCGAGAAGTTCTGGGTCGTTGTTCCAAAAGCCGTCGACTTCAGAAATATCTGGCACGCATTGGTGAAGGACATCTTTTAGCGAAGACTGCACAGTACCCGTATCGTTCTGTCCTGAATTTTCCGCTCGCTTCTGCTTTGCAATTGTTGACTTTGTGCTGGGGTGATGGGACCAGTTTTCCTTGTCGCAAAAGTTGTCATCCACAGAGTTCCTCGATTTTGATGATGTGTGGTTTCTTTGCTTTCTCCGTGTACGAGAGGTTTTCGACATTAGCGCTGAAGTCGAAGGCATATTGTAGAAACAGCAAAGATCAATGCCAACATCCAAAATGAATTTCATCGAAAGATGATGTTGGAGTTCATGAATTTGAATTATTGTTCTGGCACGCCGGCCAAACTTTCGAGGTACGGATGTAGTGTTTATTGTTGAATAGTGGCGCAGTGGCGCACTCCATGCGACGAATTTAGCCTTCCCAACGCATTTTTTCAATGAAACTCAGCAAACAGCTCCTCACAAATTCGTCATTCATCGAATCTGGCGATTCATACCGCCACTACATCCCAACCATAGTTTCAATTGCGTTGAAAACAAAATCTATTGTGCTGCTTCATAAAAAAGGAATATGACAAACAGAATATTTACCACCTTGGCACTTTTGCCGTTTGTGGCAGGGCAAGGGCTACGAGCAAATCAACGCGAAGCCCAGGCTTGTGACTGTGATCCATACAACTACAAATATGATTTGGAGTGCTGCGGCCCAGCATGTGCATTCCCTGACAGTCGATTTTATGATATAGATCTCTGCTCCTGTGACCCGTGCGATGTCAAAGGAACCTGCTACGACATGGAGCACTGCTGCGATCCATGTATGAAGGAATCGTCATGCTTCAGCGAGGAAACGTGCTGCGACAAGTGTGATCCAAGGTCATACTGTTTTGACTTCTACGCAGATTGCGACGTCCACTATGGAGCACAGACAACCCATATTGAAGTGGACTCTATGACTGTTTCCACCGCTGAAGCGGGCACAGGAAATGTAACGATTGTCGACACAGCAGGAGCGAAAATTGAACCGGAAATTGTCGCTGTTGAAGCAACGTCATATGGAGGTGGCGAATAGTAAGTCATGCTTACTCCATTTTTGAATCTTATGAAAAGTCTTTTGCTAATCTGATCGCATTCTTTCAGTTACGACGTCGACGAACGTCCACTTTATTCTATTACAGTTGATGCTTTCTCTCCAGCTAGGCTGGGAGGAAGAGCAGAGGGAATCGGAGAAATTTATCCATTTGGAGGCAGAGTGACGAGCGCTTCTGATACGACCGACCATTACGTTAATACGAATGCTGATGGTTCAATTTATTCCCTCTACATCACTCATGAGGGATACTGCACGAGAACAAGTACGATTGGGTCAGTGCGAGGGGTTTGCCATTGGCAATATACCATCGATGAAGTGGGTACATTCGTTGCCTCTGGAGGATTGGGAGATCCCTCTGAAGCGAGCACCCTTGCCATTGAGGGTGGTACTGGTATGTTGATTGGTGCCACAGGATCTGTCACGGTTTACGGCGCTACGGTTAATAGTGCGTCGTTTCCCAACGTTGCCCAAAGCGGAACAGATCCTTTTGCAGGAGTAGATGGCTACTTGCACGCCATCAGAATGTATGCCGATGATGCCTTCTCAAACGGCTCGACGAACGGTGTTTTCGAAACTATGGCGCCAACTACACCCACAGCGTCGCAATCCAATTCGCCATCAGCGGCACCGTAAAACAGCTGTATGTAAGCCTAGTCTATATTTGCAATTTAGTTGATACTTGCGTCTTTTTCATGCCTTTTCCATACGTATGTTGTAAAATGGAACAAACTTGGTTCTGATGTGCATGGAATTAAGATAGGATGTAGTTGAAGGGGCGGGATTGGAACGGGATGAGAGATGATGGATCAGATACATGTAGATTAGAATAGATACCGGTAGACCGGTACTGTACCGGTAGATACCGGTAGACGAAACTTCACCGTATTTCGACTAATCCGAATGTTATGAAGCTGCACACTGGCGGCGTTGAGACCAAATTACATAGGATCTGAAACGCGCGCAAAACTCGGACCCGCACCAACACGACACCCAACGGTCTCCAAAGTCTTTCGTTGCTCCCTTGGGCACAAATTGGAACACAACAAAGCCCCGAGAGCTTACAAATAAATTTGAAGATGATCGTTCGAAATATTCTTTTGCCAGCAATCTTCATTGTGACCTATCTCAATCTTGATACCGTTGAAGCTACGAAAGGGCTTTCCTCCCAAAGACAAAATGAACTTGATACCATTACGCCGTTGAATGAAAAAGAAAATGAATTCTTGATGACTCTATTTAACCGTGGAATTTTCAGACGCTCTAACACTGATGACAATGATGATGAGCCACAACCGGTACCAATGCGCCGGAGATTATCATCCAAGAAATCAAAGAAAGGTAGTGCTGATTCCGACAGCAGCCGACGCCACACACACAAGCTCGAGCACACAACGTAAGTTCCTTTTCCCAAATCGTGATACACAAGAAATCTCTTTTAATCCATGTAAATCGATTCTATACAGATTCGGGAGGAAAAGTAAGAAATGTAAAGGGAAAGGGAAAGGAAAGGGTGGCAGTTCAAGCAGTAGTTCAAGTAGCTCAAGTAGCTCGAAGAGTAGCAAGAAATGCTCGGAATACTCATACTCACACTCACAACAAGGATATGGGTAAGTCCTCGATGTCATTCTCGAAACCCTCGCAAATCTTTCAACTCACACAATTCTGCTGATTCAGTGCCGTGGACTTACTTCCAATATCTTTATATTTCGCTCAACAACGTGCTAATGCCGTTGTCATTCCCCCTGGAAATGAAACAGGCGAGATATCATGGGGGGCAGTATACACATATGACGGAAGTGCTTTTGTCGCAGCAGAATCGGCTCCTGTTGTTACTGATCCTAACGGGGGCCTCATTCTAGATTATTCCAACTACACAATCCAGGCAAGTGATGTTGTCGGAGTTTCGACGGGGCGCTGCACTAGAATTGATCCAAATGACCAAAGCAGTGCGCTTTTTGAGGGGAAAATGTACTGCGAGCTGTCATACGGATTTGAAGACAATGGTGAATTCACGTACTTGACAGCAGAAGGCGTAGCCCGGCAAGAAAGCGGGCGACATCCTTTCGCTATTGCTCTGGCAGTCACTGGGGGAACTGGTGTCTTCAGAAGAGTAATCGGAGAGCTTTCATTAGCCCCGGCATCAGCACCTGATATGTCATACTACATTGAGGTCATTGGAAATCTCTACATGGACTCCCGTGTCGTTGATGCAGAAACGTACAAACAAATTATTGCGTGATACTGAGAAGGCAAATTGAAGTTGTAGTCTAAGCGAAAAAGTGTGTATTTAAAAATGAATGAATAAATTGATGAGAGTGAATCATATGATTTTATATTATACATCCCTCTGGTATATTTCGCAGAACTTACTCGTTCGTGCGATACCAACAGATCTACTTTCATACCGGGACACATGTACTACAAAGCAACGATAACGAAAATGAAGCCTATTCTCACAATAGCACTTTTTTCCGCACAATGTCTCTCAGGAAGAGCCCACCTGAAGCATTCGGCAGGAACGCAGACGATATCGAAAGCAGAGGACGCAATAGAAAGCATTGAAGAATTTGTGGATAGGAAACTTAAATCCAACTCAAACAACCAAGAAAGCAGGAGTAGTAGGAGGCTCCAACATCCATGTGATAATCAGGGAGAGAGTATAGATGGTATAGAAATCGAGTGAGTCTCAAATTGCAGACTGCTGTCGGTTTTTGCAATGCAGCACAACTGACAAAACAGCCACCATAGTTGTGTCATCGGTTCTTCAGCACAGCGTGTCCTTCAATTTTCTGTCTTTCATGATTCAAGGAAACTGGAGACATCGTACGCTGATGCATCGAGCTCTGATGATTCGGCGATTGGAAACGTAATTGTCTATGACGATGTTGACCTCCGCAGTGTGGACATGAAGTCAATACGGGGGCGTGTGCGAGGCACCTGCACAGTAGTATATTCCACGCCGAATGAGTACTGATGCTTTTTCTATGAGATATTTGTAGATGATGGGCAACCAGATATTTCGTTTCATAGCCGGAGGAAGGGAGACAATTCGAAAGCCGAGGGCTCAACTCTTACTATCTCTGGTGACTTCAATGGATTAGATGATTCTTCTGGAATTGTCTTTTAAACTCCAGCAATTCTCGATGTGGGTAATAATTCTCCTCGTGCAGTCCCTGATGGCAATCTTTTTTATGGATATCTTACACAATTCCAAGTGCAGCTTGACTATGGCCTTGCATCATCTCGCACACATACATGCGCCAACAAGTACCCCAGGTTCATCCGTCTGCCTGGTATCTTTAAAATGTGTTTCGACGACTCATGCGATTCAAATGGAGAAGCATCGTCATCGGGGACATCAACTGTTCGCAACTGTGGTGTCACCCAACCCAACATTAAAACTTCCAAATCCAAACGAACTTCAAAGCAATGTTTACATCTTCTAGCCGCACCTTTAACCATCTCTTGAACAAGAGAATCATAGCGTCGCATGGTCGACGATGGCTTTCTACCGAAGCGTTGGCAACTTCTCGGGCTGGAAATAAAACATTTTATTGTCTTCTTTCTGGAGGCGTTGGACTAGGATTGCTCATGCAGAATGAGCCAAACTATGTTTCCATGGCAGCGCGTGTCCCATCTTCTGGTGACGTATTGTCCGTTGGGATGCCTGTGATGGAAGAAGCCACCGGAATTGCTTTTCCTCAGCTCTGCAACGGGTTCCGTCTCGTCGGACAGGGCGTGAGAGTAAAGTACGTCTTTGTAAAGGTACGCATAAATACTCATTGGCAACCCCGTCTCTAATCAATCTAACTCATAGTTCTATATCTACTAGGTGTATGCAGTTGGCACATACATGGTACGTATTGTTTCCAACATCACTTTGCTTTGATTCTCGATTCAGATACCTTGGGCGATTGCTGACGGTTTTTTCTCTCGTGATTTCATAAAAAATCACCTTTCACCGTATTATTCCTCCCTTAGGATCCTGTCGCCATGATGGCAGTAAAGAAAGGATCTGCTGCGGATATCCAGAAGGCCCTACTTGATCCCACTTACCCTCGAACCATTCGAATTGTCATGAATCGTGGCTTGAGCATTGAAAAGTACACTTCTGCAATCGTCGAAGCCCTGGAACCTCGAATGAAGGGAGAAGAATTGGAAAAGCTGGAGGAATTCAAGAAACTTAACCCATCTGTTGATCTCGTAGAAGGTGCTGAGATTGAAATGACTATCAGAGGTGATACTCTGCTGTATAAGAATGCAGTTGGTGGAGTGGGATCTTTGCAATCTCAGCGCTTCGTTGAAGCATTGTGCGACGTTTACTACGGCGAGGATCCCGCCAGCCCTAGTCACAAGGATAGTGTCTTGGAGGGTGTCTGCAAGTTATAAGGCATCAACTAAATGGTTGCCCTAGTCTGTTGACATTAGCAACAGGGCAGTTAGAAGAGCATGAACCCAAGACAAAATGCTTTAAAATGAGCAATAAACGTGTATTTAGGATCTAAAATTACATCTTGCCCGTTTATTCTCCTAGGAACGACTCTGGATGCCTAAAAAAGGATCGCAAATTCAATGAGAAATAAATGTGGTCAACATGCTGAAGAACTGTGACAATAGGAACGCCAAAAGTCCCGATAAAGTTGGCATTCACGCACAGGTAAACTGTCATAGTATAGCATTGCAAAAACAGGTTTCCAAATGATACAGGAATATCCCTAGGAAACCCCGGAGAAATAAACATCTAGACCACACTGCTTGTTTGCACCCCGTGAAAAAGTTTCTATATTGGCACTTACAGTCTTCGAGTCAAGTTTCCTGATTGATTATATCATTTGCCTATACAGAGTGAAAGGAATCGTTAGAAGCTGTCGACGACAATCACGTAAAGATCAAAATGTAAAGAGACTGTTCGACAGCCCGTTTGATTCTTGATCTCGATACAAAGGGAATCTTTTTTGGAGGGCTATTCTGCTCAACGGTGTAATGGGACCATTCGCTCTTGGTTCACGCCTTGGGCTGTAACGTCTGATAGAGCACCGAAGAGCTGAACATGTGATGGATTGACTTTCCCCTTACCTTGGTTGTTGATTTGAGCCATCATCACTTTTGGTGTTGTGTCCATTTTCCAGTGTCTAATTTCGTAGTATACTATACGTCATTAGGTTGAGTAAGTACGATAGGGAGTACAGCAGATACAGGCGTTCGAGATTGACCGTATCTACCTTCTCCTTTGAACCCGCAATTACATCACCGTACCAACTGTCGTCGTGTCAACCATCGTTGAGTGTGGCTGGCGAACCTTTTTAGTGCTCGTTTGGGTCCTCCTTTCTTTTCTTACTCCGGCTATCTGCCTTATCTTGAAGCCTGCCTGTGTTCTGAAAATCTGCACCATCAAAATTCCGCTTGGGCGAGTAGACGAGTGCCAAGGCCACAAACCAAGCTGTGGCGTCTAACATCAAGTCTTCCTTGGGTGTCAAGCCAACTGGATCAAGGGCTGAACTGTATGGTCTTCGCGGTGTTGGTACCTTGCGAATATGACGCGTTGCAGACCGTGCAAGTTGAGTTGAGCGATACATCACGATGATTGATTGATGATTGATTGATTGATTGTGATTTTTTCTTTGATTTTTTCAAATAACGGTATAGGGTTCTCGTACGGTACATTTGGGTTCGGATTGACACCTAAACTTCGTACCGGTACGTTTGCGTACATACCAGCATGTACCGATAAAGTACTGTACAAAACAGCACTACTGTACTTGTACCGGTACTTTGTACTGGTACCGGTATGATACATCACATTCACATATAGTACACGTACTATGTACGTACACGTATGAGTACTGCAACCGACCGCTTTGACTCAATAGAGACTATGTGAGTACTCCACTTCACACGCATACTTTAGCAAGAGTCTTGCGCTTCGTGCGACAGTCTGTACTAACCAGTAACCGGTACAAGCAATGCTACCACACTAATAATGAATCCCCAAGACGCGATCTTCAAACTGTTTTCATTGTAATGAACTTCGAAAAAAGGTTATCGGGTAGCCAAGTTGAGGTGATCTCGTAGACACAGGGGTAGGGTAATAGTGTTTCGACCTCACTTTCAATGCAATCGATCAGATTTGATTCATCCAAGAATCCTAAGGATTCGAGAGGCTTATTTGCATTGCACACTGCTGTCTTATCTGTGATCATGAAATATAAAACCTTAAAGCGTGGCTTTGCGCCATCCAAAGGGTATAAGTTTGGAAACTCCAAGCTCATTAGCACATGAGCTGCCAAATCATACGGTGCTTCGTCTTCAACAGTCATCTGTAACGTGAATGATATCGGAGGATGTCGAGCGATTGATCTTAGAGATGTTTCATCTGTCTCATCAAGTGCTTCCATCTTGTTTCGGAGATTCTCCAATTCGCAGCCTTCCGAAATACGAAACTCATCATTGGTGCACATGGCCTCCAGTGCCAAAATCTCGTCTAGCTGACTTTGCTTGCAGTCAGCAATTGTCTTGAGAATATCAATTTCGTTGTAATTGAATTCTTCTCTTGCCTCTTTTGGTTTTTCTTGCTGAATCTTTTTGCTCAATGCTGATGCTGTCATCCTCATCCTCTCTAATGATTGGTGGTGAGGTTTTACAACAGCTTGTAGTAGTTGTTGTTCTTTTTCTTCTCTTCGCTTTTCTTCAATCTTTTTGGCCCTCTCCTCTTCCTTACGAGCTTTTCTTGCGGCTTGACGATCAGAAATCTTATTTTGTTTAGATGGTTGCTGTTTCATGATGATCTTGTCTGCAAGAATCTTGCCATGGGAAACATTTTTTGCAACAGTTTTCTTTCCTCCTTTGCCGTTCCCTTCACCGGATTTTGCCTTTGCTTCGGACCACGTGAGATGGGTGCATGATTTTCTTGCTGCCATTGTCTTCTCTATTCAGTTGCTGGTATTGGGATTGCTGAAGAATGCTTCATGCAACTACCTATCTGATGCAATATATGATGCTACCATTACAATTATACCGGTAGTTATAACCGGTATTCAATACTGTACGTACAGCGTACAGCACAGGTATTATCTACCGAGTACGGTACGTCTATCGTAGACTGAGATTGAATCGAATGAATCCGTTTTTTCATGCGCCATACTGTACGTACAGTACTTGTACCAGTAGGTACTTTGCATGCAATCTCAAATCATCCTGTTGACTGTCATTGGCTGATCCAAAGAATGACAGCATGATCTTGGATCGACGTCAAGCGATTGTTACAAGTTCCATTTTTCTGCCGCCTTTCGCGAAAGGTGTCCTCGGGAATCTAGCCATCAGCAACTGCTCAGATCTGATATGCAACTATACACCAGTTTCATTTCGTGAAGATATCAAATTAGAAGATCTCTTCTTATACCGTGGAAACACTATTCCTCTCGATGATGTTGCTCAGGTGGTTGACCCAGAGCCAGATTTATTGATGGAAGGAACCTATGATGATCCTTTAGCACTGAAGTACTTTGAGTGTCTAGAAAAAGTGCTCTGCGCTTTTCCTGTCAGACCATCGACGGGTCACATCGCCACCTCCAATCAACAGGAAGCTGGTAAATGGGGGCAGACAGTCTCTGTTTGGCCGCTTGGTTCCAGCTGGGCCTACGTTTGGCCAGAAGACAATGAAATATTCTTTCCCACCAAATGCAAGGATCAATGCGATGACTCTGAGCTTGCACTGAATCAACGTCTACCTGATGCATTGCATCGAAATCGTGAAGTGCTGTTCACTAGCTGGTTTGATGACCAACAGGCAGTTTCTTTGCCGAAGAATTTCAAATCTTTAAGGTCCGCATTCCTCATCATTCCATCAAGATTCGATGCACAATTGAAAGTTGAGCTACAGAAACGAAATTATGGACTGAGTTAAAGGGCATCATCTTGACTCTTGGCATTGTTATGCGCATCAAAAATTGGTGGTCAAAGTTCAGGTCTATGTAATGCTGGCGAGGCTCTTTTCATCACTGCCATGGTCCGCTTCATCCAACTGTATGGTATTTGGCTCTTCCTGTGGTGGCTGTCCATCATGCCCTACATTGCATGGCACAATTGTCTCACGTTGATCATTTCCTCGGAAAGCATTGGCAAATGTGACACAAAGGAACATAAATACCAAACCAGCAGCAAACCCTCCGAAGAATGTTCCGAGAATCACTTCTGGCTCCGTCGCTTGCGTCTCTTCTTCCAACAAGGCCCAAGGACCGGCGGCCGACATAAGGCAGACATCAGAGGATATGTTTTCACAGACTTTGCACCAGTTTTCAACTGTTTTGAGGGTGTTTTTCTCTGCCCAGCTTATAACATTCTCAATGGGGCACGTTGACGTATCTTGGCCCACAAAAAGATTGTTTCCGTTACAGTCGATATCCGATAGAGTGACAGGGGTGGAAGTTGCGTTGGAAGCTGCCTTGTAGACTATTCGGATGGAGACAGCTTGTGATGAGCTCTCATATACCTCCACGACAATCGCACTGCCGTAGTCTACAAACAATTCACCAATACCCCACGTCTTCAAAGTGCTCAAAAGACCAAGTATCGTTGGTGCGTGTGCGGAGTAGAGAAAGAATCGCCCAGATTGCGTTGTTCGATCGAGAATCTCCCACAATAGATTGCTACCGAGCAAGCTTTCTGCTGTTGCAAGGCCGAATTTCAATTGTTCGGTTTGATGGACCACAGATTCTAACTCTGCGAATTCATCATCTGAGAGGGCTGATCGAATATTTGGGTCTTCGATTGCAGATTGGCAAGCATATGAAGTCGGATCGGGGTTGCATTCTGTCCTTGCGACGTGGATGAGGTCATAAAAATTCCAGACATCTTTTAAAGCCACAACAGAAGTGATATTGTCGTCCAATAACGTAGGCAATTTCTCTGCTAGCTTCTGCAACAAAGTTTGACTGTTTTCCTCTAGTGATATCCATGTTCCGGATGTGTAGAGCCGTTTTAAGTTTTGGTTAAACCTCGGACAGTTGTGGTATGCTCGAAGATATATATCATTTTTATCCTGACGAGAAAAGATTGGGATAGCCGGTGGGTGGGGCAAGGGGTTTTGAAAGAACTGATCAGCATTTCCTCCGAGCCTTGCCTCTTTTGGAAACACACCCAAGCTCAAGGAATTTGCAGAAGTTAAAGTTCTATCTAGATTGCTGGACTCCAGGCGATCCATCTTGTGGTCATATATTTCCATAAAATCACCAACTGCGTACTGATCCCGAAGCCATTTTCCGAGGTCGAAGAGCTGCTTCTGTCCTAGTGGCGTCAATGTTTCACCTCCGCTTTCCAATAAAGTATTGGCATCCTTGCTCAAAGGTGGGCGAGATCCATGTCGGGTAATAACATGGAGCTGCTTCAGGATGTCAGCTGATGTAAACGGAGCTTGGGAAAGGAGTAGACTAAACACAAGTGTGGCAGAATTTTGTATTCGGTGTTTTCGTATTTTTCCCTGACTACTTTGATTTTCTTTATCTCTCATTTTTCCTTCGGCTCTCTCACCCCAACTGAGTTCAATTTTGAGAAGAGCTTTGTGTCGTTCTTGTGGCGGTGGTCGATTTCGCATTCGGTTCCGTCATCTTTTTCTTCTGGAAGTTCGAGGTGTCCGCTTTGTCGTGACTGATTTTATTCCCGAGTTAACGAACTCGAAAAGCAAGCTACTGTACACGGTACCAGGTACAGGTACCAGGTACCAGTAGCTTACAGATACCGCACTGTAGCGTCAATACCAAGTTTGGGCAAATCTGGGTCTTATCATGTTGACATGCACTTTAGGTCAGTTTGATCTAGCAGCGATAAAGGAAGCTCACGGTAAACTGGAGAGTGGCAAGGTGGTCGGAGAAATTGTCTGGAGAGGATCATCATAACATCTTGATGCCATTTGCATTTATCATCGTATTATTATCACACTGGCGCTTGGCATTTTTCTATGGTTGTTCGTCCATAATACCTCTGCTTCCAAGATATGCAATGAACGAATACTTGGCTCATCACGAAAGCAAAATCTTCAATTTCAACCAAGCTCTGTGTCACTTTTGGGCTCACAAGTTGCTGAAATGGTCAATCGAATTGAGGGTGATAAGCCCAACTGACAGCTTTTGCCCTAAGCAGTGTAGTTCATTGTCGCGTGATACGGGGTTCGGGGTGATTGATATGTCCAGTGTGGTGAGACTTGTGTTTGGAATCTGGAAACGCTTGGAGTCGTCTAGAGCACCAGTTGTTTCGGCAGAATCTTTTAGCAAAGGGTGCGCACCAGGAACCAGTTTGTGCAGTAATAGCCGTAACGTTCCAGAATGACTAACAATTAGAACATTGCGAACCTTGTTTCCCACTTTAGCATTCTGAAATGCTACTTCGTCATCGACAGCTTCTTGCACCAGCTGGAGCAAGAATGACGAAAGTCGCTTCCATGCATCATCCGAAGATTCATGTTTCGGGATTTCTTCCGGCCGATCTTTGAAGCTTTCCATGCATTGATCCATTGTATAGCTTTTTGGAAAACCTTGGCGTGCCCCTTTGGCAATTTCTCTTAGTCGTTCATCTAAAGTGAAATGATGATGACTGTCGACTAGACGCGCTGTATGTTGTGTTCGCTGCAAATCACTGGAGTAGCGACGCCAAAACTTGACCCCTCTGATCATGCTGCTATTCCCAAGCGCAGCTGCTTGCCGCTTACCTAATTTCGTCAAGGGCGAATCCAATTGCCCAACAACAACCTTTTGGATATTGGCCAACGTCTCGCCATGTCTTATCAGGTACAATCGAATTGTTGGTGTTTTTATTACTGCAGTTTCTTGATCGATCCTTTCGCCCTTGTCCATTCTCGACGGAGAGGCACTTTGCGCTGGGGAAAGGAGAGCAAGAAGCAATCCAAATAGGGACAACTTGGGTGCCTTCATTGTGGTTTATCTTTTTCAAATTGGGTCCAAAAACTATAATCCATGTAGTCGACCGATAAAGATTTGATAGCTTTTCGATGGGTGTGCAGACACTGTGCACCCTGGTAGCGTACAAGTACTTGCAGTATCGAATGATCCAAGCCATACAAAGAGACCATCCGAGGTATTACATATCTAGTGATCCAAGCCATACAAAGAGACCATCCGAGGTATTATATATCTAGCAAATCGGAAGTTGTTCGCTTTTGAAGCCCCTTTTGTGACTAGATAGCAGAAATCTCGTGGCAAGTACCAGGTATTATTTTAAGTCACAGCATCATTGTTATAAGTAAAAACGATGTTAAGGGGTTACGCGTCAACAGAAGTCTCTATCTTCTCATCAGCAACTATGGAATAAAGAATTGATTGCTAATCAGTGCGTAGTCTTTTCTCAACGGTGGCAGCTTTGTATCCTTATCGTCTTTGACATAGTTGTAGTCATGTTTGTCTTCGCGTTTCAATTTTAGTGGAACAGGAAAGCACGGGCATAATTTGCACAGGCAAAGTAATTGACTTACCTGAAGCGGAAAGGGGGACCCAAGACCACTCCGCGTGTGTCCGATTGAGCACTGACAAAAGACCGTAGCCATAGAACGATGCATCTCTTGCAAGAAGCCAATCCTCCACCTCCAAGCTCTTAAAGGGGGCATCACACTGACGCCCCCCAGCACCAACTGTGATATGAATGGGTCCCTTCGTATCAACTCGACCCATGGCAACATTTGCTGTGCGCTGATAAGCATGAATGTGGCCAGTAAACACAATGTTAACCTGATATTTTACGAAGAGTGGCTCCAGATGCTCTCGACCCGCAAATATTTGAGGATCGTGTTTATGCGCTGCAAAAGAGCTGTATAGGGGTGTATGGAGAGAGACTAGCAGCCATGGTGTTGTTTGTCTATCGACATCATCAAGCTTCTCTTCTAGCCAATGGTATTGTTCTGAACCGGGCTCCATAGACGAATATGCGCTCAATATAACGTGCAGAGCGGGGCCATATGTAAATGAGTAGAAAGCATTGCCCCAATTGTATGGTAATGGGTATGGTGGTGCATCTAGATTGAGCTTTCCAGGAACATCAAATGCTTCAAGCCTTGCTGGCTTGACTCGGGGCATTCTAAACCTTGCTTCGTATGCTTGAAAGATATCGCTGCCGTTTTCTTGTTTTTCAATGTCTATAGAAAGTAAAGTGAGGACCGCGATGCAAGGATCGTTCTCGATGGAGATTTCACCGACAAAATTGGTCTTACCGTGATTACCAGTTGCAACTTGAAGTGGAATCTGATGGAAGATCAATGAATCATCAAGAAAATCAAAAAAGGTATCCCAGTTTTCATGATGCCCATTGGCGTAACTAATATCACCAACAAGTATCACTGCATCGATTGTATCTCGGTTACTTGTCATGTGCTTGAGTGTCTGAATTGAGTGCTGAAACTGGCCAAGGTCCCCGACAATGGCAAATGTCACTTCATCTATATGTTGTTCGGGCGCAGTCTTAAATGAACGGACATTTCTATTGTCAAAACAAGGCATCGCGGTCCCATTGTACGGCGAAGGGGTCAAATTACGTCTGACTGTTCCGTTAACACCTCTTTTCCATTCTCTACCGAAGAGTGAGTCTTTCTCTTCCTGCCGAGTTTTTGAATACTTGCGTTTGACTCCAGCCATCGATTCTATTTCTTCACCCGATTTGCCTACTACGGCCACATAATAATACATTGTATTCGGGGATAGGTCATTGATCGTGATGTGGTGTTGAAAGGGGGACCAGTACGTTGTATTGGGCTTTGTTTTGTGCTCCATCAATACATGATAGCGGAAAGGAAACTCTTGTTGTGGGATAAATTTCAAATCGTCTGGAGAAAGCCCCACAAAGACTCCACCAACTGGTTTTTCAACATCATTGCCACTATCTATGTCAGTCCATGTGGATGCGAAGCTGATCGTCATCTCTCGTGATGGATTCTGGCCAACAGCCAGATGAAGGTGCTTGACAGCTGCATTGCAAACTCGTGGCGCTCCTTCAGCGGCTCTCGCAGTTTGCAGTACGATCAAGGTCGAGATAACAGTGAAAATCGACAGCATCATCATCGCCATCTGTATGAGGATGGAAGAATGAAACAGAATTAGCCATTTTGGTCTTGAGAACGTGTGCTTGGTGCCGTGTTGATGAAAATTATTGTCACGATTATCATCATCGCATTGTCATTTTGAATTGAGTTGGTGATCGAATGAGTCATAGAAGTGAAGCCTGTTGATTTATTCGTTCCATTTGAAGGATTTCGACTTGACCTCTACAAGTGGTTTGCCAATCAGAAGAACGGTCTCATCAACATCACACAAGAAGACACCACACAGTTGATTGGGGTGGGAGTCCCATCAGAGAGATTTGGAATTACATAAAAGTAATGACATAGGACTTCTGCATGGTTTACACAAATTAGTCACTGTCCCCATGGTAGAACGTGTCCTTCATATCTTGATACTCTCCTCCCATGAGCTCCATAACTTCGGTCCACAGCGGTTTAGCTTTTTGGGTTCCCATTCTGTCTCTGCTCTTGAACAAAACCTCTGCAGATACCTCGGATGGAATCCAGATGCCTTCTTCATATTGCTGCTCCAACGACTTTGTCAACCACTGTGTGTTTTGAACAAAAAACTTAAAGTCGAATCCTGTGACAATTCTTCCCAAACTTGGATCTTCCATGGCTTCCTGAGCTTGCGCCGGATCACCTCCCCAATACATTCCGTCTTCGGTAATCTTTGTTGCTTCGTGAACTGTTTCGCATCGATGAAGCATGTCTAATCCAGAGGAAGAATTATCCGTACCACCAAACCAGAGTGGTTGAATGCAGAATTTTTCAAGTATTTGCATCGATTCTCCAACCTTGGGGTCAGGTTGCTCCAAATCCCCCAACAGGTATCCTGTACGTCGATTCAGCAAAACACCTTTAGTTGTGAATTGGTCTTGTTCGACTACCACAATGACTGGAAGTAGATCTGCTTGTCGATCAGGACCAAGATCTCGAGGAGGTGGTCGTACAAGCCCATACTTTGAAAGTAATGATGGATCTGGAGAGACAGAGGTTTTTGAAGTGTCTGGCAATTCACAAAAGGCATCTGGATTGGCCAAGAGAACGACACCTGGTTTGATAGTCTTGGCAGGAGTTGCCCAATCTTTAACTAGTTCTTCTTTCTTGTCACCTTCACTTTGGCTGCGAGCATAGTTGATGAGTTCGTCTACCGATGAAGATTCATCTTCGGATCCTTCGTCTCCAAACAAGCTTCCCATCTTTGATCGGAACGCTGCAATTGACTGCTGATCCATATCAGAGTATTCGTCTTCGTCGTCCTCATCATCCTCATCTTCGTCGTCATCATCTTCGTCTTTAAAATCCTCAAAGCTATCGAAAAAGGATGAACGAAGCACAAAGCTGGATGAATCAACCTTGAGAGGCGTTCGGGAAATGACGGACACGTCAGTGTGCCTTTGGCATTTGTACGCTATTGGTGCAGTTGAGAAGGCATTCGATATAGCGACAAGAAATGTAACTATCAAGACACAAAGGAAACCACAGTGTTGCATTCTGGAAATACCGGTATGTATGCTGTGATGCAATGGCTTGTTGTGCGGTTGGTTGTTAGTTGGGTGTTGGGTGTTGGCTTCTGGTTTGGTCGGGACTGACTGGACATGTGAATGGACTAAAATCATTTTATGATTCGAAGTGGTCGACGTCATCATCACATCAGAAAGCAAGAGCGAGCTCTGTGCATATCGTTTTATCTGTGATACGGTCTCGATCTTGATTCATTCTATCGACGAAAGATAGGCAAGAGACGGCACGATGTCGACAACGGAAGCCCTGGAGTTTGATTGGTTTTCCAAGAAAGAAGATGCTTGCCCCTGCAGACGTCAATATCGATGGCTCGAAGAAGAGACAACTGAAGAGGACGATGAAAGTATTTTGTTGTGGGAAATTATATACACATGTGCTGTCTTGCTCGCCATGTTTGTGGCTCTTATTTCGGACAAATTTGGTGCGGACTCCGTTATGTTGACTGCATTGACAGCTTTTATGGCCGCAAGAATCATCACAGTCGAGGAAGGACTGGGGGGATTTGCAAATGAGGGTTTAATGACGGTGTTGACCTTGTTTGTGGTGGCAGATGGTATATCCAAGACAGGTGCCTTGGATTGGTACATGGGGAAGTTACTAGGGCGGCCGACCACGGCAGCATCAGCACAATTGAGATTGATGATACCCGTTGCATTAGTTTCTGCGTTCCTAAACAACACTCCAGTTGTGGCTGTCATGATCCCAATTGTGCAGCGCTGGGCAAAGAACGTTCGTATTTCGGCACAACAACTATTGATTCCGCTATCGTTTGCAAGTATATTGGGAGGGGTAAGCTATTGCTTGTTTGCCCTGAGTGGTTTCCTCATACTTTACCCGTCCTCACGATCATTGTAGACCTGCACGCTAATAGGGACAAGTACTAATCTTGTGGTTGCAGAGCTTTTATCTACACGGTATGATGATCCGGATTTAAAGATTGGGTTGTTCGATTTAGGCTATTATGGTGTCCCCGTCGCACTGGCCGGGATTTGTTACATTCTAGTAGCATCTCGTTGGCTGCTTCCTGGTGGATCAGGCAGTTCAAACCGTGGTTCGACCATCCCACTTGATAGCCAAGAGGAAATTCTATTGGGCGCAAGACTTAGTCCTTGGTCTCCCGCTTGCTCTCGTTCTGTAAAGAGATCAGGGTTAAGAGATACAGGGGGCATCTATTTGACGAGTGAGTCGGATTAGTCGAATATCTACATTTTCACTATGCAAAAACCTTATTCTGTTTTCAGGTGTTCACCGTGCGGCTACAGGAAACATCCACCGTGCTGTAGGACAAGATTTTGTTCTGAACGTGGGAGATATTCTATATTTTACTGGCCTAGTGGAAGGCTTTGGACAGTTCTGTGAAGAACATGGAATGGAGGTATTGACCAGCGATATACAGCCTGACAATAAAAAGCGCAGTAGTTTCATTTCGATCGATACGACTAAAAGCGGACACAAAAAGAAGAAGTCTACCTATTCTTCCGCAATCCAAAATCTTGGTGGTAGTGGCTCACAGCTACAAGTAGTTGCTGAAGACATTGCTGAATCGGGTGACATTCCAGTTGAGGTTGGCGTCTCTGCAAAGTCTTTGATGCAAGCTGATGAAGCCGAACGAAAACAGAGCATTACCAGGATGATTGGTAAGAGTTGCACTATTTTGGCATTTTAGTGTTGCATACACCATGCATTCTCATGAATTACAATATGACCATTCAGACAAAGTTCGTGGATTGGAGCGGGACGAGCCAACTGCAGAGGAGCAGCTATTTCTTGATAAGATTGGATCCCGAAGACAGCTTCCTAGAAAGGGTCCTCATAAAGTGGTCGTGACATCTGAAAATGAGCTAGTAGTGATAGGTATTGACGCTAATGATCGACCTGGTCTTTTGTTGGACATCTCGAAAGGCCTGTTGCGCCTGAACTTGAGTTTTAGACACACAGAAGCCTCGGTGGTACATCAAAGATCGATTTCAATTTGGCGATGTGAACATCTCGAGACACAGATTCCAGACTTGGAAGAGATATGGTCTGTTCTCAATGTGAGTACACTGTACACGGATCACTATGTGACACCGTTTCCTTTCCTCAATTAGTCAACTCTTGCCACAGGCACTTCTGGAAAACGACGGGAATCAAGCTGTAAAGAAACGTGGACTACGTGTGATTCGAGCGGCAGTTACAAAGTCGTCTTCTCTTATTGGGAAGAAAGTCTTTGAAGTAGATTTCCGAAACGTCTACAAAGCAGCTATCGTTGCAGTCCAGAAAGGTGGCAGAAACGTTGCTGTCTCGAGCGTTGTATTTCAACGGGGCGACGTGATCGTACTCCAAGCAAACGATGACTCGCCTTTGTTAAAATCTCCTCCCTCTGATTTCTACAAACGCCCAGCAGATTCGAACAAGGAGGGTGAGCGTCAAGGAATCACACCCGTATCGTCCCTTATAAACATGGTTTCAAAGACAATTGGGAGTTCCTCAAGTCAGCAGAAGCTACGACCGGGAACAAGTGGGGATCTCGAGTCACTAAAATCAGGTACCGATGCACGATCAGCTGAAGGTGAAGATTCTTTCTTTTTTGCAGACCTAGCCGCTGATACTCCTATCACAAATGATGATCGCAGATCGGAAATCATTGACATGGTAAGTGAAGAAGAGCTGCTGCATGACACAAAGGCACGATACTTTCTCACATATCATGGTAGACGAACTCAATAAATGCGATCAAGGAGGAAGAGCGCATTTGGAATGATCTTCGAGTGCTTATCATGGATGAACAAAACAGGGAGGACAATGTGAATTCGAGAGAGTTTCTCACTGCCATGGAAGTTGCTCCGAAATCTAGACTAGCTGGTCGCGCTGTTACTGAATCTGGTTTGGACAAGCTGTCTGGAGTGTTTCTTGTCAGCATTGATCGCCCCAAACCACAATCGGAGCGGGATGTCGCTACGACCCAAGTTTTGGCCTCAATAGCTGAAGCAAGCGATGGGAAGTCAGATGTAGACGATACTAGTATATCAATACAGTCCATCGAACCTGGTGTAACAGCAATATCCACCGGAACGCCTTTGATGGAGGGAGACGTTCTTTGGTTTGCAGGTTCTGCGTCATCATTGGGGGATCTTCGAAAGATTCCCGGTCTTGTTTCATACGAAAGTGAGGAGGTGGAAAAGATGAACGAAAAAATTCACGATCGCCGTTTGGTTGAAGCTGTCGTTGCTCGAAGAGGGCCGCTCGTTGGAAAATCAGTTAAGAGCATTCGATTCCGAACAAGATACGGTGCCGCTGTTATCGCTGTCCATAGAGATGGTAATCGAGTTCAAGAGCATCCTGGAAAAATCAAGCTTCAAGCTGGTGACGTGCTACTTCTAGAGGCTGGTCCAACATTCATCAAGAATAGTATGGATCAGGATCGATCGTTTGCTCTATTGGCTGAAGTAAAGGACTCTGCACCTCCACGGCTTCGTCTCTTGATTCCAGCACTGACAATTGCTGTGGCAATGCTTGCTGTCTTCACCGCCGATATTGGTACATCGCTTTTTGTTTGTGCTCTTGTCGCTTCAATATTGATGGTAGCGCTTGGGATCTTGAGCGAGCAAGAAGCAAGAGACGCTGTCAATTGGGAGGTATACATCACCATTGCATCAGCTTTTGGAATCGGCACAGCACTAGTGAACTCAGGAGTTGCGGCTAGCATTGCTAACTTTTTGGTTGATGTTGGGAATGCAATTGGCATCGGAGGTACGTTTTGTTGCATGTGCATTGTGTTTCATCGTTTTATCAACGCTGATATTACTCACTTGTCTCTCGTCGCAATCCAGAGGCTGGTTTGCTAGGTGCCGTCTACTTTGCAACATTCTTGATCAGTAATGTAGTTACAAACAATGCTGCGGCTGCTCTTCTATTCCCAATTGCACTCGATGCTGCAGATCAAACTGGAATAGATAGAATTATCATGAGCTACTGTCTGATGCTTGGCGCGTCGGCAAGTTTCATGTCACCATTCGGATACACGTAAGAACTTCAAATGTGAGCCCTGCATTCTCAATCCCGAAATCTTAACTGACAACTGCGCTCCAATTTGCAGAACCAATCTTCTGATTTATGGACCTGGTGGCTACAAATACAAGGATTTCTTAGTGATTGGAACTCCCATGCAGATTGTACTTTGGATACTGTCTACCATCCTACTTTCGAGCATGAATGAAACGACATGGTGGATGTACTGGGCAGGAATGTTCTTGCTGCTTATGTTTATCGTACTATCACGGATGATTAACCTACCAAGGTTACTCCCAAAGTGGCAATCGTCATCTGGGGAGCCAAATACATCATCTCCTTCACGGTCTACAGAAGAGGAAGTCATGGCCGCGTAGATACAAGTAACCTTGCTAATTATAGATTTCATTTTCACAAACAGTGAGCCCCAAATGGAAGACCCACATGCGATTGTCATCTAATAAAATATTCATACATGTATATGAAAATTTCACAATATTTATGTATCTGGCTTGCGGCCGAAGAACTATAGATATTCCTCTAAGTATTCCCTTTGTGCTATTTTTTTGGCGCCAAAAAACGAAGAATCTAGGGCTCCACAGTCCCACTTGGAGAACTTTGATGCGCGATTGTAGCGCGCAAACGTATATTGTAGTCGTATGAATCGATTTATGTGTCACAGACAGAATTGACAAAAATAGTGATGTATCGGCTAACACTGCAATCTACCGACGCCAGAGGACAGCACATAAACTGAACAGCACTCAACAATCAACAAAGAGCTATGGAACAGCAATAAGATAATAAGCTTAAGTATTTGAAATGGGCCTAGTCCTTCTGAACAAATTCTGCGTCAGATATTGGCTGAAATGTTTTTCGAAGCTCTTTTTCGTCTTCTTCACTAAGTGGTTTGTCCTTGTGCTCCTCCTTCCATCTTCTGACAACGTCATTGGCAATCAGAGCCCTAATACTGGTGTACGTGATAGACACAGGTTTGCCTTCATTGTATGCGGCCTTGTCGCTTTCATCGAGAAGTTCTCGAGCGACCGCCTCAACTACCATTGCGTTCATATTTTTGGCTTTCAGACACTTTGCGAAGACGACTCTGCCAGCCATGTATGGAGTTATGTCTACCCCTTGCTGCCTCTGTCGCGCCGAGCCACTGAGACTCTTTCCATGTTGTTTCTCCACGTTTGCAGCATAGTCGCGTTGTCGTCTTGCACTTTCTTTCGCACTCTTATCGCCAAGATTTGCCAGTGTGATATCAAGTTTCTGTTCATATCCTTCCTTGTTTTGTTTTTTCTGTTCCTCCACGTAATTGTAAATATTGAGGCTATGTTTCAATACATTTTCCACTCTTGCAGGACCACGGCTCAGATCCTCTTTGTACTCTCCACTATATCTGGACTCTTTCCCCTCGGCAGATGCAGCAGATGCTTCGGACGCTCTCTGTTCTCTCATAGCGTCCCCGTATGAACTTAGTAGTAGATTAGGTTCATCACACTTGGTGAGAAGCGGAGCTCGAGCAATACCATACGAGCTCACATTTTGTTCGTTCTTGCCGGTTCTCTTGCACAATCTTGCCGTTTTCACGCTCCGTTCGATCTCTTCCATTGTCGAAGGAAGCGGAGCATAGAAGTTCATATAAAAAATTAGATCATCCCAACCCTGCTCAGTCGTTGGGTTCCAAAAATCTGCGCCGTTTGATATCTTACATAGGATATCATGAAGTCGTTCAAAGTGCACTGTATCAAGACAATCCGATTTTCCATATTCAATCAAGAACCTTGCAAACGCCTCAAGATCAATTGTTTTATTATGGTGCATAGAAGACATAAACAATTTAGCCTCTTGGCCTTCCACTAAATCTTGAGCAGTAAGACCATCTTCATCGCACACTAGCATCAGATATTTTGCAACAATAGTTGCTGTTGGTTTTTCACTGAAGCATCCAAGAAACAAGAGTTCATTGCAAAAGTGTTGGTTGTGCTTGTGAAGCGATATCTCATACAGCTTAAGGAATTTTCTAGCACGATCAGTCTGGTATTTGGTGTCCAAGCCTTCACAGTCCCTCATTGCTTGCCAAAAGGAAGGAAGCTTTGCAGTTTGTGGGGATTGAGCGATGTACTGTGCTCCTTTTTCCACCTCCTGTTTAAACTCCTTCAACTCGATAGTCTTTAAGAAGTAGCGAACCAGGTGATGGTGAGCTAGGAAACCGGTTCGTCCAATATTCTCGTCCAGGGCATGATTGAATTCCATGTGATTGTTAAAAAAGCTCTTGTCAAAATCGAACAAAAATGCCAAATCACCCTTGATCACTGGCTCTTTTGCCAAGGAAAGAAAATTACTGCCACACTTATTCTTCTTCGAGTCGGTTTTTTCCACATTGCAAATGGCGCTGACAAAGTAGACAAGGACATCGAGATACTTGTGAATGTACCTTGCAGCTTCTCCAACTGTCTTCCACCTCGTCAAAATGGGTTCCTGCATCAATCGAAGCAAATCCTTTGGCACCGCTTTCTTGTCGGGAAATTTCCCATGGTATGAAGCTTTGAGAAGATCAAAGTATTCGTCTTTGTCAGAAAATTCTCTTTGAAAGTAAGCATAGGCATGGAGTAGTTGCATAACATTGCGTCTTTCAAGCCCGCCTTGACCAAAGATATTTTCAATTGCAGTTCGAAGATTGGTCTGGTCATTGTGAGAGGTGCATGGACAGTGGATGTATTCAGCATTGCTAGCCAAACAAACTCTCACCAGCTGTTCCTTCATCTTCGCGTTTGTGAATCCACCGCCGCTATCGCTTCCTCCACCTTTGATGATGTTATTCAGTTGGATATGCTTATCATCACCAAAGACATACCTTGACATCGAATGATAGACAGCATCTGCACATGCTACCGCGTCCTCTCCAGAACCATCGAAATCAAGGTCGATTGTGTCAATTATCCCATCTTCTTCAGAGTAATAGCAGATTTTCTTTATCAAACTACCGCCGCCTTTGTCTGCTCCAAGGAAAAGCGCTTTGGCTTGCATCATTCGGGCGCCTTGACGGATGACATTGTGTGCTGCTGCTCTTTGCGCATATCTGTTGCCTGTGGTTCGAGATGGCATCATTTTGAAGATCTGAAGGTGGCTCATAGTAGATGCTTCCTGATCTTCGAAGTCAACAAGCTTGAGGATGGTTGCAAAAATAATTGCAGCCGAAAAAAAGATTTGCTCAAAAGCAACACCAGGGACCTGAACACACAGACCAACAACTGCTCCGAGAAAGAACTTCATTTGCTCATCCAAGACGCAGATTTTCCTCTTGCTTGCCTTCCGGATCGCTTCGTACAGTTTCTCTGTCCGCTTGTAATGATTCAATTTCTGCTTGGAAACGAGTTTGTAGTTGTTTGGGCATGGTACCCGCTCCCCGTCAATCAAGAGTGTGGTTCTCATTCGTCTGTTGTTCTTATTTTTCTTCTTCTTTCCCAGGCTCGGGCTGTTATAGAGGATCCCCCTTGGCTTGGTTTGGTCGGTTTCACTCAAATGATTTTCCGCATCTTCTTCTGGTGCCGTGCTTCTTGCGTATTGCTTTGGAATCTCATCGGAGTCATAGTACTGCTTGAAGCTATCTCGGATGACGGCAATGTTTGACTGGTCAAAAGATGGTATGCCCTTCTCTGTGCCCAGTTGTTCACTAAGGGACGGCATCTTTGCTTCTGGTGGACCAATCAAGACGAATGAGTGCGTGGAGCCTTGGATTGTGGTGTTGATCTTGAAGTCAAAGCCATCAGCAAAAATTTTAAGCATCCCGAATATCTTCTTCTTTGTTTGCATTTTACCGTTCTTGTTAGGTGCCACAAGTCCGGAAGCAACGAGAACATCCAAACACTCTTTCTGGTCCAATCCCAGTATTTCATGGAATGTTCCGATGCTTTCATGAACCTTGCTTTCTTCCATTTCACGGTGGAACAACTGAAACCAGTGACGCGACGACAAGGATTTGTTGAGAGCAATCAAGCTTCCCGCCAGAACATCAAATGGGGTCTTTGGTGATTCAAGGTTGGCCTCTTGTAGGCATGGGAGCTTGAATAAGTTAATGTCTAGACAGGTACTTTCGTGTCCAGGTTGATCAGTTCTGGTACTGCTTTCTGTTGTGTCTTCGTTTGGCTGCTCACTCATCGATGGTTCATCGTCATTCGCATCACCATTATTACCATCATCACCATCATTGTACGACCATTCATCGTCTTCGTCTAGTACATACTGGTTGAGCACACCAGGTGGAAGGCTGTCTAGTGAGATTTCATCAGCATCGTTTCTGTTATGATTATCTTGAGCTCTATCGCCGTTGCCAGCACAAGGGTGCTTGCTCTTCAATCTTTTCTGTTGCCTCATGCTGCGGAATGATATATTTTGAGATAAAAGGGGGAGTGCATCCCAGCATTCCGTGACGTGACCATGGTCGTGTGGACACGATGGACGAAGTTTGGATGCGATGGATCATGTGTTTCCAGTTTCAGCTATTTCAAATGAATTTGATTTCCGTTGGACAATAAGTAGTTTGAAATCGGCAGGACAAGCTACTATAAATAGGGTGACATTGATGTACTAAGTAATGCTATTTTTTTCGGAGGTTCGCAGAAAAACTTGAATTAACACTCCCTCCGAATGCGAACGCGAACAATTTTTATCCATCTACATCCTTAAACGCAATGGTCTCAGTTCGACCCCTTTCACCGAATCAAATTGACTGGCAACATTCAATCTCAATTCAGCACATGCCAATTGACCGAGAAATGATGTAGCCAGGAAATTCTGATTCTACGTAAATATGTCTAAGTGGGACTGTGGAGCGCTAGAATCATCAGCTGACTCAAAAACAGAGACCCATACGAGAAACAAAAGAATTGCCCAGCACAGTGAAGCAAAGAACTAAACAACAATCAAAACGAAGAAGGGATGCACTGTCGTTTGTCAATACTGCTTGCTGTTGCCTCCACTCTTTTGGGGACTGCAACAGCCAACAAAGCACGACCGCGCCACTGCAAAGGAGAGGCGAAGCACATCCACCTTGCAGTTGGCCATGATCCTGCTCATGAAATGACGATAAGTTTCGCCACCAAATACAGCAACTCGGAAGGGGACAACGCTCCGCTTGGTGGTATTCATATCGGTCTTGAGCCGGATAAACTGGATAGATTCGTGCCGGAGCAGGAATATCCCTTGCACTACAAAGAGAAAAATCCAGATGGAAAGAGATACAACTCTCCGTATCAACATCATATTACGATAGATGAGTTGGAAGCAGACACTACCTACTATTATGCAATTGTTGTCGGACAGAGGGACGATGGAATAGAAGCACTCAAGAAACGCCCGATTAAGCATTTCTACAGTACTGCCACGGAAGAGAATGTTTTGAATGCAAAGAAAACAGTAGATGGTGGCGATCAGAGACGGCGACGGTTGCTTCCACCACATTATGATGGCTCGGAACTACCATGTATAGAAGGACAGCAAGTACGGTCGTTTAGAACTGCTCCCAAAAGAGGTGAGGGTCCCGTTTCCTTCGCCGTGATCGGCGATTTGGGCCAGTTTAGTTTTAGTGAAGAGACACTACAGCACTTGAGCGACAACAAGGAAGGTATTCATGCAACAATTTTGGCAGGAGATATCTCCTACAACGAGTTTGATCATCGACGTTGGGATACTTTCTTTGACTTTCTTGACGACTATGAAATTTTTCACGAGATCCCGCTGCATATTGCTACCGGCAACCATGGTAAGAACGATTGACCTCTCTTTTCTTAGCGCTGTCGTCGTGCTCACTGTTCCCATACGCCCACTGATAGATATCGAAAAGCGAGAGGATGGCAACGTGATTTTCGAAGCATATGAAACTAGATTCAGAATGCCGCAAGTTCAACCAGAACAACGCGAAGTCTTTGACTTTCCTGGGCTTCTTAACATGGATGCACCATCGTATCCGCTTCCTTATGACTGGGGGAATGCTTACTATTCTTTCGATTATGGTTTGGCTAAGCATATTGTACTGAGCGCATACTCATCCATGGAACCTGACTCCCCTCAATACAAATGGGTAAAGAAGGAGCTGAAGTCAGTTGATCGATCGATAACGCCTTGGGTCCTTGTCACGATCCACACACCGCTGTACAACACGTTTGATAAGCACCACTACGATCCACAAATCATTGCAGCAAAAGACAACATCGAACCTCTCCTTGTGAAGTATCATGTCAATTTCGTTCTAACTGGTCACATTCATGCGTACTTGAGAACTTCCAAGGTTGCGATGGGGGAGCGAAATGACAAGGGGCCTGTCCATATTACAATCGGTGCTGGAGGCCGCCAATGCTCTGCCGGGTTTCAAAACGAAGAACCAGAAGATTGGGTTGAAGCGAGAGATGCATCTTTCTTTGGCTATGGTCGAATCGATATAAGGAATAGTACTCATGCAGAATGGCGATGGATTCCCCTTTCGGCATCAGGTACGTACTGTAAAAAAGAAGAAAAGTTTCAATTTTGTCTAGGGAAAATGGTCTCACATCCGTTTTCCATTTTTGGTATCAATCCAGTTAAACACCCTCGGAACACTGTCTACGGCCAAAAGGAGATGGTCTTGCCGTCGCTGATGTTTGATGAGTTTGTCCTCGAAAACCAGTACTTTTTATAGATTGGCCAACATCGTAAAACATTTCCAATAGATAAAAGCAAACGTACGTGCTGGTTACAGGGTAGTTTCATTCGTTGGATACCGTAGAATAGGAATTGTCAATATTGTAGTCAGTTTTTGACTGTCGGTAGGATAGAAGGTTTATTATAAAACCTACTCTTGTTTTCAAACGCTCTGTATACTGAACAGTAGATTGTCCGTTATTCCGTGTCATGATTGTTTCGTCCGACTACAGTAAAACTATTTTTGTAATTCCCAGAACTTATTATTATTATTTCACAACTGACAATGATACGTCCCAATGCAGCCCGTGGTAATCATGGAATAACGAGTGTTGCTGAATCTCGCAGTCCTTCTGCTCGCTCGAATCTACCACGGCGAGCAGTTCGTCGTACTAAGATGACAACAGCGAGATTTTCTTTTTTGGCAGCAGCGCTAGTGGTTGTCATTGTTTGCCTTGGTTTCGTGAGCATCTACAGCATGCTCTACGTCACTAGTGGTATGGACAAGCCACCACCCAACCGTCACTTTGCACAGGTCCCTCCAACAAAAGCGAAAGAGTGGATCGAGCAAGTCCGAAACCAATTTTTGCATCGATACGGGCATGACTACGCTGAGACATTGTTACAAAAAGGCGTTCAGTCGTTCGGCTCTCTGGACGCTACTGCCGTTCGGATGGTAGAGGCTGCACAAGAAAACCGGCCATTTGTGATTGCTTTTTCAGGATACAGTATTACTGTGGGGAGAGGAAACTTTTTCAATCAAAGTTTTCCATTTGTCCTTGAGCAAGTACTGGAGGAACCCATGCGAAACATATTAGGCATTCCTTTGGTCGTTCGCAATGCTGCTATTGGCGGTATTCCCTCATTCCCTTATGGCTTTTGTTTGGAACATTTCCTGGGTGCAGACCCCGATGTAATTGGGTGGGATTATAGCATGAATGAAGGACCTAGAGATTCGTCTGTTCTAGAGGCATTCATTCGCCAAGCAACCCAGCAACTTCGAAAACGCCCTATGCTTATCATGCTGGATCGAAATGTTCAGCGAACCAGCCTTTTGGAAAAATACACAAGTAGCGGTTATTTACAAGATGCGATTGCGGTCTCAAAGAAAGAAGTGATTGATGACAAGGTCTTTCAACAAAATCCAATTTCAGAAGGATTCCAGGATTGGGATGAATTCGGAGCCCCCAGGCAATGTCCAGGGAGAGGGAGCTGGCACCCCAAGCGGCAAGAACACAATATGATTGGTTGGTTGATGGTTCGTCAAATATCGTGCTTTCCCAATGACAGAATACTCTCATCGCAAGCTCACCTTTTGTCTCCGTTTTTCAGGCCATGCACTTCTTGAAGGCTCTAGAACGGGCATACGAGCTACAACAGTCAAACATGCAGGGCGACAGTCCTGTGCAGAGCAAAAATTCAGATAATTCGGTGGCCTACGGAAAACCTCTTAGCCCCAAAGTTGCTGAAAATGACCGTCGAGTAATGGAAGTCCTTTACGGCCACAAAAAAGATAACGGGGAATACACCGTTGGGGACCTCTCCTGTCGCACTTCGTTTTTGCCCGCTACAGACAATAGTAAAGTGCTACCAAGCTTGACAGTTTCTGGCTTTGTTGAGGGTGATTTAGACATTATGATTGATCGCACAGACGACCACTACAAAGAGGGATGGGTCTTGGATGTCAGCAAAGTAGAGAGAGATACGAAACGAAAAGTCGAACAATGTGGTGGACTGGGGTATATCGATATGAAAATTGCTTTGTATGGAATACCAGATAGCGGAAAGCTACGTCTTTGGTTACCTTACGAAGGCAGTGCCACATATGACGAAAACAATGCGAAGAAATGGTTTGAAAACATCATTATTTGCGAGGCGAATGAAAAGCGGAGTGACAAGGCCTGTAAACTGAATCGAGATCTAACCGTTGCCGTTGGTGGAGAAGAAGTCAGCGATATCCAGCAGATAAAGGGGGCAGCGGAATATCTTAAACGCCAAACTTGTGTTTCTGTGGCGATACCTGGGAATGCGAAGGTCACACCTTTGGGATCGGTAAGGTCTACTGATGGACGGCCACTAAGCCTCAGTGACAAAGAGAAATTTGGGCGAAATGACAACGATATGGGTTTGATTGTTGACTTGACAGCTAAGTCAACGGTCACACGCCAAGATGGGGCATGTTGCATCTCTCATGTTGTATGGGAACAGTATTCATGAGTCAGTGCGATTTACATGAAAGAAAGGGGCCTTTTTCAATCTCATTTTAGCTTCGTCGCGGTGCCTTCTAAAGAATTTGATTGCAATAACGGCGCAGTTTACAATTTGGGTCAGAAATGTACGTGGGAATATACTGAGCAATTCCCCTTTTGTCTCGATTGCTAGATTCTCTGCGAGGACTTCACACAATGCATCGAGGCCTTGATATCTAACCCTAAGAACGCTCTTCTTGCGTCGCACGCCTGACTCCATCTCCAACTTGGAAATTGACACCAATCAGTTATTTTGAATAGTTTTGAAAGGTACTTTTTTATCATTGCTTTTTATTCGAACAGTTCAAAAGAAATAACGGTCGTGGATGGGATGAATAAAACACACAATCAATGACAATGCAAGAAGCACTTGAGCACCTAGATCATGTTGACTTACAACCCATATGCAAGAAAGAAACGTCCAAGACCTACTGAACCAATTGTCGAGGATGGGCAACAATCAATAACAGACAATTCGCTAGTCTCTTCGCAGAATGGGCCATCCATGGTGACTGCATATCAACAAAAAGCGCACGTATCCTCGAATGCTTGTCAAACTACCGGTAGGGGGAGTGATACACAGAAAAAAGCTCTGCAATCAAATTCAGTACCACCATATCGACCACCACAGGCACCTCAACAAACGAAAAAAGCAGCATTGCTAATAACAAATCCATACAAGAAGAAAACAACAATCGCAACTTCACATCAAATGAACTCCCCAACCCCTCATTTTCCGCAATCGGCGGAAAATACAGATGGCAATCAAGCAACGCGACAAGAAACACACAATTGTTTACAAGGACCGCAACTGAAGCCTGGAATCAAACCTTCGGCGCCGACTGAACGACGTGAACCTGAAATTCGGTGTCTGTCACAAACGGTGTCAGCAATGACAAACCCCTGCCGGAAGCGGGACTTGATAGGCGTGTCAACGGTGAATGAAAACAATGGGTCGTCAATGAAACCAACCTATCCTTCTCCTTCACTTCCTCAAGAGGAAAGGAATCATGTTTCGGGCTCATCTGATCGAGCGCCTCTGGCAGACGCAACAGTAGATCAACAACAGATTAAGCAGGTCTCGATCTCTAGACCAGTTAGTCTGATGTCGATTCGTCCCCAAGGATGGGAAAACAATTCGCACTCGAAAGACTTGCAGAAGAAAGACAATTTGACAAAGCAGCAATCGGCATCTTTGCGATCGAGTGAGCCACCAATTGAGTTACCGGGCGAGCCAAGCTTACCAAAAGAGATATCATTTACGATGAATGATGTTAAGCCTATAGAAGATGGGCATCGCAAGGATCTGGTTCGACATGCAAGCTTACAAAAACCGCTTCTCAATGGGTGGACGCTATTTCCTCACCAAAAGAAATCAGTTCTTCAGGGAATTATTCGACGAAGAATGGTCCTTGCCTTGGATATGGGTCTTGGGAAAACACTGATTGGTTGTGTTTGGGCGCGTTCTTTCAAATCAACTTTTGATGATCTTAAAGTTTTCATTGTCTCCCCAGTCTCCCTTAAAGCGGAATGGAAGAGAACAGCAGAAGATGCAACTGGTCTCAAGGTTGAAGACGAAAAAGCAAATAGAAATGATGAATCGCTGGACCTTAGAATCTGTAGTTGGGCTAAGGTGCCAACGAAAGTGGCCAAGTGTGCCAAGCGTTACGTAGTTGTCTTCGATGAAGCTCATTCCATGCAATCCATGACTTCTTCCCGCACAAAGGACTCGTTGAAGCTTGTCCTAGACGAAAGGTACGAAGGTATCTTGGTTTCTTCTACTTGACTTCCCAAATGCCACTCATTTAAGCCTTTTGATACACTGCTATAGATGCATAGGTGTGTTGCTTCTGACAGGTACGCCGATGAAAAACGGAAAACCAAGTAACCTTTTCCCACTTCTCAGGGCGGTAAGACACCCATTGGGAAAGAACCAAATGGCGTACGAGAAGCATTTTTGTGGTGGAATCTTGAAGAGTTTTGGTCGTGGCAAGCCTCTTTGGGACGCAAACGGCTGTGCAAACCTGAAGCAACTAAAGCGCCTGGTTTCTTCAAACCTGCTTCACCTAACCAAGGAACAGTGCCTCACATTGCCGCCACTAAAGCGTCATCGATATGAAGTACCAATCAGTCACAGAAACCAGTTGCAATACATCCAAGCAGTAAAGAATCTCGTAAGTTTGTATATCAGAGCCCAGCCCTGCACTCTGGAGGAAATATCTAACGTTGTGTTTTCACGCTATAGGCTAGTCTTCAAGAAGCGTCATTTGAAAAGACGGACATGGGAGAAGCGGTTCTGGGCGGTGTTCAAAAGTTACGTTGCCTTTGCTCCTTCGCCAAAGTTGGAGCAACCGTAGAGTTAGCTCAGAAAATTCTTGAAGAAGAGCCATCAGTTGTGATATTTACTAGCTTTGCCGAAGTAGCAAAGAATATCTACGGACAACTTTCCTCGAATGGATGGGAAGGAGAGTTGTTGACTGGGGAGACGCCTCAAAAGAAACGGCAAGCTCTGGTGGATAGGTTCCAGGTACAGTTTTCGATGTCAGAGCCAATTGCAATGTCGAGTTTTTCATTGTCTTAGTCGGTTTTTTTTCGCATTTGAAGGCCGGTAATTCTCCTGTTTTTGTCAGCACCTTTGGCGCGGGTACGTTTGCATGTTGTGTTTCTGTCGTTGCTTGGGAGAGAAACCTATTGGTCTCACATTTTTGTTTGCGAAGGCGGAGTTGGTTTGACGTTGACAGTTGCATGCTCTATTATCCTTCTAGATAGGCCATGGACTCCTGGTGATACCCGGCAAGCCGAAGATCGGATCCGCAGGATCGGGCAAACTAAAAATGTGAAGTCATACTGGATGACAGGTTTCGAGCTTGACAAACAAATCGATGATATGATAGAGTCCAAGGAAGCGGCTTCCAAGGCTGTGCTTGCAGAAGGAGGAGTATCCATGGGACCGGCAGCAAAAATCAACATTCCGCGACTTCTTCAGTCTTTGATCGCCAAGGTGAATTAAAATGGGAAGACTCATGGTCTATGGTTCGATTTTACTATCAAGAAATGTTTTTTAAATCGTTTTTCATGAGAGGAAGCTCTATAATCCACTAGTACTTACAGCACTGTTGTATAACTGGAGGACACGTTGCTCAGAACCCCCTCCTCGCTATTGAATCTCATTGGTGATGCCCATAAATGCCTGCCATCTGTATAAGGACTATGTCCCAGAGAAACCCAAAACAGGTATGGCTCTTTTCCGATTGTGTAAAAGTTTCTATCGCCATATGACGAAAAAGCGATAGGGTCGAGAAGAGCAGGATACCCAATAGAAGTTATCATTTTCTTCACCCTTGGCGGAAGTATATCTGCATCAAAAAAAGGACGCATAGTAGTCCAATGTATGAGGTCATCGCTTGTGGAGATGTAGAACGATTTGGACAGCTCATCGAAACAACCAATCGTCATAACAAACTTCTCTAGGTAAGTACTCCATACCATGCTCAACGCAGCACAAAGAGTAGGTACATTCTCGATCACCGTACAGATGTGTTGCTCTTTCGGTGCTTTCGGATCCAACGAGTACGGAGAGACAAAAGTAGTGCTGAATCCTTTGCCGTCCCATCCCCTCCATGAAGAAGGGTCTAGAAGCTGGCGTGTCCGAGCGATGCAAATCCCTGTAGTGCGACAAGAACTGAGCACAATATAGGGCATGCCGACTGAACCTCCAGCGCAATCTACTTACCTGACTTCTGTTTTCCAATCTGATGCCGATTCCACATTGCAACATAGTAGTATCCATCGCGTGGATTGAGCACAATGTTCGAGGGATCACCCCATCCATAAGCCAGTTTTTTTTCATCGTACACATATGGAACTGCAGCCATCAAATGGTGAGGTGGAGGGCGGACATGAGACCAGGTCGCTCCCCAGTCATGAGAGATGGCCAAACCAATGGTAACTGTCCAACATAATGGATAGGCAGTTGAGTTGCACATGTTGTATCTATTCCCTGGAAACTCAGTATGTATTAGAGAGACGACAGTTCCATTTGAGAAAGCAATTGCGGAGTCTAAAAACTCGTTTCCAGCGAACATTGCAGGATTACCATCTCCCGTCATGTTCCACGCAGGCTTGCAGCTTCTGGTGAAGTTAAAAATGGAATCACCAGTCATGGGAAAGAAGTGCGTAGAACCTTCGATCGAATTGGGGCGAGAGCCAAGGAGTACGTACTGTTAGCGTTGGAAATACGATGAAACATCATTCTTGAACAAACAACCATACCTTCAATCATGTGCATCTTGTCCTTGGCTTCAGCATACACGCGACTAGGAATGTCAGGAACGTCGACGATTGAGCACCGCTTCCAGGTGTCAACAGAGTCCCATACGTCGATTGGATCACCGATCGGCGAAATCAACGAAGCAGCCTTCCTTTGATGAGCATGTGTAGAAGAAACGCTGTGTGTGAAACAAAGTACGATGCACAGAGCGAAAACTGTACGCCCGTATGAATTCAAGCTGTACGAAGCTTTCAGCATCTTTGCATATATCTTCTGATGCTGTTGCGATGTCGTTGGAAAATCTATCGATTTCGTCGATGCGATGGCGATGTGATGCCATGTGAATGCAATGGATCGTATCTTTGGAGAACGTCGACTCGTTCGATTGCGTCGTTGGCATTGCTTTTCTCATCGTACCGGTACTCGTCAACCTTGATCAATCATTCCGCTGCATTGCAACAATGCTATTCCGACTTTGTCTCGCAGTTTCTCTCATTTTCTCTCAAATATTTTCTGTACAATCTCTTCAAGTTGAAACCATGAAAATCGAGCAGTAAGTTGTATCTACCTTCCTCTTTCGACTCCTTGCAGATCATCAAATCAAAGACATTATTCTCACAATGCACTCCCAGCGTCCTCATCCTGGTTGCCATGGAACTAGAAGCCAAACCGTTCGTAGAACATCTGAATTTGGAAGAGATAGCTGATTTCTTCCCTTCGCATATGCCTTTTGTGGCTTTCTCTGGTGAACATCACGCGACCAAAGTTACCGTCGTCACTCTTGGCAAAGACTCAGTTTATGGAACTGGGGTCGACAACGTGGGAACTGTTACCGCCAGTATGGCAACAGAACTTGCTCTCGCAAAGTATGGAGGATCTGTGGACCTGGTATTGAATGCTGGGACCTGTGGAGGCTTCAAGCGAAAGGGTGCCGAAATCGCCGATGTCTTTTTGACAACGGGAGTTGCCAACCACGATCGCCGCATTCCAATCCCTGGATTTGATGCCTATGGGATTGGAAAGTTGGTAACCATGGATCCTACCACAATGGCAGAAAAGCTTGGCTATAAGACTGGAATCTGTACTTCCGGAAACTCTTTGGACAAGACGGACAAGGACGATGAAATCATGAAGAACAATGACGCTTCTTTCAAGGATATGGAAGCTGCCGCAGTTGCTTGGGTTGCATCTATGAACAAAGTACCATACCTTGGACTCAAGGTTGTTACTGATATTGTCGATGGTGAATTTCCGACGCAGGATGAATTCATGGCAAACCTTGGAGCTGCTGCTACGAGTTTGCAATCTGCACTACCAAAAGTTCTAACTTATGTTTGTGATGAATCATCCAACCATGATGGCGCCAAATCGGATCTTTAGAAAAGATGCGAAAGGCAAAGGGTGGTGTAGCGATCCCTAAGTTATATAGCTCCCCGAATTGATTAAAAGCAAGAGCGAAACCCTCGTCGAAGATCAGGTTCATTCAGGTTTTTCCCGATCACAATCAACTTGCAGTCCCTCTCTTCTTGGTCCCCCCATTTTAATTCAGCACTTGCAGGGTGCACCTCCCAGAGATCGTGCACAGCTTGAACAATAAATCTACGCTTGTCCAAACCTGTACTGGTGTCATAATGTACCTTGTCATCCTCGTCACCATCCAGATTTCCTTTTACAGATACGATACCCTTACATCGAAAAATGACGGTCTCGTTGTCTTGTTTTGGTTTGGGTGCAGAAGATGAATGTAACATGGCAGTCAACACCGTGTCTTCTGCGTCCTGATTTGGCCAGAGTACATGTGCGAGCCATTTATTCAACCTTGAAAGATCTACCGAGCCATGCTGATGGAGAGCAATAGTTGACACACCCGCGGTATGTCGGTGTTGCACCGCCTCGCAGACTACACATGGATCGGAGCTATTATGGTCGTGGCTATGTGTGTGGGTGTGTTCGTGATTCTCGGATTGTTGGTCATGACCACTGTCATTTTGTGCATGGCTGTGGTTCTCACGACTTTCTTCGTTGCCATGGTCACCATCCACCATGTGGTGATCATGGTGATGCGTAGATGCCTGCGGAATTGAATCCTGCCAAATGGTGTTGAGCTCTGCTAATCTGTCGGTGCCCCCAAAACAATTCGTATTCAGAATCCAATCAAGATTTGGAACTTTTGAATAGTTCGTCTGTTGCGTTGGTGCTGTCGGATGAAGCTGCTTAAGAGCAGCAAGAACCTTGTCCAACCCTCCACCCTTAGATTGCAACAAATCCACTTTATTGATTAAGAGGCGATCAGCGTAAGCAATTTGTTGGGCCGCTTCTTCCGTCGTCTCAAGCTGCTCAAGGATTTTGTTGGCGTCCACGAGCGTCACAATTCCGTCCAACTGCAGCCTAGATTCTAATTCTTCATCGAGCCAGAAGACACTCGCAATTGGGCCAGGATTTGCCATTCCAGAAGCTTCAATAAGGATGTAGTCCAGGTCTTGTCGTTTGTCGAGTAAGCTTTCCAGAGTGGAGACGAGAGAATCCTTGACTGTGCAACAGATGCATCCATTCGGAAGTTCGATCAAATCTTGTAAGTTGTTGTTTCCTACACCATCTCTAGCAATCATAGATTCCACAGCTAGCCCTTCCCCGTACTCGTTTTCGATGACTGCTATCCGCTTCCCATGATCTGGAGACTTCAAGATATATTGAATCAGTGTGGTCTTTCCACTCCCGAGGAAGCCAGAGAGTATTGTCACGGGACAAGGAAAACAGACTGGTAGCTCGTTTTCAGACGCTTCGTCAGGGGGAGGATCGAGCTCTGGAGTTGGAGGCGGGTTCAAATCGACTAACATTGGTGGCTCATCATCTTCGCTATCATCCATGAAAGGAATATCATTCTCGTGATCCATTTTGGGCAGGAAATTTCTTGTCTCTTTCTAATATGGATGTGAATGAAAGCGTAGAGAAATGTTATGAGCTTCAAACTTTGCTGGATTGAGTGCTGCAAACTGCCAATCAATGGTTATTTCTCAAGAAGCACCAAACCCTTTCTGGTCGTGTTATTGCCAACGTAAATTAATTTTAAAAAATCATTCGTGACTGTCCGTCGAAAGAGTATATACGGACACTTTTAGGCCTTCTTCCTAAGAAGCTGGTCTAACGGGTCATGCCGGTATATGTGCGGGCCGGCTATTATTAGACTTTACTCATCAACTGGGCACTGTCGAGCGTCCACTTCATTTTAATTGGTAAATACTGTAGGGATAGAAAGGAGAGATGATTTTAATTGATTTGTCAACAAACGTAGCAAGTCAACCAATATTGATAAGTGAGCCGTCATCGCTAGGCTCCAGGCAGCGAAGAAGAATGTTACATGCACGTTATGTAGTAGTTTAATCCGCGTGATCGAACTGTTAGTAGCTGCTCTCCATGTCGTTAGAAGCGGACTCTTCCTCTCCATGTCCTTAGAAGCGGACTCTTCCTGAAATTTTGAGATGTATTCGATGCATCTAGAGACAGGAGTCTTTGTCTCTAATTAGCTAACAGTAGGATAAAAATTAAACAACAGATATAGGAACTGATTTCGAGGCTGCTTTGTATCTTCTCGCCACCTCATCAAAGCTTGGCTTCTTTCTTCTCCAAAAGTCTAAGACACCTTTGTGGTTGGCTCCGCCGGGCCTGTTGCTCGTGACGTTGATGTACTCACAAACCGGAGGATAAACGTTTAATAGATACTGACAATGTGTATTGTTCTCGTCCCCATCGCGCGTTTTGAAGTCAAAGAAATGCCATAAAGCTATGCCAGACACCCTTGCATCAGAAATAGCTATGTCAACGTCTTCGACGAGCACTTGCGTCTGATATTTGCATGTCCACTTGGAAGCTGTGCTGTTACTACTCCACTCATAGATTCCACCAGCTCCCGTTTCGGAAATGATCATCGGCTTTCCAGCTTCGTTGTAGTATTTAGCAGTGCTGCTCCAGCGCTCTTTGGGGGCTGCGGGGTTGTACCAGCCAGGATAATCATTCACTGCCATAACATCGACGACGTCTTTAAAACACACATCGCTTGGCGGATGCTTGTCCGAAGCGTAAGAAACAAATCTTGAGGTATCCCTAGATCGAATAATGTTTGCATTCATTTGATAGGCTGGACAAGATGCGTTGTTGCCCGATGGGCCTTCGTTGAAATATGCCCAAATGGCAATTGATGCATGATTCATGGCATTGTCCAGCATCTCGTTCATTTGCTGTGTCTGATACTTCAAAAAGTAAGGATCAATTGTGTTTGCAACCGAAACATCTGGTCCCAATGTCTCGCACCACATGACCATCCCATTCTCATCCAGTCGATCCAACCAACGCGGATCTTGAGGGTAGTGAGCTCCACGAACAAAATTTGTTCCTCCATGTCTAAGTAACAATATGTCGTCGTCCATCTGCTGTTCGGTGGGAGATCCTCCCGTATCAGGCCACTGTGTGTGATGGTTCCATCCAACGAACTTTATCACTTCCCCATTCAATTGAATACGCAAGCTGTCCTCGTCAATATCAAATATACGCAAGCCAAACCTCTCCACCATCGCGGCTCCATCCATTTCGATAGTCACTGTATGTAGCTGTGGATCCAATGTCGACCATACCCTTGGGTTTGGGACCTTCATGTTACCCAGACTAGCAACACCATCAACGGCAGAAAATGAGTTTGGCGGGTATTCCACAAATGGTTCTTCGTCGAAGGATACTCTAAGTTGTGTATCGATAGGACCCTCATATGTCCTATCTGTTACGTGCAGTGTGACATTCACACTCTTAAGTGAATCTGGTGTCACATACAACCTCCATGGCCATAGTGATAGCGATGATCCCGAGGTACCTTCGCGAGGTGGAGGAAGCGCATGTAACTCGACAGATCTCATGATCCCCCCGTAGTGGAAAAAGTCACCACCTGTGTGCGTTGGTGCCGTTGTCTTGTTGAAGCGATCATCCACCAGCACAAATATCTCGTTGTCTACAGAAGCTTGTGGTGGAATGTCTAGAGTAAAAGCAACGTACCCACCGGCACGGTGATCGCCAACCTCCTGCCCGTTCACCCACACGCGACAGTAGAAGGAACAACCTTGGAACTGAAGCCTGGCTCCAACGCTTTTGAGGTCAAAATGAAAGCGTCTCTGAAAGAAAAAGACACCCCGAGATTTCATGTATCCTGGTGGGGACGTATCGACAGTGGATGGAACGGGCATATCTGCACTGAATTTGATCGTAGAAGGATCAAATTTTGGGTTCATTGAATCAAAGGTAACAAGGTCGTGGCTGGAGACATTTGCAAATCCCCATATACCATCAAGCAGTGTGACATATCTTTGACCCTTAAATTTTGGCCAATATGTGGGTGCGACTATCTGTGTTGAGTTGTTTTTGCTGTGATTGCTGTGAAGCGCTTTGCGACTTCTCCGTAACTTGGTTTCTTTCGTCTCCAAAAGTCAATAACTCCTTTGCAATTTTGTCCTCCAGGTTTCTGAAATGGCGTGGAAATGTTCACGTCAATATACCCACATGTTGGTGGATAGACATTATCTAAGTAGTCGCAATGGGTATTATTTTCCCAGTTGCCAGTGATTACAAAGTCTATAAATAGCGAGAACAAGGATGTCAGCCAAGCGACACCAATTTCAGTCAAGACAAACACTGAAAATTTGGCTTACCAGTACTCTTAAAGTCAAAGAAATGCCATAGAGCGAGTCCGCTCACATTGAAATCCGAAATCGATTCCTCGACTATATCAACCAAGGCCTTTGCTTGGTATGCGCAAGTCCATGGGACTGCAGTCTCGTTGTCCTGCCATTCATAAATAGCACCTACTCCACTTTCTGAGATCAAAAAAGTCTTTCCTAGTGCCTTGTAGTAACTTGCGAAAGCACTCCAATAGGTTTTTGCAGATGGTTTATCGTACCATTCTGGATATCCGTTGATCGAAACAATATCGACAACAGGGAAGCAAACATCCTTTGGTGGAGCTTCACTAGACGCATAGGAAACGAGCCTAGATGTATCTCGTGATTTGATAAGGTCTGTATTCATCTGATAAGCTGGACAAGATGCGTTTTCGCCCGATGGGCCTTCGTTGAAATATGCCCAAATGGCAATTGATGCATGATTAATGGCATTGTCCAGCATCTCGTTCATTTGCTGTGCCTGATACTTCAAAAAATAAGGATCAACGGTATCTGCAGCCGAAATGTTTGGTCCTAGCGTTTCGCACCACATAACCATCCCATTCTCATCCAATCGATCTAGCCAGCGTGCATCCTGCGGATAATGAGCTCCACGAACAAAATTTGCTCCAGCAGCTTTTAGTAGCAAAATGTCCTCATCCAACTGTTCATCCGTTGGAGATCCTCCCGTATCAGGCCACTGTGTGTGATGACCCCATCCAAGAAGCTTGATTATTTCTCCATTCAGTCGAATACGGAGGCTATCTTCATCAATGTCAAACATTCTCAGCCCAAACCGCTCGACCAAGACAGCTCCCTCCATCTCCACCGACAAAGTGTGCAACTGAGGATCCAATGTCGACCATACCCTTGGGTTTGGGACCTTCATGTTACCCAGACTAGCAACACCATCAACGGCAGAAAATAGTTTTGGAGCGTATGCCACACCCGGCCCCATATCGAAAGAGACCCTAATTTCGGTATCGATGGGACCCGTGTACGTCCTATCTGTTAGATGCAGAGTGACGTTCACGGTCTCCAGCGAATTTGGTGTTGCATACACCCTCCATGGCCATAGTGATAGTGATGATCCCGAGGTACCTTCGCGAGGTGGAGGAAGCGCATGCAACTCGACAGATCTCATGATTCCCCCGTAGTGGAAAAAGTCACCACCTGTATGCATTGGTGCCGTTGTCTTGTTGAAGCGGTCATCCGTCAGCACAAAGATCTCGTTGTCGACAGAAGCTTGTGGTGGAATGTCTAGAGTAAAAGCAACATACCCACCGGCACGGTGATCGCCAACCTCTTGCCCGTTCACCCACACACGACAGTAGAAGGAACAACCTTGGAACTGCAGTCGAGCCCCTGCGCTTGCAAGGTCAAAGTGAAAAAGTCTTCGAAAGAAATACACTCCACGTGGTATCATGTATCCCGGAGGCGAGCTGTCAACACAGGATGGAACGGGCATATCTGCACTGAATTTGATTGTAGAAGGATCAAAGTTTGGGTTCATCGAATCAAAGGTAGCAAGGTCGTGGCTGGAGACATTTGCAGTGCCCCAAGTACCATCAAGCAGTGTGACATATCTTTGACCCTTAAACTTAGGCCAGTAGGAGGGAGGGAAATGAGATGCCGAAAAGCTGATTGTATTGTTGCGCGGTTGTGTAGCAGAAACTCGATGGTTGGTGTCTATATGGTGTTCTTCAAATCCAAATGATGCCATGCCCCAGATTGCAGTCAACAAAACTGCAGAGATGGACAGAGTCCAGAGTGATGCATTCCTCCGACTGCATGATGATGAAGAAGGAAGAGTAGACTTGTTTGACGACATACTTTTTGTAGCTGTCATGCAGCACACAAAGCTTGCAGCTGGTGTCAAAAAGTAAGATATTTGTTGACTCACTCGGCCGACTAAATTATGGTTGGAGTGAGGGAGTGAGTCCTGCGTGACTGACTACAGTTCATCAGTCCCGACCAACTCAAGGGACAACGCGAAGAAGTGAAGTCGTGATCGCAAATTAAAAACTATCGTGCTGGTAAGGTGTAATAGACATCGTCATGCTCACTGACGGTTTGTTGAATTGAAAGGGAGATATTGCTTTGAAAACCAATAATCGAAAGCAATGGACGATGATGAAAATGACCTTCCCGAGCACGCTATATCTATGCGTTCAGCGTTGAGACAATGTGTTGCATTGATCGATGTTTTCCAGAAAGATAGCAGTCGACATCGTGTCAGGGTTCGCCGACAGACAATCGATTCAATTGAATCTCTGGATGTGCAAAGAGACAAAGCTTACCATCAGTTTTGGGACCGACTGCACACGCTAGACGATAGTGAAGCACCTATTCCAACACTTTCAGCTCGTGATATTTCTTCCCATTACAAGTTTCGTCAAGACTATCATTTTCGGAACCTTCCTTGCTTAATTCAATATGACGAGTCACCGAATTGCTCCAATCCGTTTGCTCGTGTTAATGAGGAATGGAGAACGAACGACCGACAGCATATAAACTCCCGATGGTTTCTAGATCATGTTGGAACCGAAATCCAAGTTCCATTAAGGTATTATTCTATGAGCGACGAAGCGACACTCGATTCGGAAGGCCGGGCTGCAGAATGTGAAACTCGCCAGGTATCTATGAGCGAGTGGACTGATCTCTTGTCGATGGAGCAACAAAATCATTCGTATTACCTCAAGGATTGGCACCTCGTCGCACTCTTACGGGAAAAGAAACATACAAAGCCGTTGTATACATGCCCGAAAGTGTTCCAACATGATTTACTTAATCCTTTCCTGACAGAGTTTACAAACGGGGACTATAAATTCTGCTATTGGGGTCCATCTTATTCCAAAACTCTTCGACACTCAGATGTCCTCCACTCCTTCTCGTGGAGCTATAATGTACACGGTACGAAGAAATGGACATTTTTCGGAGGAAGAGATTGCAATCAACAATTCACTGTGATTCAAAAGGCAGGTCAAGCAATGTTTGTCCCATGCACCTGGCAACACGAAGTGGAGAATTCGGAAACAACTTTGTCCATCAATCACAACTGGATCACGGTCGCAAACGTTGATAAAACGCTCGGTTGCTTGCTGGTAGAACTGAGGGAGATTCATAGCGAACTAGAAGGGTGGGGTATTTGCGAAACTGGTGACACTTTTCTCGAGGCTTCAGAGTCCATGCTACGGGGCTGTGTGGGATTGAACATCACATCATTCTTTCTGATGCTTCTTTGGCGATTGTCACAACTGCTGAAAAGTTTCAATGCACAAGAAGCCGTCGAAAGTGATGAGGAAGCAGCCGCTGCTGAACATGAGTTCGAATGTTGCAGAATATCGAGAATGATTAATATGATGGTGAACGATGACAAGCTTCAATTGGAAGGACGGTTGGAGGCCGCGACGTTGTCCAAGGATTTAGCTTCAGAGGCGATTAGAGTGGCAGCAGTAGCAGTCGGTTGCGTTTGCGATGAGGACGGTCCACTTTGAATCCACGTCTGAAAATTGAGCACGACTGGTGTTCCCCTCCCTGTGCCATTCAAAATACGGGGGAGGTATTGTACCATAATATATTTTTTTAAATGCCGGTATTAATTAATGTGCACATTAACGCTCGCATTGCTGATACCTGAACGAATACCAGGGATTCTGAGGTCTGAGATTTGATCGAATCGACTGAATGACTGAGTGATCGAGTGAGTCGGATTCGGTGAGAAAACTTAACACGAATCCAACTTGATCAGATCAGAGGAAGTTGTCAGCGTAGAAGCTACGGCTATCACGCTACATCTCCAACATTCTATAACTAACAATCCAGCGGGATTGGTTGGAGTTGGTTCAGATCAGATCAGACGAATGTAGCACGACTAAAAGAAGTTTGAGTCTTCAAACTGCTCACAATATATTTTAAAATCGATTTTTAAACGAATCTATATTCAACCCCAAATTGACAACGCCCCAAAACCTAGTTTGAGCCTTATCAACGTGGTTTTGTTACACGCTCCCTCTGCGATAAGGAACTAGCAGGTACGTTCATACTCTGCTGAATGGACAGGGGCTCACTCAGGAATCTACCTCGAAGAGACTACGCAAGTATGGTTGGAACCCGACGCAGTGCAGACGTTCGACGCACGGCGGAGGGACTTCGTCTACGACCTGATGGACAAGACAGTGAATCTTCCTCTGATGAGAACTCTGGGGAAGAAGAACCGGAAGCCGAAGCTGAAGAGGAGAACTACGCTGAGATCCCAGTAGCCAATGATCGCGCAATTGGAGGAGGCGACCAAGATGGTCCTGCTCCAGGAGGAGGAGAAAATGGTGGACCTGGAAGTTTGACTCCTGGACAAGCAACAAGGGGAACGCTCCAGTACGCTGGAAACAAGCAACACTATTACCTTTTTCGCAGCGCAACAAGGAGGTTGGACGAGGAGACTCTTTTCGATTGTACCTCCGATAACTTTTACCAGTTCATGAAGAACCTTGGTGAAAGAGCCGATGAATTTGGATGGTCGACTCGTGGAGGCATCCTACATGTTCCAAAAGCTGATGGAACCATGGTCAACCTTTTGACTGAATATGGATCTATTACCCTTGAAGAGATTGAAATTCATGAACGCAGCTACTGGAACAATGGATACAGGAAGTCCCAAGACGACCGGATGCTCTACGAATGCATCATGAAATCACTTTCTACTCTTGGAAAAGCGAAGGTCAACATTCACAGTTCTGACTACAAGCTCATGTCTGGACAATACAATCGCTATCCATCTGGGCTCTGCTTGCTGAAGGTGGTAGTTCGGGAGTCCTATTTGGATTCAAATGCAACGACTGGTATGCTACGTCAACGACTTGCCACTCTGGATCTCTACCTGCCAACGGTCAACAACGATATCATCAAGTTCAACATGCACGTTAAGATGCTACTCGAAGGATTGCAGGCGCGTGGAGAGCAAACATTGGATCTGTTGACGAACCTCTTTCGAGGATATATGGTGTGCAGTGACAAGGAATTTGTCAAGTACATTACCGATCTAGAGACGGACCATGACATGGAGAACCGACCAATCACTGCAGCAAAGCTTATGAAACTGGCGGAGAAGAAGTACAAGATCATGGTATCGCTAGAAAAGTGGGAAGCTCCTACGCAAGTTGATGAGCAAATCATGGCATTGCAGGCCAAGATTTCTGATATGAAGCAGAAGCTTGAAACCAAGAAGAAAAGAAAGAAAGACGACGATGACAGGAAGCCAGCTCCAAGAAAGAAGAATCAGAAACAGGAAAGGCCGGATTGGTTCAACCATGCACCACCACACGATAAAATCAATGAAACCAAGCATTGGAATAAGATTGATTGGCATTGGTGCTGTGAAGCGACTGGTGGACACTGTGGAGGAGTTTGGCGAGCTCACAAGCCAAAGGACTGCAAACCGTTCAAAAAGAAGAACAAGTTCGATCCAAAGAAGAGATCTTCTGGAGGAGCAGCCCCGAAGATTGAGTTGAAGACAGCTGTTGACGAAGAATACTTGGCTGGTTTGACTGGAGGCTACGAATCGGATGTCTACAGCACTAGCGAATGACATGTCAAGGGTCCAAGAGAGGGTTACAAGCAGAAGACGAAGACATCATACAACAACTCCCTCCTACCATGTATCTGGGAGTGCATCACGCCACACCTAATACGTATAGGGAAAATTGTTTGGATCTTCACTGTTGTCTATTTCTGCCTAATTTTGGACCCATTCCTGGAGAATTATGACACAGGAAAACGATATGTTCCAAAATCTCACAGATGGAATCGATGGAATGACGCAACGAAACGGTTGACTGACACACTTCGAAACTACATCAGTCCGATTATGGAGTTCTTTGACACTATGGACGACAACTGGACCGCCTACTACACTAGAGCGGCGTACAAGAGGGCAAAACATATGCATTACCTAGCTGAATCAATGAATGAGGATTACGAGCCTCTCACTAAGGAGACCTGGATCAAAAGGGAATTGAACAGGGTGCATCCGAACAAACGAAAACTAAATCACCCCCACTATCGAGTTCGAAATAAGCTGTTGTATGCTAAGACGACACTGATCTACGTTCACGAGACTACAAATTCAGAAGGAGAAGCAACTCATCACAACAATTGCAAGTTTGATACGGATTCTGGAAAGGTTGGAATCGACAATCGTGCAAGTGCATGCATCTCCCATGTTGCTACTGATTTTGAGGGACCGTTGGTACCTGTGAAGCGTTCGATCAAGGGTTTTGGTGGAGAACGAGTTTGGAATGTATTCAAGGGGACAATTGTTTGGAAGTGGCACGACAATGAAGGACAGCTACATCGGTTCTCCATACCGAATTCCTATTACGTTCCTCATGGTAAATGCCGCCTTTTGAGTCCACAACATTGGGCTCAGACGCAATTGAGAGGACGAGTCACGCCTATGAAAAAGCTATCCGAGACAACCAAGGATGGCATTGGAGAATCTACACTCTACAATCGCTGTCAGGTATTTTGGGATAGACGACAATATACAATGGATGTCTACCTTGGAGAACATGATAACGTGGCAACTTTCTATCTTGCTCCTGGATTCAAGAATTTTGATCTGTTCTGCAAGGAGTGCAAGATTGACACGAATGATGACACACCAATATACGCCATGCCAGCTGGAGTTGTGAGCGACGATGAGGGTGGTGAAGATGATGACGACGATGTTCCACCACCAACCGAAAAGAACGACAATAACACATCATTCCTGCCAAACTTACTTCGCCCAATCAGACAACTTAATCCACTGAAGGCAAAGCAAACAACACCTGAACCGCGACACACTACATTTGATTTGGATGGAAGGACCACCACTGGAGACCGACCACCGGTAGTCATCGACGAGGAGGAGGAGAAGCAGGCAACTACGCCAGCCCAAGAACTACTTCGCTATCACCACCGGATGGCACACATCTCCATGGCAAAACTGCAAAACATGGCTAAGCAAGGCATCATACCAAGGCGCCTCGCCAATGTACACCCACCTACATGCAGCTCATGCCTCTTCGCAAAAGCAACGAGACGACAATGGAGACACAAGCGTCGAAAACATTGGACTGAGAAGACAGATGTGAGGACACCAGGACAAGTCGTATCGGTCGATCAGTTGATCTCTCCCACTCCAGGCTTGGTAGCCCAGATGACTGGAATTCTCACGAAGAAGCGCTACACATGTGCGACCATCTACGTGGACCAATACTCTGGTCTCGGCTTTGTTTATCTTCAGAAGTCCACGAGTGCGGATGAAACAATTATGGGAAAGAAAGCCTTTGAAGCCTACGCAAAACAACATGGAGCAACAATCAAGGCATACCATGCAGATAATGGAGTGTTCCGTGCGAATAAATGGGTCGATGAATGCAGACGACTTGAGCAGACACTAACGTTTGCAGGAGTCAATGCACATCATTCAAATGGACTAGCTGAACGAAGGATTCGGTCACTACAAGACTTGGCAAGGTCAATGCTCATTCACATGAATAACAGGTGGAGAATGCCTGGGATTGCTCACCTCTGGCCGTATGCAATCAGGATGGCAAATGACGCAATTAATGAAGCGCCAAACCTGAGGGATGAGAAAGGGCGATCGCCATTGCAACTCTTCAGTCAGACTGACATTCAAACCCACAACAAGCATTGGATTCCATTTGGATGTCCTGTCTACGTATTGGATCCGAAACTGCAAACAGGACAAGGATTCTTGAACAAGTGGGAAGCTAGATCTCGAGTTGGAATCTACCTTGGTAGATCACCGAATCATGGAAGAAACGTTGCCCTTGTTTTGAATCGATTGACAGGCTTGGTATCGCCGCAATTCCATGTCACTTTTGACAAAGGATTTAATACAGTGAAGCAAGATAAGTACGATACTCACTGGCAAATGAGAGCTGGACTCCAGGTACCAAAGAAAGGAGCCATGCATCCCTCAAATGAGTCAACCAACAAGTTGAAGAGGACGATGCCAGAGCCAGAGGGAGTTCCACAACAATCGAACAAGAGAGTTAGAATGGAAACTGGAGTGTCGGAGCCGATGCACATCAATGATGATGACATGATTGGAAATTCTACTCCTGGAGAAACCAACAAGCTGCAGCAACCTGACGAATCTACAAGTCCAGTCCCACACAATGAAGAGGAAGCTGGCCGCTCAGATCCACCAATGGAGGATGGAGGAGAGCGTCAACCTGAAAGCCAACAGGTGCCCAATACATCTTCGATTTCTCATCCGGCAGAGACCATATTGAAAGTAATGGCGGCGGAGCTGTCAAGCGCAACGAAGAACGGTATTGAAGGTGAAATATTCTGCTTTGAAGCAATGTTCCCAGCTTACTCTGGAGAAGCCGAGCAGGATCCGTTGAAGATTTTCAAGGCAACCTCTGACCCTGACACAATGTACATGCATGAAGCTATGCGTGAGAAGGATGCAGGTGAATTTCGAAAGGCGATGAAGAAGGAATGGGAAGACCAACTCAAGAACGAGAACTTCTCAATCATCCATCGGACATCAGTTCCAGAGGGAGCCACAATCTTTCCAACGGTATGGCAAATGAAACGAAAACGAGATATTCGAACGAGGGAAGTCAAAAAGTACAAAGCAAGATTGAACTTTGATGGGTCCAAAATGAAATATGGACGAGACTACGACCAAACATATGCACCGGTCGCAAGTTGGAACTCGATTCGAACTCTTCTGATTGTCTCTGCAATGCTTGGGTGGAAAACCAAGCAGATCGACTATGTCCTGGCATTTCCGCAAGCACCAGTTGAGAGGGAGCTCTACATGAAACTTCCAGCTGGTTTCAAAGTTGTCGATGGAAACAGTAACGAATACATTTTAAAGTTGCATCAAAACATTTATGGAGGAAAGGCAGCAAGCCGAGTCTGGTATCAATATTTGACGAAGGTTCTCGTCGATAAATTGGAATTCAAGAAATCCAATTACGATGAATGTGTCTTTTACAAAGGAAATGTGATGTAAGTTTTGTACACAGACAACTCCATTCTTGCGGGACCCGATCAAGCCGAGATTGACCGAGTTGTGGCTGAAATTGGGGAAATCCTGGACATTACTGATGAAGGGGACATTCAAGACTTTCTTGGGGTTAACATTGAAAGGAAGCCTGACGGTTCTATACACCTCACCCAACCACATTTGATTGATCAGATTCTGAAGGACCTAAACATGCAGGAGGACACGGCGACACGACCAATCCCAGCAGCATCATCAAAGCTGTTGTCAAAACATTCTGATTCTCCAGAGTTTGATGGATCGTTTCACTACAGATCTGTCATTGGAAAATTAAACTACCTGGAGAAGGGTTCAAGGCCGGACATCGCTTATATTGTTCACCAGTGTGCAAGGTTTAGTACATGCCCAAAAAAGGAGCATGGCGAGGCAGTACGATGGTTGGCGCGATATCTCAAGGGCACGAAAGACAAAGGATTGATTCTACGACCTGATAGAACGAAAGGATTGGAGGTCTACGTCGATGCTGACTTCGCTGGAAATTGGGATCCCAAAGAATATGAGGATTGCGATACAGCAAGATCAAGGCATGGCTACTTCATCAATTTCGCAGGTTGTCCTATCGTCTGGAAGTCGCAGCTGCAAACTGAGATTGCGTTATCATCAACAGAGTCAGAATACACTGGAATCTCTTACTCACTTCGTGAAGCAATACCCATCATGAACCTTTTCAAGGAGATGATCAAGTATGAAATCCCGATTGAAAGCCCAATTGCAGAGGTACACTGCCGAGTATTTGAAGACAATACCGGAGCTCTGGAAATTGCTAGAGTGCATAAGTTTCGACCAAGAACAAAGCACCTAAACTGCAGGCTACATCATTTCAGGTCATACATTGGTAATGGGATTACTATTCACAAGATAGATACAAAAGAGCAACCAGCTGACATGTTGACAAAACCATTGAACGCTGAGCTACTCATCAAGTTCAGAAAGATGATCCTGGGTTGGTAGGAAGATCATCGATTTGATCAAAAGAGGGAGTGAACGAATACCAGGGATTCTGAGGTCTGAGATTTGATCGAATCGACTGAATGACTGAGTGATCGAGTGAGTCGGATTCGGTGAGAAAACTTAACACGAATCCAACTTGATCAGATCAGAGGAAGTTGTCAGCGTAGAAGCTACGGCTATCACGCTACATCTCCAACATTCTATAACTAACAATCCAGCGGGATTGGTTGGAGTTGGTTCAGATCAGATCAGACGAATGTAGCACGACTAAAAGAAGTTTGAGTCTTCAAACTGCTCACAATATATTTTAAAATCGATTTTTAAACGAATCTATATTCAACCCCAAATTGACAACGCCCCAAAACCTAGTTTGAGCCTTATCAACGTGGTTTTGTTACAGATACCATTATTATACTTTCTTACGTGTCTCAGGGTAGTGCTTTCCCCGCCCGTACCAGGTCCAATGTTAAGGGTCAACAACGGCAAAGCCCAAAGCTGTTTTCTTCCATCGGCGATGCTTGTGGAATCGATTATGTAGAACCAGTCTTCCGAGCACCAGCAGAATGGAGATCGCTAATTTTACAGGTCACTATCGGCTGCAGTTGGAATGCATGCACATTTTGCGAAATGTACCAATCAAAAGATTTCAAGCAAAACACATAAATGATATTATTGAAGAATTAGACCAATTAGTTGCTGCTGGTGGGGCTCCCCATGTGAGAGATGTCTTCCTTGCGGATGGTGATGCCATGACACTCCCAACTGGCAAACTCGAAGCCATCCTGGATGCCATCAACGACCGCCTTCCGAAAGTTAGACGAGTCTCTTCCTATTGCCTCCCTCGCAATGTTCGGGGCAAGTCAGTAGAAGCTTTGTCGAGGCTGCGATCAAAAGGTTTGGCCCTCGTCTATGTTGGTTGCGAAAGTGGCGACGATGCAGTGCTCTCTGCAGTGAAAAAAGGCGAGACTGCTGCAACATCACTAGAAGCATTGGAGAAGCTAAAGGAAGCTGGAATAAAACGCTCGATAATGATTCTTCTTGGACTTGGTGGGAAAGAGCACAGCACAAATCACGCTATAAATTCAGCAGATCTCTGTAGTCAAGCGAAACCAGAATACCTCTCAGTTCTCACAACCTCGTTTCCAAGAGGGAAGAGTCGGGTGGAACAGGGATATAAAGAAAATATTGAATCAACCATTGCATTTGAGGAACTAAACGCTAGAGAGTCTTTGGAGGAATTAAAAATCTTTATGGAAACCTTGGATATTCCTCAGGGCGAAAAAACAATTTTCAGATCTGATCATGCTTCAAACTATCTCGTCCTCAAGGGGAGATTAGGACGTGACAAAGAAAGGCTGACTGCTGAACTCCAACGCGTTTTGGACGCCCCGCCGTCCGATGACAGTATCAATTTGCGACCGGAGTGGGCAAGAGGACTGTGAAGTACATACAGTGGAAGTCAATCAGTCACATGCTGAAATTATCAATACGCCAATTTAAGAAAAAGGGTATATTTGTGCTGCCTATTTTCTTTCATATGACATGCTATCTCATATTAGCAATCGTTTCTTTGCCAGCTTTCTTTTCTGTTTTTGATGCAGGAACCACAATTCTTTCAGCTCGGCTTCATCCATAGAAAGGATCTCCCTCAGGATGTCTTTGCGATCAGTGGTGCCACCATCTGCTAGCGACGAGTACATTGTGGGCAATCTCGCAGCCTTGGCCATCCTTTTGGCAAGTTTAGCTATCCCTTTGTTGACATTTCGACATCTCTTGAAAGGGTTTTTTTCCTTTTTGAGGAACAAACTCGCCTCGAGGGGCTGAAGATCTTCAAGACAAAGTAGAATTCGCATTCTAATATCTTCCGGCAAAGCCGCTAGTTGATACAAAGAGAGCCCTTTCGCTTTTGAAGGGGTTGGTTGACCCCAAGCAAATCTTAACTTTTCGGCAACTGTTTCAATAAACAATCCGTTTTCGGAAGATCTTTCACCGGCCACACACATTGGGGGCAATCTTGCATTCATTTTGGGTTCCATCTTGCAGATAGCATTGTCAACTTGAACACAATATACCATCAGTGTTTTCGGACTTGTAGTCGGTACACCACGTGCAGCGGCTTTCGAATCAGAGGTCTCTTCATTACGATTCAAGCGCTTCGGAGAAATGCTTTTCGTCATCTCTCGCATGACAGAACCAATCTGCGCCGTGAGGGACCATTGTGCATCAACTGCAGTGACACCAAGTCGGCCGTGCAATGAGCTTCTCGCAATCCCGGCAGCAGTAGGACCCATGCCAATAAACCGAAGCTGCACTCCATAATTTTGCTTGTCTTTAAACATGAGAGTCTCGTGCGGAGGTGGGATATTCAACAATACACTTGCAGTACATGGCCATATTTCCTGGGCTTCACTAGCGTCTTCACCATCGAAACTTAAGGTAGCGTATGATTGCGAATCATTTCTCCCTCGGGTTGCAAGGGCATTGAATCCAGACGAAAGCAAGGTGCGTCGCTCAGTTCCAACATACTCGTCCCAACTCAAGTATCCAACCTCGACTAAAAGATCAGAGTAGATATTGGCAGGTGAAAGGACAAATTTCTTCTGGTCGAGTGTGAGACATTCGGTCTCAATTTCCCAATAGCAGAATGAATGATTGCTCTCTCTGTCGTCGTTACGCATGATGTGAACCCTGAGCTGAATCTCAGAAAGGTGGAGTCCAAGTACTTGAATGCTCTCAGGTTGCATGAGATGAGTGAATGCCTCGGTCGAATCTTCCTTTCCTTCCTCCTTTTCAATATCTGGCATGACACAACCAAATTTTGAAAATGTGTCCATATTTTCCGTCGATTCGTCATTGGTCGTTGCATCGGTTGTTGTCGTTGAATCTTCAAGGTTCGCTTCTACTATCTTTTGAACATTTTTATCCGCTACGCTCTTTTGAAATATGGAACGAAGAAGTCCTATCGTATTGAGTGATGATCTGTCGACATTGATTTCAAAAGGGTCACGAATCGTCAATTGAAGAGCTAAACCAGGCATGGGGATGGAATCATCAAGCAGCGAATCCTTATCTATTCCAGGTGGTGCTATCCAGGAATCAGAGTTGTCCTCTGATGGTAAATTAGGGCAGTCTTTCGCCGAGCCAGGGATCATTCCTCTTGATACCCTATGAAAGGTACTTTTGACTTGACAGCTTTGTATTCCATTTCTATCCTTGAAGAAAAGATCTGCTTTGGAAAGAGGGACCACAGACTCAGTGGCGCTGGGGCGTTCGCTACCTTCAAATTCTTCCCCTTTTTGTGGAGTGGGAGTAAGGTCTCGATTTATCCTTGGTTGCATGGGAGGCAAGGGGAGCTGAGGTCCCGGTGCAATGTGATCTACTCCCATGAGTACTGAATCTAGCGTTAGCTCATCGTATTCTTCAATATCCTGATCATCGTACCACCAGGAATATGCAGCGTCTTCTTTTTTCGTTCCCAAGTAGATGCGTCCTTGGATGTCAAGTCCAGAACATCTCAGCAAATAATAGTCGGTTGCCATGGTCCACCTCTCCGCAGCCCACGTACAAGGTCTAGCGTCACTCACTTGATGCCGCCGTAGCCTCCCTGCTGACATCTTAGCTTCTGGGATATACACTCGAATCCAAATCCCTGCATCAGGTCCTTTTCCGGTGCGTATATGACGAAACAGGAACTCATTTTCCTCAACTGTATCCTCAACATTGGCTAGAGATGATCTTCGATTCAACGATGATTTCCCATCATCTGCAGCAGAATTGCCCAAATCATCATCGTTGGTTTGTTTTTGGAATCGCGACAAGATATCTCCTACAGATGCGACGGACAAAAAGTCGATACCAATTTCGATCATGGTATCGTCAGGATTTGGCTCTCCTGTATCATCTTTGTTCGGAGGTTCATTTCTTATGATAAGTCTTACGCGGACATCCCGCAGAAAGAGGTGTGGTATTGCAGAAATCACTTTGGCAAGACCATTTTTTGCCAGAACACGATCTCCAGCGGTTTCGCGTTTTGGATCTTCCTTTGGTTTCGGAAGTGGGGTGTGTGGCATCTCTTGCGGAACAGAGGTAGTTGATCCCTCTTCCGCATTATCCCCTGTTCCATTTTCATGATTCTCATCACCGTCATGGCCCATTGCGTCATGTACGGGGATTGGTATCGCCTCCAGTGTCAAAACTGCATCCTCTACAAGAATGTGGAGTTCCTTATCAACCAATCTACAGTATTTTAGAGACTGTGAGACAACAAAACAACATTGATTCCATTGTAATATGCCCCGCAAACTTACCGAACATCTAACATACCGATCCGACCATTTTCGCCTAAGCATAATGTTAGATCCTGCTCATACTCCTCTTCATATTCTTCCTCATACTCTTCTTCGTATTCCTCTTCACAATCTTCTTCAACCTCCACTTCTTCGGAGAACCAGCCGTGAGAAAATGTGCCGTCAACATTAGCATTAACTTGCATTGTCTTACATATCCTCAAATGACTTACCCCCATGTTGATCAGGCTTCTGGCCTGTTATATCGGGCATCTCTGGTAGGTGCGTGATGTCTGGGCCCTGTCCAACTGTTTGTTTTTTACTCGTTTTGCTATTGTAGAAGCACGAGAGTATACTTTTCGAGTTCTGCGGTGGCGTGAGTGACTCTGTATCATAGTATGTTTGCACTGCTTCTTCTTGTGTTATCGATACGTCATCATCACCTTGATCATCGCTCCCATCAGCGGATTGTTTGGGGGACCCCGGAGTTGGCACCGTTGGAACATCATTCTCGTCCCCACCCTGTTCTGTAGAATCAGGCTTGAAAGATATGGCCGCGGTGGAGCTTATCTCTTGTTTGTGGTTGACCATTTGCTTCCGCTTCCTTTTCACTATTCTCGTTTTCTTCCGCGTTAGTTTTCTCTTTTGTTTACGCTTCCCTATTTTGCTTCCTGGCATTTTCTTCATGAGCTGAACTCCTTCTCTCAGTTTGACGTTCGAGAGCCGAACACCCCACCCAGACCCATCATACACAGATGGCAGAGCGATGCCTTCCACATCCACATCCGACAAATATTTGTACAAGAAAGTTGTGAGGGTCTTGGAGAGCAAACTCTTGAAAAATCCAGACATTTTGAATTGAAGCGTGTGTAGTTGACTTTAAAAGCAACGACGCAGAATTCTATGTGGGATCACAATTTACCACCAATTCCCTCTCAAAAAGGTAACAAACAGTCAGCTCTGAAGGCCATTGATGGTCCTATGCTCGTCTAATAATCGGCGTATCACACAGCCTTCAAAGTAAATGTTTTTTAAAAACACAATGCTGAATGAATCGTATTGGTCGTTTCTGGACTCTCCCATTTGATTTTGGCCAGTTGGGAACGGTTCGTACAGTACCGGTATGTGACGTAAGCATTGAAATGGATTCTAAATGCAAAAGCTACAGTACTGTATCTATCATTGTCATCTTAACCAAAAAGCGATAGAGTAGCCTGATACTGCTGTTGAAAGCACAATGCCACTGACGATCTCTGCTCTTTCATCTCGAGCAACATCTCTACTCTTTCTCTTCCTATTTGTTGCCCCGGTCGCATTTGGGTATCAGCCATCACAACAACCAAACAATGCTCAATTAAACCGACGTAACTTTTTCGCATTTGCGGCTGCATCCGCTGCAGCGAACATCTTGATACCGGAACAACCAGCGAATGCTGTGCTTTCTGCCAAGTACTGCGCCTATGGATCGGGGGACGGATGCGATGATCTTGCTGAAGGAAATGACTTTATTCGTCAACTGCAGGCAAAATCTGCAGCCAACAAGGAAAAGAATGAATCGGTATGTCAACAGATGGTCGACTGGCAACGAAATGTATACGAGCAAAGCGTGCTGAATGAGGCACTAGTGGAATGTTGCTAATATGCGACATCTCGGACAGTATGGTTGTGTTTCTAGTACTTCTTCTCATCATTGTCCTCCCTACTTTCTCAAATGCTACAAAATGACCTCTTCTCAATATCGAAAGGATGCTCTTTACTCCTTCTACATGAAGAACTATCCAGATGTATTTGCTGTCAGTGGAAAAACGATGGTAAAGAAGGCGGATGGAACCTTCCTGCTGGTGAGTGGGGAAGAACTTATGGCTTTGAAGAAAGACAACAGAATCGGCATTGAAAATGTCAAGGCCATGGGTGGAAAAGTTACAGACATGACACAAAAACCAGTTCTGGTACTAAAGGATTAATGGAGATGGACGAAAAAGTTGATTTCTACAGTATTTCACAAGATACCCGAAATAGCTAGTGCAGAGCACGCTCCAAGACAAACGGCCTCTCTCAAATATTGTACAGCTTAGATATCTTCACTATAGATTCTAGCAAGACGAAACATTGCTTCGTTCGATGTATTTCGTAACAAATCTATTCAAATGAAATTGTTTCTCAAAATATTTCATATGCGAAATCGACGCGTCTGGTATCTATTTCAATTTTTTTAAATATATACCATGCCTCTTCCCAAGGAATTTCTTGCACAAATCTCTCGAGGTGGAGACGGGTTCTTTGAGAAAACTCACTGCAAGTCACCAATCAACAGACAAGAGTGAGCGATGGCTTAATCCGCACACTGGAATTGTAGTGGGCAAGACTCCAGCAGTCGAATATTCTGACAGCCGTTTTCATGCAACGCCTGACAAGTAGCGTGGTTTTTCTCATTCATACAGGGCTCATCGACGGAAGGACACGATGCATCTGCAAAGCCGAGCAGAGATAGAAGCAAAACTAAAGTTGAAATTTTCATTGCAATGCGGGTGTTGTGATTCAAAATACGTGTAGAGTGGTAAGCTTTTGGACCTCTTTTAGTTTTGACGGTGTGCGTAGTTTTGAGCTCTGTCCTTCCTGTCCCTGTTATTGCTGTTGCGTGTCTTTTGCCTCTTTGATTTCAGATTGCTCTAGTAGAGACGATGTAGTTGAAGTATTCTATGCGAAGGTTTTTCGTATCGTTTTCCAGTCAGTCGTAACGTGAGTGAGTCTTGGGGAAGAAAGAAGAGGACATATGATACCCCCCTTTCACAATTTCATCCCTACAATATCGTCCGTCCGGCAGTCAGAAATCAAATCAAAAGATGTCTTCTTGCTGTTTTCAATGCTCCGTCCAAACCGGACAAACGCATTGAACACCGGCTCGAGAACGACTTCAGATCTACGTTTTAAAAGCATTGGCTTCTTAGTCTTTGGAATTCAAAAATGGTAAGAACGTTTAGGAATGAAGAGGTTCGAAGAGTCATCCAAATGAGTCTCACCAATGAATTGTCCCTTCCAATGTTCCGAAAAAGCCAAACATCAAGCGAAGGTTCAAGGATGACGATCCATCTTCTGACGAAGACGAGGAGGAGGAAGAAGAAGAGCCAACCTATCATCCATCACGAGGTGTTGGGAAGGCATTGCGTATGCCTGGTGGAAAAGGTTTCGGCAAGCAGCTAAGACCACCACCTCAAGACGATGACTCCGAAGAGGAGTCGGAAGATGACGAGGATGAAGAGCCACCACAACCCGCATTCCGTCAAGGGGGTGGCAAGCAATTGCGTCCCCCTGTTGGAAAGATGTTGCGCCCACCGTAAGTTGATGCAGATTGTGCGTGGGCATCTCGAATCCTGTGCTGTCACTAACATTCGTCCATCCATCGTTCCCGAACACCTCGTTATGCAAACTCTGAACAGTCCACAAGATGATGATAGCGATGACGACGATGATGATGACGACGATATGGAAGAAGACGAGCCTGTCCGACCGGTTCAGCGTGGCGGTGGAAAGTCTTTGATGCGTATGCGTGCTCCAAGCGATGACGAGGATGAAGATGACGAAAGTGACAAAGAAGAGGAAGAAGCCCCAACACAACGAATCGTTCAGCGTGGCGGTGGCAAGTCACTTATGAGGATGCAAGCTAATCAACAAGACGATTCCGATGAAGATGAATCGTCCGAGGAGGAAGAACCCACAAGGGTGGTCCCCCGGACGGGGGGCGGCAAGCAACTTCGGCCTCCATCCGGTGGGAACCAGCTCCGACGAGGGGGTGGCAAGCAGCTACGTCCACAGCCCGCGGATGACGACGACGATGAGAGTGACGAGGAAGAAGAAGCTCCTCAACCGGTCCAGGTCGTTCGTAGAGGAGGTGGAAAGTCGCTGATGAGGATGCAAGCGCCCGACTCGGATTCTGACGATGATGAAGAACCTCCAAAGGCTGCTGCTACCAGCGAGGATCAGGCGGACAAGAAAGCACCTGAAGACATTGAGGAAGCCGCAGCAGCTCCAGACGAAGAGGATAGCAGTGACGAGGATGGCATGGATGTAGATTCCGATGACGAGCAGCCAACGAAGAAAACAACTCCAGCGTAAGTACATCTGAACCGCTCATTTCGCCAATGTTTTTTGATTTTCATAATCTAACTATCGTGCCTTAAACAGCCCGGAGATAACACCGAAGCCAAAGGAGCCTGAAGTCGAAGAAGAATCAGAGGATGAAGAGAGCAGTGACGAGGAAGAAGCAGAATTTGACAATGAAACGTTTGATCCACAAAAGCTTGTTAACGATGAAGAAGACCAGAAGTATCTTGACTCCTTGCCAGAGCTTGAGCGCGAAGCGATTCTTGGTGAACGTTTCGAAAAGCGCAAGGCTGATATGGATATGAAGAAAGCGCTGCGAGATGCAAAGTAAGTACCCGATACCCGATCCTTTTGTCTTTTCGTTTGAAATCTGAACTAAATGAAAGGCTCCATTGTTGTTTACCAGACGCAAAGAAAAAGAGGAGAAAGCTGCGAAAGACCAAAAGGCCGGCAAAAAGAGAAAGGCGTCGACGAGAGCTACTACTAAAAAGACAACACCGGCAAAGAAAAACAAGGCAGCAGCTGAAACTGCAGATGACGAAACTATTGCGAAGTCACTTGCATCAAAACGTGGATCTACTCGAAATCGAGATGCTACAGGCTCAAAAGCGAAGAAAGCAGAGGCCTTGGCAGCATTGCGAGAAGAGAGGAAAAAGGTTACACGAAAGGATTCATCAGATAGTGAATCTAGCTTTGGTGACGACGATGATGATGATTCAGATGATGACTACGAGGAGTCTGGAAACGCTGCCCTGCGACCATGGCAAAAGAAGGCTGCCGAATCCAGGAAATCGAGGTTGGACCAAGTAGAAGAGTCGGACGACGAGATGGAACACGCGGATGTCAAAGATGACGACGACAAGTATGCAGAGGATACACAACGTGTTGTGCAAGAGGCAGAATTAGAAGACTACCTGAAGATTACAGTTTCAAGAAGGAAGTTGGGTCGCTGGTGCAATGAGCCTTTCTTCAAAAAGTCTGTTGTGGGATGTTTTGTAAAATTGTTCATCGGAGAAAACGACCAGGGAAAGCGATGCTACCGTCTCTGTAGAATTGTGGATGTTCAACCAGCACCGAAGGGGTCTTATGCCCTTCCTGCTGTGAAGAAGGAGAAACCGGTATGTATTCCATTCGATATTTCATTATGCTAGAGTAATTTTCTCAATTTGCCTGAGCTCACCTCCTCTTTTTCAACTCTCAATCTCAGGTTGTTACGGACAAGGCATTAAAACTACAGTTCGGAAAAAACGAAAGGATCTTCCTTATCAAGTTGATTTCTGATAATAAGGCAACAGAAACCGATGTGAATCTATACAAGACAGAGATGAAGAACCAGCGTCAACAAGTACTATCGAGAAAAGAAGCTAACAAGATCCGACGAAAGCAGGATAGCCTCGTCAGTAACTATACGTACACAACGGAAGATATTGAAGACAATTTGCGAAAAATCAAGAAAAAGGGTGGTGCTATGAAAAATCTTGGACTCGAACAAACTCGGGCCGCCATTGCTGTGCAAGCAGCCAGAGCTGAGCTCGAGGAGGCTATTCAAGAAGCCAAATCAGGCGATGGGGACAACTCGGCGGTTGGTGCTGCTGAGAAGGTATTGGAAGAGAAATTGGAAGAAGAACGTCGCGTACTAGATAAGGTCAAGAACCGCAAGGAGAAGTTGACGTCACGAGGAAAAGACAAAAAGTGGGCAAAGGTTAATAAGCGTGCCTTGGAGATGAACCAGAAGTTGGATCGCGGAGCCCTCAATGACCCTGAGGAACAAAAGGTTGAGGGTGGAGCAAAGCCCAAATTTAACCCATATGCCCGCCGAAAGGTTAAGCCCAAGATTCTCTGGGAAGTTGGACAGAAGGAAGAGGAAGAGGAGGAGAAGAAAGAATCGTCACAGGTTACAGATGAAAACGCAGAGAAAGAAGCCGACTCGACACCAAATCTTGTGCAGGAACAGCAACAAAAAGCAGCTGCACTGAGTCAGTCTCACCAGTTTGCTATTGATGAGGAGACATTGGCTCAATCGTCCTATACAAGCGGAATTGCCGGGCTCACGGCTAAGAAACCAGTTCGAAAGCGTGTGAGAAAGGGGTTGAGTTTGAATGAGTATCTTGAGCGCAAAGAAGCTGGTACCCTCTAAAGTAGTACGAAATGGAATGAATGCGCCGTTGACTGTACTCTATACATGCGTCTACACGCTATTTTATACATAATACAATACCGTGCTAAACGATGAAGTTTTTTTTAAGATTTTTTCAAATTGGGGATGGTAAAAAGTTTGCCGACAGTACATTTTCCACGCTTGAAAAATCTTCCCCCATTGACACCTGTCAGAACTTTCAACTTCTCCACAACCGACCACCCACCATGCCCAACATCCAAAGGGAGGTTTTGCAACTAATAAGAGCACCTACCACAACACCTCCAAATCCTTCAACTCTAAAATCGACTATTATTCCGTATCATTCCCCCTTGTCTTTTAATCCATCATTGATACGGTGGCTCTGTCTATTCCTGGTATTCAACACAACGACGCCGCTTTCTTCTTTGGCACATCCACAGCCAAAGACACAACTGCAACCACACAAGCATCAATATCTTGACTCGGCTGTTATTACAGAAACGCACACTGGTGCTAGTGACGTTGGCGCTACCGATACAAATAGCACAGGTCAAACACTATTTGAGTGTAACACCACCGCCATTGCTATTGAAAAGATGAGCATTCCAGGACTCAACGAAGATGACAAGAAATTTATCGACAGAATTCAATCCTCAATTCAGACGGTAATGGCCTGGGAGAAGGACATTGAGCTTATAAAGGCGTGTCGCGAGGAGATTCCTTGGGAAACGCTGGCGGACCCCAATGGTCCCTACTCGGATCCTGTCAACGACAACAATTTGCAGGGGAACCTTTTGTTTCTCCAACGACTTTGTCGATGGTTCAAAAGCTACATGACTTGGGTGAATGCTCCTCCCTGTCAGGTATGCAGACATGAAGAACTTGAGTTCCAAGTGGTTCGCGGACCGGAAACTGACGAAGAGAAGCAAGGTGGCGCCAAGCGTGTCGAAGGTAAGTTTGTCAATTTGTTGTCGGCACAATCTACAGCATCTTTCTGGTGCCAACACTGACCGATTCCATACATTGATGATTCTAGTCTACTACTGTCCTAGATGTGATGCCAACACAACAACATTCCCGCGTTATAACAGTCCAAAGAAACTACTAGAGACGAGGAAAGGTAGATGTGGGGAGTACTCAAATCTCTTTGGTCTCTTCTGTCGAAGTACTGGACTAGAGACAAGGCTCGTCTTGGATTTATCAGATCACTTGTGGACCGAAGTGTACATCGGAGATCAGGATTCTTGGGTCATGGCGGATGGATGTGAGGGTGTTATTGCCGAGCCTAGCATGTATGAGCACGGTTGGGGAAAAAAGGAATTGTGTTACATGATTGCCATCGCTCAGGATCATATACTCGACGTGACCCCCCGTTATACCCGCGCCTTTTTGTCCGAAGAATTTCAAAATAGACGGCGGACCCATACGTCCTCAGAAGGCATATCCAGGCAGATTTTTCAACATTTGAATCAAACTATGCTTCAGTCACTCCCAAAATTCCGACAGAAAGCATTGGAATTGCAGAATCAATTGGAACAAGCCGAGTTGCAACTTTTGCAGCAGGCTACACGATGGACGGAACAAGAGATATATGGTAGAGGGAGAATCAGTGGAAGCCTAGAGTGGAAGACAGCACGACATGAAGATGGAACGAAAGCTAATGGCGACACCAATGCAGACTACCACAGCGATGACGATGACAAAGAGCATGTTGCAGGATTTCAGATACAATCATTCTATCCACCCATATTGGATGAAAAATTATCGTTGGTTGTCAAACCTAACCCAAGGAATCGGCACGATGCGATTGTGGTCGCAAACACTCCATGTGCAATAGGAGAGGAAGAGACCATATCCGTGGTCGTTGTCGATGAATCATACTTGGGTTGTATTCTACAATCACGTTCATTCCGTAACTGGGAAGATACGCAGGAATTTGTTAACCACATCCCACCACGTCGAATTGTTCTTTGCCATGGCAAGTGTCCGAATGCGAGTCGTCTCCAAGATTCTAAAGAAAGTGGTACAGATGAAAGCCGCAATGATTCATGCGGTCCAATTGATATGACGCGGCTGGGAGGTTGGAAAGGAACGAACGTTTTAGACGGCGGAGTTGTCTATGTCGGACAAGTAGATGCTCAGCCTGACTGGTCCTTTTGTACCACAATCGACGAGTGTCCAAAGGGCGGCCACGAGGTTGTTCTCCAGTCGATCAAGGATTTGAACGAAGGCGAGTTAAAGTCATTTCTGAAGAGTGAATCGAAGACAGCTCCTAGACGAGTTTCGGGGCGATTACCAGACTCTACGATGCCATTGAAGACACAGTTAATGGCTTCGGCGGAGCAAAAGAAGATGGCATTTGAATCTTTTCCTCTACGAAATCGATACTCGGGCTACACAACAAAACCAAACGCGCCCGTGTATTTGCTGGGTTCTAAAGCATACCCTTTTCAGAGGCTCAGCCCTCGTTCCATCGACATGTCAAGTGATGATGTTTGGAGCACCTTTCATTACCTTCCATCGCCCTTAGTTCCAAAATCGGATAAGGAATCTACAGATTCTGGAGCGACGGTTACTCTACCTAGTTTTGATGTTCCTTTGGATCTAAACTTCTTCCAGTCATCGGTTGGCACACAATTACTTGCAAGTGGCAACACGAGACTGATGATTTCCGATGCATTGCAAAATTCACAGTTGATTGCTTTCTACTTTTCTGCGCATTGGTGGTAAGTCAGCAACAGATACCAACAGTGTATTGTTCCGCCATGAAATTACTTATCACTTGCATATGTTTTGTAGTGGACCATGCAGAAGTTTTACCCCGATGCTGGCGGAAATGTACGAACATCTCAAGGAAATGCGGCCAACGCATGGTTTGGAGATTGTCTTTGTGAGCTCCGATAGAGATCCAAACAGCTTTCAACATTATTTCAGTACGATGCCTTGGAAAGCAATACCCTTTGATACTCTGCCATTTGTCAAGCAAAGCCTCAATGCTACGTGAGTAATATTGTTTATATGTCGCTTGTTCTACTTCGACATCAATACTAATTGGTCTTGTGCTTCTTTGCCTCCCCTTTTTTCACAGGTACGGAGTTCAAGGTATCCCTTCGTTGGTAGTACTGGACGCTGTTTCCGGCAGGGTTGTTGTTTCGCCGAACGAAAGTCGGCAAGCCGTAGCGACGGCGTGTCAAAGGGGAGAAGAAGGAATTGAAAGAATGATGGACTCATGGCTCGAACGAGTCCCACCAGAAACTACTGAGTTGTTATCTATGCTTCAACTTTCATGCGAGGAAGACATGGTCGATAAACGGGGAGATAATGTTGAAAGCACAGAGTATCTGGTCTCTGCTGAAAACCTGAAGCCGAAACCATTTGATGCTGCATCACGGATAAAAGAAACCTTTGAGACATATACTGCAGAAGGTATGGACCCAACTCAAGCTGCAGCAAAAGCAATTGGGGTCGTTTCGGAGGAGCAGAAGACGATGGCAAACGGTCTCGACTCGGGGCCACTGTATGGGAGGGCGATTCAAATCGGACCACACAGCCCTGGGAACAAATTTGATCAAGCGTTTTCAACTTTGTGTCATCAGAACTCTCAGTCAGTAGCTACTGAAGCGCTGTCAACAGCGCTCAAATACGTCCGAAACGCAGCAAAAGAGCCTTGGACTCCAAAATTTCGCACATTCAAATTAAGTAACAAGATCGCGGATTCAATAACCAGGGCCGAGGGAGCAATAGACGTGCTAGAGGGTCTAGGTTTTGACATTTTTGGAACCAAACAGGACTTCAAAGCCACTATTCCGGCAGCTGCAGACCTAGAAGCGATGGAAAACAAGTTGAAAGACTTATTGAACAGCTTAGATTTTTAAAGTAGATAGATGACCATATCAAGAAAATCTGGCTATCGGTGCTTGGGCAGATCATTCCGAATGTTCCAAGTGCAAAAGAAAAAGGGGTGCACCATTTACCCTTAGCTGCGAACACTTGATGGTTGTCCAAATTGGTGTACCAATTTGAAGGAGACGAGGTAAAAGATATGCTGCTACGGTACCACGATACCTACTACCTATCACCTTGAAGAGTGATTGTAATCTTCGGATGATTCTCTTCCGATCGTGACTGGTACCTGGTAGCGTTCAGTACCCGTGCCTTCAACCCGGCACAGTGTGTTTTTCCCACCATTTATATCTTCTGGAACACCAAACACACTCCCAACTGTTTTCGCACACTCCCGCGACCACCGATTTTTTTATCCAAGCTTTTTTGGGCTAGTGACACATTGGATAAACGTGGATGACGTTGTCATGTCCGATGATTCAGAAAAGACCACGAAAAGAAACCTCTCTGCGTCTCAAGTGTTTGTCTCATCGACTTTTTTAGATAATTTCAAACTGTGTCACATCGAAATGCCACGTTAGTGTGACGTTGTTGAGCTGCTGATGGTGCCATTCTTTAATTTCTCACTGAAATACGCTCCGATCGAGAACATGCGAATCGCAATGTTCGCTCGGCATCTGTATCAAACGTTCACAATTCACAGCAGCGTTCAACACTCAGCGCTTAACCATGAAGATCTTCAACTTTCTCTGTCTTGCTGCCATTGTAGCGTCCACTGGCGCCTTCACACAACATCCGACCGCGAGGCGAACAGCTTTGGTGAAGCCATCAGAGCCACTTTTCTTGAGTACAAGAACGGACACCAAGACCGAAATAGATGTCAGTGAAATTGGTGAAGGAAATCCTTGGACCGATGGAAATCAGCTGCAAAAGGGATTTTCCTACGGCGAATTTGCGAAAAATAATCCTAATGTATGTCAAGTTGAGAATACTTGATAGCGGTACTGCTTCATGTTCATGACCCTCAATTTCAATCCCTCTTCTTTCCCACTTTTAGATAAACAACCTCATGATTGCAACGGCCAAAACTGCCAGTGCCGACTTTATTGCACAAACTGTGATCGCACAACAACCCATTTCTGAAGTCGATTTGGGCAGAACTTTGGTTTTCTGTATGTATGGATTCTTTTATCTCGGTGCTTTTCAGTATTGGTATCAAGTCAACATATTCAAGAAGCTGTTTGACGTTGACAAGTTCACGAACCTAAGTCTTGAAGAGAAGCTGAAGGACATTCCAGGGCTGAAATCATTGAGTGCACAAATTGGAATTGATCTGATGTTCATTCTATTCGTAAATTTGCCAACCTTTTACATCTTTAAGGCAGTGATTCAAAGTGGTTCAGGTGATCCGTCGATTTGGGTTTCGTCAGGACTTGATACATACCAAGCAAGCTTATACAAGGATGCGTTTGATGTTTTTAGAGTTTGGTTTCCAGCGGATTTTGTCTGCTTTTCAGTTCCCCTCTATCTCCGACTTCCAGTCCGACACGGAGTGAGCTTTTTTTGGACAATGTACCTGTCTTTCACCAGAGGGGGGCATTAAAAACATCTGCAGTTATTGTAACTGTATTTTGTCCACAGTAGAGATTTAATAATAGAAATTGTTGCTTAGACCATAAATACAGCATTCTCTGTGCATTGCTAAAGCGATAAAATTTTCACTTTCACTTCCGCTGGTCGTTGTCGATCTTCTGGGAGTTTTCTAATCATTGTGAACTGGAAGTGTGTGTGGCATCGACTGCACATCGAAGTGACGACAGAATCGTTTCGGACCAATTCACCGATCTTAAACAGAACTGAAACCTGTGAATCGATTCAATCCATATGAAATGAAGCTGTTGTTGGACCATCTCTCATTCGAAGGTTCAAGCACCTATCCACATTTTGCGCACTGTCACATCGTATGTTTGATCTTCATTCATGATCACACCAGACCCAGTAAATGTCATTTGTTCTTCAGTCCAACTGCAGAGTGGTCCCCGAATATCTTCCATCAGCTCGTTCAGCTGTGTATCAAAGGTGAGTACAAATCTTTGCGAATCGGTGACCAATACCAATATTTTTGGGTTTCGCTTATATGCCTCAACTATTCGACGGACAACTTGACTGGCCAAGTTTTCATTGTACAATACATCTGCCACCACTAACAAGTCACAATCTGGAAGGGGTTGGTCTTCATGCGCAAACAAATCCAGAATTCTTGTTTCGACGATGGATTTGTCGTCAATTGCATCCTCCTGTTCTACTCCAAGCTGCAATTGTCGCAATGTTGTTGGGTGAATATCAGTTGCAAGTACATGTCTAGCACCAGACAAGGCTGCAGCTTGGGCTTCCAGTCCGACACCTGCTCCCAAAATCAAAACATTTCGATCTTTCACAGCAGTGTCCTTGCTAAATGACAGCTCTCGCGCCGCCACGAGGGAGCCTGGCCAGGACACAATTCCAAAAGGATCGAGTATCTTCGATGTTCCTCGTACTGCTCCTAGCTGGTTTTGCTCAGCCTCCCAATAAGATTCCACAACTTCGGCAGGCTCTTCCCATTCCCAAACTGTCAGAGCGAGATCGGATGTCACCTCGACAGTTCTCGAAAGCAAAGGTGCTTTTGAGCCTTTCAAGTCGATGAATTCACGTCGCCGCTCCTTGGTAGCAAATACTTCGCTTTTACATTTGCGTGGACCAGCAGTTTTGAGCTGAAAACAGAACGTGACGTTCACAAAGCAAATAAGAAGCGTTGCAATCTTCATGTTTTGTGAGGGTGTCAATTTTTTTGTTTTTTTCGGTGGAAGGTGAGGTGAAAGGTACGAATTCAGAATAGTGCAGACGACGTGGTCCGTCAATGGTCAAACATCTCGTGACTTCCGAACTCGTGATTAAAGGTTGGGGTTGTCGGTCGGTGGGTCGCACAATACACACCGTACAGTAGCTCACGGACCAGATGATTCCAGAATGTGATGTCAAGTTGCGACTCAGAATGCATTCTCGTAAGCCACGACCTCCTTCTTCAACTTTAGGATACGTTGCATGACAGTTCGAGCACTCTCCGATGCACCCATCAGGAGTTGTTTTCTGCGTTCTTTCATTTCAGAGAGCTTCTTCAGTTGTTCCGATGAAGGCTTTTGATTGTCTGGTGGCAAATCTGGAACATCATCTACAATGGCTTCCAATTCCTCTCGTTGTTTCTCAGAATCATATGGACAGGTAACCAGAAGCATATCCAATTCTGTGAATGCCATGATTGGAGATTTTGGTTTTGGAGCTGCTGGTAAGTCTTTTGGTCTTATTTGGAGTTGGGGGATCTCTTGGATTTGTTCTGATGAAGAGCTTATCGATGAGTAAGGAACGGCATTCCAATCCAAGATAGTCCCGATAGGCAGATGGTCAGACGGCAGTCGCTGTGCTGGTAAACCGTTTGTCAACACGCGAAGACGATCTGCACTGGTTGAAAGAGGTTTTCGTAGGGCTAACCGTTTCAAAGATAGACTCGAATACCAAATCTGATCCAATCCAGCAACTGGTCGATTGGGGCGAGCACAGAATGTAAAATGCTTTCGAGCGTCTTGTTTTCCGAGGAATTCTGGGTAACAAGAACATAAACTATTCGCTCGGAATGGATGTGGTTGTACCTTTTCCAGTTCATCATTTGGAATGGGTTTCCCCCATTCTAGAATAGGATCCAAGCATTTTGCAGCTTCATCACATTCCAACAAGCTTGGAGGAACTGCATTTGCTGATGTGCCGTGGACGCCACCTAGTCCACCTTTTCGTCCTATGCGTCCGATGCGAAGGTACGTCGAACAAGCAGAGCTTTGCAACTCACAATTGAAGTCACCTGCAATGCACAAACCATTCAATGGAACTCCAGCACATCGGACAACTAAATCATCCATAGCGTGCTGCAGTTGCTTGATTCTGGCAGAATACTGTCTTGGATGCCCCTCTAAATGACAGTTGATCACAGCCAAAATTGGATTGCCTTCTCTTTGGTCTTGTAGCAGGGTAGTCAGCGTTCGTCCCCTGGCCAAGACGGCACCGTCAACTTGATCGAACCCATTCACGTCCAAAGGCTCAAACCGAGATTTCCAAAAAGTGGCAACTAGATGGGCTCGTTTTCCCTTCCCCTTACGACGGTTGATTTCTTGAACATTTTCCCCTCCTTGGATGGCTCCATTGTAGCCGAGGCGATTCATTGATGGGAGCAAGTCTTGGTTGAAGGGTTCAAGATCCACTTCTTGAAGGCAAACAATATCAGCATCGACTGATGCCAGCGTCTCAACGATCCATTGTAGTCGTTCCATCCAGGAGTATCCAAATTGTTCCATCCCAGTAGAATCATTTTGGCGTTTGATTTGGGCATCGTAGAGCTTTTGCGACAAAATGTTCCATGTCAGCAAAGAGAAAGGCTTTTTGTTGGAATTCGAATAAGTAAAGTCTGGAACCGACTGCCCGTATCTCCGTGCAATAGCATCAGAAGCATTGGCACCAAGATTCTGAGTCCAGAAGAATGGTCCTTCTTTACTCTGTCGAGCTTTATCTTTATTCCGAATGGGATCGTCTGGTGTCGCAAATTCCAAAACGACATCGGGTATTGTTTCTCCAGCATACGCGACTTCCGCATTTGGAGATAAAGAGAGTGCCAATGAAGGATAGAATAGTGAGATGAAGGAAGCAACGGCGCATCGTATCAATGCATAATGTCGGTATCGTGTTGACATCACTTCATTGACATCTGTTTGTGTTTGCATAATGTATTAAAAAAATGTTGCAGCTCGATCTTTAGTCGGACAATTTTAGTCGGACACACATTGCATATTATAAATATGTCAAAAATGGCTCACTCGACGCCTGCCCGCGCAAAATCGCGACAATTTGAAGGATCTTGAAAAACACAATTTGAAATTTCGTACAATGATGCATAGCAATTTAGCGGTAGCATCATTGTTGTTTTCTTGCCTCATTCTGATTACCTATACGTCTTCATTTGCGCCTACAAAAAAATTATGCATTCATGTTCATCCACCGTACAAAGGTATTGCGATGCAAGTCTGGTCACAGGATACAGGTGATGCAATGCTGCAGCTTGATGAGAAGCCTGATGTGCTGATACAGAGGAATGATGAGGAAGGATCAAACTTCAACATAGATTTTGAAGGAAAAATTTATTACATAGATGAAAAAAGTAGAATTGTGGATGGAAGGAATAAGAGAATTGTTGGCGTCTCCATGGACCTCAGGGATGGGCAACAGAAGGTCCTTGCAGTGCTCGGATCGGTTGAATGGGTCTTGATACACCATTCCAGTGATGAATGGCAAATGATTCCAGCAGAAAACTTGATTGCTGCCACTCGATCAACAGGTACTAAATTGGCGTTTCTGGTACAAAAGCCATCCGATGTCGGTGGTTTGGCACACGCCCTTGAGCTGGGTGTTGATGCCCTATGCGTCAATGGTACAACTGCCTCGCACCACTTGTGGGAAGCTATCTTTCAAGCACGGACTGAAAAGCAGGATTCACTGAAGAAGAGGAAACAGACAGTCCCCATTAAACCCTCGATTGTTACCGGCACAGGTTCGAGACTCGACACAAAAGAACCAGTCCTTGCTGATCGTGTCTGTGTTGACCTTGTTCAGATGCTTTCTCCAGACGAAGGTTGTTGGATTGGATCCTTTGCTAAACTTATGGCACTTATCTTGTCGGAAGCTGAAACTTCGACCTATGTTCCCACCCGGCCGTTTCGTATCAATGCTGGACCAGTGCATAGTTACATTTGCATGGCTGACAACTCTACAAAGTACTTGTGCGAATTACAAGCAGGGGATAAAGTTCTCGTTTTCAACTCTGTCGCAGGAACCAGTAGAGGAGTGGCCGTGGGAAGACTAAAGCAGGAAGTTCGACCGTGTGTCCTCATTCGACTCGAAACACCTGCCAATCAGCAGGGTCAAATATTCCTCCAACAAGCTGAGACTGTCCGATTGGGTCACGAGCGAGGGAAGTTTCTACGTGCATCGGACCTAGATCACGAAGCTATAGACAATAATAAACCTATTCTACTGCGAACACTGGCGGCTGGAACCCACATTGGAATCGCATTTGAAGGGTCAGTAGAAGAAAGGTGAAGAATATGACGCCATGTCTTTGGCGCTAGTAGGCAACACGTACGATGATATTGTATCCCGTCGTAATACAGTGCCTGCTAGCTGGTACACTACTGGTACTGACTGTTTGGTCTTTTCTGAGTTTCGAGTTGAGGTTTGAGACGTACAGTACAGTACGGCACATAGTCCAACGTAGACCGCAGGCACACTGTTCGATTTCTTTGACTACATTGTGTTACAGACGGACAAAGGCCGAACGGCCTTCGACCGTCAAAAGTTGTTGTCGATGCGCCCAGGCAATGATGCCCAGTTTATCGACTGAGATTGAATTCACCCACTTGTGTCGTGGTAATTCAATTTTTCTCTCCCAAACCTCACCCGCCCTGTTGGGCACCGCCTCCATTTTACCATATCGGCGGTGCCTGGTAGGAAAGCAGATCTCAGTAATACCGCACACGGGATTTCTGAGATTGGTCGAACGAATCGAGTCTATTACTCGATCATCTAAACTACCTATTCGTTATCAAAGTTCGATTAATTCGATTCCCTCATGAGCATCATATTGTTGCATTACAAAAGATTCTGTCCCGATGGACTCTTCTCTCAAGGAACAAAGTGGTGGCTCACCAAGTCGTCACAACTATTCGTACAACCCAATTGAGCTTGCATCTAGCTTTCAGAAGCTCAAGGATGCCGAGGAGAAGAAGAAGCTAGATCAAGCCGCGAATACCATATCGTCATCTGATCAAGTCTCCAATGATACATTCGTCGTAGCTTCTATTCAACTTACGGCAGGCGGGTTAGAAACGAGTCAGCTAGAAGGGTTCTGGAATCGGGCCCAGGAGGCTGTGATTCAAGCGGTGGAAAAGGGTGCAAATGTCATTCTATTGCCAGAACTATTCCTTGGACCATACTTTTGTCAGACTCAAGAAGCTTCCTTGATGAATTTAGCGATGGAAGAAGACGACTGCTTCATCATCAAGCGTATGCAGATCCTCGCAAAAACACATGGCGTCGTTCTACCCATCTCATTCTTTGAACGGTCAGGCAATGTACTGTACAATTCAATAGTCGTTATTGACGCCGATGGAACTGTCATGGGGAAATATCGAAAGGTACGAAGACACAATAGCCGAGTCAGAAACGCTGTAACGACGGAAAACCATCCCAGCATTTGCCGAAGTTTCACGACTTGTCACTACTTCATCCAATCTCTCAATTTTTTTGTCTTCGCTCGAAAGTCGCACATCCCAGATGGGCCAGGTACGAAAAGACGATGTCGAGTTAGAAACACTGTAACGAAGAAAGACCACACCAGCATTTGCGGAATGGCGATCATTCACGACTGTCACTGCTCCATCCAATCTCTCAAGTTTATTTTGTCCTCGGCCAGGTTATCAGGAAAAGTTCTACTTTACGCCAGGTGATACTGGATTCAAAGTTTGGAAAACTCGTTTTGGCACCATCGGTGTTGGTATTTGTTGGGATCAGTGGTTTCCGGAAGCAGCCAGGTCTATGGCCTTGATGGGGGCCGATCTCATTCTGTATCCAACCGCAATCGGAACGGAGCCGCAAGATGCCACCATCAACTCGGCTGATCATTGGCAGAGGGTTATGCAAGGCCATGCAGCTGCTAATGTAAGTATAGTGGGCCGTCGCCGCTGTTGTCGAAGGCTTTGCTCAACGAAGTACCGTTGCCACTTCTGAACGCTCAATTGTGTAGATGGTTCCAATTGTGGCGAGCAATCGATTTGGTACAGAGATACTGCTTCATGACGACGGTTCTAAACGCCAACAGATTACGTTTTATGGCAGAAGCTTCATCACCGATGAAACCGGAGAAATAATCACAGAAGCACGACCTGACGAAATGTCTCCACCCATTATGACGTTAACTGCATCGTACTCTCCGTCTAAGAATCGAGAGACACGTTTGGCATGGGGGCTCTTTCGAGATCGCAGACCTGAATTATATGATGTTTTGAAAACGAAAGATGGAAAGTTGAGCTCGTCAGATGAGTTCAATGCCAGGGACGAAGACAAAGGTGCTGCTACCAAGAAGCGAAAAAATTCGAGATGAGCGCTCTGATTTTAATTAATTTCAAGCACAATTTAGAGTAATCCCGTTCGGTACATCGTGAGCTTTTGCAGCGGTTTGTTCTCATTGCAATAGAGTTGTGACCCACCGTACCGACATGCTCGACTTGGTCCCTCCTGGAATCCACTTCCTCCGCTGAATCCCTTGTAGTTTACTTTTGCAGTTCCAACGACTGGCAACTTATTTATTTGTTCAATAACATCCATTCCCTCGAGCACCTGACCAACAATGATGTGATTGTTATCGAGATCTTCGGTGCTCGCTTCAGATCCTCCGGGGTAAATTGTAAAACCAAATCCACTGTTTGACCCTTTTCGAACTGAAACAAGCCCTGCCCGGTCGTGTTTTAGTCCACTTGCAGAACTGTCAAGAAACAAAAGTACGTGAGATATGGATCGAAAGAATCCATTGGACATCGAAACTGTGGGCACACTAACTAACCTCTCCCCCCAGTTAGGGTATTCACGAGCAATAAATCTTCCAGCAACCGAACCAAAGTCTATTCTCTCGTCCTTGATGATTCTCCAGATCTGAGCATAATCGTAGTTGACTCCGCTGCTTTGGCCTTCAACACAGGAGTTGTATACCTTGTTTGCCTCAAGTTGCTCTCGCTGCAAAACTCGCTCTTCTTTTTCCTTACATACAGCTGGCAAACCCGTCCCCATAAGCAATTTCAACTTGTCTACAGATTTTGGTGCATCTTTTCCAAACAGACCAATCACTATACTCTGGGTGGTGGGTGATGATGCATCTGCGGTAGGCAGACCTTTCACTTCGACAAATATTTTGTCTGTTACTGTCGCGGCTGGTTCTGGAACGGATGCTGCACTTGCAGGAGTTGTCGAGGAGATGGACGATGCGACGAGTGCAGATCCGAAAACCAATGATTTTTGGAACCACTCCCGTCGATCACACTCAGGTCCTGACACCGATAGGTCCGTTCTACATTGTGATGATGGTGTACTCCATGCCGTACAGGTAGAGGTTGATACGAATAGACACAGAAAGGTGCGAAAGTTCATTGTTGCTTATCCCAACGACCGGACGACAGTTGTTGGAATGTAGTTGACAAAACGAAGTTGAAGACGACAGATCTCACCGACTTCTTCGATCGATTTGAGTCGAGTCACGAATCGATCCATTCGAGTTACAGTAGTGTGTTTTCCCGGTTCAGCTTTTCATAAAATTGGTTGCGTTCCACAATCAAAGCTAGCTATACTGTACCACCCGCATATGATCCCATGTTCCACACTTGGCAATGTTTTCGCTGATAAACTTCTCCAAGTATCTCACTGTAGGGGTTTTCATGGCTTCTCAGAGTAAAGCCATGAATCCCCTTGAGATCAAAGGATACAAATTCTTCGATCACCTTTCAGGTGAAGAAGTTGTCATTAAAGGTATCGACTACTACCCGAGGCCCAACGACGGACTGCTGAACTTCAACTCTTTAGACTACTACTCAGAGGAGCATAGAGAGCTATGGGAGCGTGATATCGCATATTTTGAAGAACTGGGCGTCAATGCAGTCCGCCTCTATGCGGTCGATCCGAAAAAAAGCCACGACTCATTCATGTGTGCTCTTCAAGAGGCGAACATTTATGTGATTGTGGCCCTGGCCAGGGATTGTCCCACTTGTGCCATAACACGTGATCAAGCGCCACATTGTTATCCTAAGGAACTGAAAGAGCAAGGACAAGCTGTCATAGCCGCCTTTGCAAAATACTCAAATACACTTGCGTTTTCAGCAGGAAACGAAGTCAACCATTTTGCACCTCCTGGCATGCCACAGTGGAATGGTGTATGTCAAAAGAAATTCTTGAGAGACATGCGGAAATATATTGCGTCATGTCCAAGCCTGAGAAAGGTTCCTGTTGGGCTAATTATTGCAGACACAGACCGGGCCCAAAATGTACTCTATTATAATTGTGAGAGTGATCCCAAGGACAAGTATGAAAACGCTGAATGGCTGGGCTTGAATTCTTACGTCATGTGCGATGGAACAGCCAAAAGATACGATGAAGCCTTGGGGTTGAAAGCCTTGCAGAAATCGTTTGAAAGCTACAACTACTCAATACCAGTCTTGATGACGGAGTTTGGTTGCTTGTCCGATTCCTTCCCTGAAAAAGAAGGTTACCAAGGACAGCGGACTTTTATGCAAGCCAAATGGCTATTAAATCAACCGGAGCTCCTTTCATTGTTTGCTGGCGCCTTTGGCTTTGAATACTCAATAGAGAAGGCAAATACTGGACAGGAATCCCCTTATCCGTTCAAATGCTTCGGAGAACAGAATTATGGGATTGGATTCTTTGAACCAGAGAATTGCAATGATATTGACATTCCTTGCGAGTACCACCCGCTACCATCCTTTGAGTTTTTGAAAGAGGCGTACAATCAGTCCAATGGAGCTCCCTTGACGACGGTCAAAACTTTTTCCGTTCCACCTGAACGCATAGGTCGAAGCCAATGTCCCGAGGCTTTCAAGCCCCTTTCTTCCTTCAAATGGGAAGCTGATTCGGCGCCCTCCTCATGGTGTCCAACAAAAGAAGACACCAATTTTGTTTGTACAGCTCACGTTGCGTCGAGCGGCGGCTGCGGGTTCTTTGACAAACTCCTTCGAATCACTTTCTGGGGTCTCATTCTTGCTAGTGCTTTCTTTCTCACACGTAAAAAGCCGTCTGATAGCGATAAGAAATGGGCAGAAAAAGATGATACTTTCTCAGAAGGGTCTTCCAACTTTTCCGCTAGTCTTTTGAACCTCACTGGGATTGGCAAAAAATACTTTAACTATCAAGCGATTGAATCTGATTCGTCGTCGGATGAGTTGGGCATCTGAGCAGTGACGGCATGTGAACTGGATCGTAGTTGATGTCTCTATCATGATACCATAGCATCTGTAAACTATTCATAACAAATGTTTCATCAGTACTGTAATGGCTCTAGTATAGCGCAAGTGCGTACCACCACTGAAACAGCTACTGGTTGCGTCAAGGCAGAGGGTTGCCTTTTAGCTATTGGCAAACACTTGGAATGCCCGCGTCTCTGACATGTTATCAATCCTTCATAATCGTCGTGCATTACGCCTCATCCACCAAATGTTTGCAAATGCCGCATTGTCTGACGTCGCTCACGACTGTGGTCCGGTTTCCGCTTTCCATCGTCATCATTCCATTCCCCAAGTCCTTCTTCCACATTGGGTACATTTTGTGACACCAAAAAGGCGCCCAGCGCCCCAAAGTATCCCTCGTGTTCTAGAAAGAGAGCTTCCATTTTTCCTTTGCTCCAGTAATTAATGGCATAACTCAACCGCCGTTGCGAGATCATGTTGCTGCGCAAAAAGTTCCCAACAAAGTATATTCTAGTTGTCTTGTGTAGTTGTGCATTCAAGTACGCGACTTGACCAATGTTATTGGTCACCATCAGAAGAAGAGCCCTGGCCAAATCTTCTTGTTTCAATCCACTGGCGGGATCTTCCTTGGCCACCAGTTTTCCAAAGGAGGAAGCTACAATATCCGATGGCAGCCCCAGCTTTTCCAGAGCCGAACTATCGTTTCCATAGATATCGCCCACCATCATGTCCACCTTAGCAGGATCACCTTTTTCGGCCAGTCGCATGACAGCATCAAAATCTTCGACATCTGTCAATAACCGAATAAGACCCCAATAAGTACCTCCACCAATCGACGATCCTGAAATACGTTCGTACTTTCTTGGGCCATCCACACGCAAAATGGAAACTCCCGTACCAATGGAAACTAATAGATAAGGATAGGTCGAAGAGTAGGAAATAGCATCCCGCTGTACTTTGCGGGACCACCACCAGCCATCCACTCGATTCTTTTGATTCTCTCCATTAAGCGTATCATCTGAAGCTTCAGAGGCCGCATCGTCCAACAGTGGGGCTCCAATCTGATCCGAAGAATCCGAGTGATCCACAGCTTTGGTTTGTTTGGGTCTAAAGGTATAACACTCTCCGACCACTGTTGACAGCACAAATTGCATTCCTGCCACAAGACTATCCAATTCTTCCTGCTTGTCCATTCGGATCCCCAGACTCTTTTCCCAATCCTCTGCATACTTGTGGGCACCCCCGCCTGTTGCACCCATTTCGCAAATATTCTTGTGCAAATTGTTGACCCGAATCAGTTCCATAGCATTGGGCATGCGCCTCGTTTCAAATCGAATAAAATGAAACTCGCCACCAAGTTCCCGGGAGAAAAAGGAAAGTTTGTGATCTCGGACACTGTCTTGGTAAGAATCCAACCGACGTGCAAAGTTATAAAATTGATCCAAGGCTTCTGCTTTCTTTTGTTTTACAGAAAGGTCAAACATTGATCGAGATTTCTTCATATTTCCACCAATTTCAGCACTAGATCCATTTTCGTCGTTTTTATTTTCCTTGTCAGACCCTTCCTCTCGTCGTTTCCGAGCTGCTGGCCGTTCGGGAGTTTCAAAATGAACGGATATTCGGTATTGTGACAAATCATCAGGCACGGACTCTTGTCGCAAAGTGTCAAGATGCCTGATGTCTTCGTCGCTCGAGTCGGAATGCGTCGAGTGGTTGGAAGCGGCTTTTTTCGATGCAGTTTGCGTCCCCATATTGGGAAATGACCGCCGTCTTGGAACTGGACTCTTCGCATCCTGACCTCGTCGAGCAATTGAAACAGCTTGTGCCGAGGCGGCCACGTTATAGTGACGTTCTCGAGGACTGACGGGGTCGTAATTGGTTGGTTTCTTTTCAAAGTAAACCAATTTAGCCAGTGTTCCACCTACATCCAATCCAAAAATGCTTCCAATACACGTTTCCTTTTCAGTTTTTTCAACCTCTTTGGTTTCCTCTGTCTCCAATGTATCCTCGGCTGGCATGGCATACAGGCTGCTCCCACGCGAGAGTTTCCGCCGTATCGTTTCCCAGGGCCAATGGGTGTTGCGACGATGTGCAAAAAACTCACGCGGCAATTCACCAATCCAACTTGGACGTCGTTTAATGGCTTCATTCCAGGGTTCGATCCAACTTTCGGGATCAATTTCTAGTTGATCCGGCAAATTCTGATAGCACCAAACACATCCAACCGAAATGGCGCCCAAACAAAAGCTAAACACACATTGCCAAATCGATTCGTTTTGGAAAAGCCAGCGGTACATTATTCCGCTTAGCATTATTGTTGTAAATTGCTGTTTGCAAATATATGCAGAGGGCTCAGTACTACAACCACTTGTCAACTGCTTATTCGGACTCTTATAGTCGTTGGGTTATCTTCTCCACATCAAGGAACTCGAATTGGCACTTTTGTGTATGTGTGTGTGTGTGTATGTGTTTGTATTTGTATTTGTGTAATATTGAATATTGAATATTGAATATGTAGGTATTATTATGACTGTGAAAGTGTTTGTGACGCGTGTGGTTTTGTGCAATGGAATTAATTGGAACGTATTTGAAAGGAAAGAGGAATATACAGAGGGATTAGACTTCAACACTTCTTGTGAGTACAAGTACTGGCACGGTACCGGTATATCGTTTATATCCCAAGTCCTTGTTTCGTGGGTCAGATCCAGGACAAAAGCGGGACGTCACAAGCCGCAAAAAGGAGAAGAGGAGGAGGAAGAACATGAAACGACTGACTCTGTGTATTGAGTATTGATTGAATATTATGCATTATGCGTGCGTGACGTTGCGCAGTAAATAGACTGATCCGACCACATTATTTTTAAGAATGTGGTTTACAGTACTGGTATCATATCTATCTAAAACCATGTTGAGTTCGGTGCTGCTCTAAGGTGCGTCCAACTTGTTGTCGTCTGGGATCAATCGGCAGTGGGGACGTTAGAAACAAAAACTCCGAAAGTAGTTCTATCAGACCAAAATGGTTCTTCTGTACACTTACAAACATCGATGGCGGCAGAGGTCAAGTTCTTGACTTCGCTTGGTACGATACCAGTGAGCAGGTTTTTACTCAAGTCCAACCATAAGAGACCAGACATGTTTCCAAGAAAGCTTGGAATGGTACCACTAATTTGATTCGAAGCTGTCATGCAGGATGTACACGAATTTTTGTGAGAGAGATGATTGTGGCATCTAAAAACAAGCAAGAACAACTCATCCTTTCATACTTACACAAGAAGAGGTACTCCATGTTAGTCAGGCGTCCCCAAGTCCCTTCTGATGGAATTGTCCCTCGAATGACATTATTTTCTGCAATGGCGGAAGGGTCATATGAGTGAAGGGCACAAAAAGAAATCTTTGTCGAAAAGGCATTGAACTTACGTAGTCGTAGTGACTGGAGCATTGTCATTTCACCCATGTTCTCGGGCAATGTTCCTGTCAGGGTATTTTGAGCTGCAAGCAAAATTGACGAAAGAGAATGATTGGTATTGATGTTAGGAACCACCGATGTTTTACAATATCAGTAGTAGCAATTGTTGACGACGTACCAATTGAAAGAACTTCCAAATTGCTGAGCTTCACAAAGTCTTCTGGCACTGGTCCGTTGAAGTAATTAATGTCTGGAAAGAGAGAAGTAACAGTTTAGAACGAGAGCGCTCCGAGACCAGAAGCCTCAACGATCGAGTCATCATACCTAGATCCAATGACACCAATTGCGTCAAGTTGAAAAGTGAGCTGGGAATGCTTCCATCAAACAGATTCCATGCTGTCGACAAGCGAGAGTGAGTTAGAAAATGATTGCAACGTCAACAGCTGGAAGTGTTTTCATTACGGACTCACAGAGATTAATAAGGCGGAGATTGTCCATACTGGTGATAGTATCCGGAATCGAACCAGACAAATCGTTTTGGGCTAAATAGCGGGTGGTTAGCCAGAGACATTGACAACCAAACATGATACAAACAGACAAAGACGTACAAAGATCTAGCTCTGTGAGCATCGACAACATTCCAATTTCACCTGGTATCATTCCTGTCAGTCCGTTACTCCCTGTAGTTCATCTGATTTGAGGTATTGCATTCAAACAACAACGGTCACTCGACAGAAAGAGTCAGTTACTTACGCATTCGAAGTCGTCGTAGATTGCTCATATTCCCAATCTCACTGGGCAAGGATCCTTGAAAGTCCAAGTTTGCCGTGGAACTCAATGCCAGATCAGTCAACTTGGTCAAGCTGCCGAGTTCTGATGGTAAGCCCTCTTCGACGACGTTCAACTCAATTGATATGCTTTCCAGGTCCATGAGATTCGAAAGTTCAACAGGCAGCCTGCCAATCATACCGTTCTCCTCGAGAAAAATGTCCACTACAAAGACATCCAGATAGCACGCGAGCCCATACCAATCGCAAATATGCAAATCCGATAACCAGTCCTTATCTCTATTCCATTGACTGCCTCCCATTGCGAAATAAAAGACGGTAAAGATATATCGTTCCAACAACTCGCGGTCTTGAAGATCAGACCAGTTGATCAAGTCCCTCGTCGTCATCCATTCAAAGGCGTTCGCCTGTGGAGTTCCAGATAGCATGTACTCTGGTGAAATGGATGTAACCAATTGGGACAAGTACTCGAAACGGTTCAATGTTGGAGCCAGGGTAGTAGTTTCGATGGTGGGGACTGGAGTTGCTGTGGGTTCTGCTGTTGTCGGACTAAGACTTGGCATACTGGAAATCGTTGGTGCGAGAAAGGTTGGCATTGGTGTTGGTACTACCACAGTAGGTGACGGTGTACTCCCGCTTGGAGCTGAAGTTATGGGTATGGTAGGAGGGCCGCTCGTACGCCGCTCAAGGAAGTAGTAGGTAAGTCCAATACCAAGTCCGACGGAAAGACAGACCAGACAGGCGATCAGGACGATTCCTCTGGTAGTGAAGCAAAATGATACTTCATCATCACTGTCGTAGTAGGAGTACTCCGAAGATGTGAAAGAAGCGTCTGATTCGTCAGAATAATAACCAGCGTCTGTCTTGGATCTTTCGGTATCTGGTTCATCCTTGAAACCGCTATCAGAAGGCTCTAGCCCATGATTCGAGCCATCTCCGTCTGGGCTAGAGTTCTGTACGCTGCTCCGAAAGTTTCGGCTGTGGACGGAACTCTGACGCGAACTATTCTCCATATCCTCGTCGGTCTCCAAAATCGGATCGAGGCTAACCTTGGCATCTTTACCATTCTTAATAAGATGCTTTTTCACGACCTTATGCCTATGTTTGATGTATTTTCTCTTCCTCACAATCCGACCAGCTGCATCTCGTTGCATACCCAACACAACAATCTTTGAATAGTGATGAATCAAGTGTGCGATTAGCAACCACTCAGCTACTGACACTCGGAGAACAAAAGAGCTTACCTTTTTCTTCTTTTTCTTTTTCTTCTTTTTGGTTCCTTTCCCTTTCTTCTTTTTCTTCTTCGCTTTGCCACCGTCGGTCGCCTCAGCAGAAGGTTCGCCTTCCGCATTCTCATCGATTGTGTTAAGGAGAGACTCGGCTTCTGAATTTGGAATAGATGCGTCTGCCGCCTGACCAACATTAGAAGTATCTGTCGTACCAGCGGTGTTAGAAACATTGGTGCCATCAGACTGTTTCTTCTTTTTTGTAGTCTTCTTCTTCGGCTTTTCCGAGTCCTTTTTCATTTCCTTATTCGAGTCCTTCTTCGCCTTGGTTGTCTTTTTCTTGCTTTTGGTTGTTGCTTTCTTCTTTTTTGGCAATGGGTTGATAACATAACCATTGATCAAAAACTGTCCCTCCTTTAGCTCCACAGTCTCGTTGTAAGTGCCAGTGCCACCCATTTTGCTTTGATTGTTGGCAGTGTCGTCTTCAGATTCTTCATCTATTTCTGCAGTATTTTCCATTGAATCACTCTTCATCTGATCACCATCTTCAGAACCATAGGCTATCTCCAAGATTCGTTTCGTGTCTCGGGCAATATCAGAAAGACGTCGTTCTGGCAGGATGTTTCCGGTTGGAAGGATCACAGCCTTCCCCGACACTTCCGAGTGTTGAAGCTCAATGTCTTCATTTGCACGCAGAAGGTTTGTTTGTTCTGTAGAATCGACAGCCATTTCTGTAGATTCTATTTGGTCCAACCTCGATGGGGTTTGATATTGATTGGATTTGGGAGTGGCGACTGATTGGTTGCCAAAGTCAGGGTATTGGTCATCCTCCATCACAACAGAGGCATCGATGTTGGCAGTATTTTTTTGATTCCCTCGCAAGATCCCAGTCTTACAGCTGGTGTTCGTTCCATTGAAATTTTTACTTAGAACTCCCACCACGGAGAGAAAGAGCCGTTAAGCGGCGAAGCAACACGACACATCTTTCCCAGTGTGTCTTCTGAAAAAATAGTTACTAAGTATGTACTTCGTAGAGGTACTTGTGGTGCCGGAACGAATATGAGGCCCTTGTTAATGAATACCACGACGATGATAACAGTATTGAAATTTTCTCAAAATTTCATAATATTACACTTGCACTCTATACAATACAACTACCGAAAAAGTCCTCTTGTGAAGTCACCCTTAGGATTGGACATACGCAGTGAGCATGCTATTACGAAGATTGAAACCACCAAGACCACCACTCCAAGAAATGACAACACTTACAAACTGGTACCCACTATTTTCTTCTCTTCCATCCAGCTGTCTTCCTCTTGCAACAATGCCTCTGGTTACATCACCTATAAAAAATCGTATATGCTATTGGAGGCCTTTGGAATTTGAACAAAGTACATCGGTTGAACTTACCAAAACGATACCCTTGCTGTTGTTGGCTTCCAGCTGCTGAGTTGTTTTGTGTAGTGGAAGGTGAACGCATTTGACCAATACTGTTCCCTTGTAAGCTAGGATTTTGGGCACGAGCCGCGTTATCTTCGTGATAACCATCGTTAAAATGATTTTGGTTTCCATGGAGTTGTCTTGGAATACCGCCTTGCGCACGAGGCACGGTGTTTGTAGCAGCTGCCACAAGCGTTACAGGCGCGACTGGGTACTGCGACATCGATGTGGAGGAAGCCTGCATGGGCGTTGGAGTGTCGGCAACATGATACCTCGAATATCCCGACATATTGCCACTGGTTGGTCTTCCAAGAGGAACAGGCATGGTAGTTTTGCTAGCAGAAGTTTGAGGTCTAGTTGCTTGAGCGCACTGTGGTGTTGCTCCACTCGTAGGCAATATGACTGGAACTGCCGGTAGTTCGGATGACAAGAGATCAACGAGCTCCGCCTGAGCCATGACGCCTCTCTGCTCGCTCGTTGCGATGCCCCCAACCATTCGAGCCTCGGCATTCAGAGCAACTGGGGCAGTCGGGTGACCAGAGCTATCCCCACCATGGCTTGCAGAAGTTTGGTCTCTCCGATTGTCAAGAGACCAATGTTCTACGTTTGAGCCAGTAGCAGATGGCTCCTCTCTTTGGGTTTCCTCATTGTCGTTGTGGTCTCCCGTGATAGAACGGACAGAAGACTGCGCCGCCGATGATCCGAGGAATGAACCTGCCACAAATCCAATTGGTCCAAGAATTGCCGCTCCAGCAATCATCCCAGCGGCAGAGCCACCAGCACCTGCCAGCCTCATCCTATTTTTCGAAGCATATGAGCTCGCTGATTTCTTTGTCCCTGCCGTAAAGTCACCAAACTGATATTGCTCATCGTTTCGCATAGCCGCTCCGCTTTTGGCTGCGCCCTTTACAGAAGCAATCGCACCTCTGGTGAAGTCACCTGGAGTGGCAAAACGAGATGATGAGATCAAAGATATGACTAGAGCGGTAGAGCTTGATAGTTATTGACTCACCAAACTTGTACTTTTCGGACTCATCAACTCCACGGGCAGCTTTCCCTTGTCGAATAGCTGATCCAACTGCATCTCGGGACGCAACCCCAACAGCCGCACCAACGACAGAAGTGTTTGTGACAATAGATCCAGCCATCATTCCTACGCTATCTCCAATATTTGCACCAGCGATACTTGTCTTCGCAGCCAAAATATACGGTATCCTATGTCGGGCGATTCCAACGTAATGAGCTTTCAAGGCATCAAGAGTCGTTTTCGAAGTCCCTTCGAACGCCTCGCAGGCGAGTGTTGCGTCCTCTACGCTGAGCAGGGTACCAACGCATTTTAATGTAAGAACAAACTTTGGAATAGCAGCAAAGGGAAGCTTCATGTTGAAGCTCTGTCGCCGTCCTGGTCCAGACCACTCCATTGAAGAGAAATCTGCCTCTAACTGTGCTTTCTCAAGTCCAATCACGAGGTTACCAATTGTATCAGGCATATTGCATTGTAGCAACCCAGAACCAGATAACTCTGGGATGTTAACAATAGAAGAAGAGTCTCTGACTTCTAATGATTGGCATCTGAAGAAGGCACCCGCACCTGGCGACTCTATCCCCGATCCAATCATGGCGAGTGTCGGTTCTAATCCCACATAGAAGTTACTGCAACGAATTATGCGGCTTGTCACTTTCAGCTGTGTGATATCCTCGACGCAGAGGGTGACAACCGAGACATTGATGTTGCAAGGGAAGTCAAAGGATGGAGCTTGCGCTTTCTTCTGGTAGATCGGATCTTGAACGAATCGTTGGAGACTTATGTCTCGAGCAGTGACAACAAGTTTATTTTTGCTAAACTTTACTTCGATGTTTCGACTTGGATTCTTAAGGTTGACGAAATTTGGAACATGAAATACCTCGACCTCGGAAAAGCTTAGCTTTACTGACTTGAGTGAACCTATCAGTGGTATCGACAGTGTCTCCAGCACTGCAACCTCATTCGAACCTTGTTGCATCACCACTGCGCACTGGCCTTGAGAGGCAATTACAGCTGAGCCATCTGCTTTTTTACCATGTATAGAATCAATTCCTACTTCGAAACGAATACCAGCAGAATAGTCTTGAAACAATCTGAATTCACTGTTTTCAAAAGAGATGCAGGCTCGGCTGCCGTCCGGAGCTTTCACTGGAATCCATTCAACATCTCCTTTCTGCACAACCACCCGAACAATAGGCAAACTAGTAGTCAGGTCAGGCGCTCCTATCGACAGATTAGCCATCTGGCTGTTCCTTCCGAATTCACAGATAACATGCAATTCGACAACTTTTGACTCAACCTCGCCATCCTTGAACTGAGCCGTGAAGTTAGGAATTGGTTTAGCAAGTCTGAATTTGCCGGGAACAGCGAAAGAGGATAGCTCACCAACGGAAACTTCTGCCTCTCGAAACCCAAAGAGATCCGTTTTCCCAGTCGAGTCACCTGCCCCTTCCTTCATTGCAGAAATCTTTACTTGCTTGATCGCGAAGTCTATCGAGTTTGGGCCGCGACCTTGAAGGTAGCTGCATTCCATGACGACGAGCAAAGCAGAGCCTTGTGGACGACAAAAAAGACCCAATCGATCAAAGCAAAGTCCAGGTTTGCCAGGTCGAAACTCTGGCATCAACATCAACCGTTCAATTTCAAATCTGAGAGTTGGCCAATTCAGAGCCGCTGAAGGGGGTTGAATACCTCCAGATCCCTTTGGCATCAATTTTGGGCAGAATTTGATTGACTTGCAACGCACTGTTGCCAAATCGTTGCCAAACAGAATAATCATGTTCTCGATTGGGGCATGTAAGCGCCCAAAATCATGCAACATCAACGAATCTATGCTTTCAACAGCCAGCTTTGCTGATGAAAAGTACTTCCAGACTGGCAAACGGGGAATGGAACTCGACCATTGTGCGGGGAAGTCAATGTTTCCGGTGATTTTGATTCCACTGCACGTGATCTCTTCCCTATCGATATTCTGAACAGTGGCACGTCTCATAGTTACACCAAAGTTCGACGAAGCACCTAGTCCTATGGACACATTCATGCTTTGTGTTGCCAGTACATCACCGGCATCAGTTGAAAGTATCAGCTTCTTGGCTTGAAGGTGGAGTGATTTCGCATATCTCTCTAGCTGACGCAACTCAAAAATTGCTGCCTCAATGGTGCTAGTCGTCTTTGGCTCATCATCGTGCCGTCGATAAGGGACAATCATTGCGAGGTCGTCACAAGCGATCGAAAGTGAATTTTGATGATGTTTAAGCTCCAAGTTCTGCACTGGTACACTTATCATAGGGTTACCGCCGTAGCCACAGGTCATAATCTCCTTGATTTGTAGACAGATGTCTCTATTTTCCAAAGATAGCTCAAGATGCCTGGCTTCCAGAGAGAGACCTTTTATATCTTGAAGTCGCAGTGATTTTAACCTTACAATCGATCCAGTTCCACTCAGCTTACCAAAAGCAATATTTCCAAAGTTTGCTTCCGAGCAAGATACGTCTACACAAGGAATTGTATAGTCGAACGCTATATCACTTGACGGTTGACTTCCAATGATACAACAAACATCTTCCCAGATACCCTTCAATGGTATGAGGCTATCGATAGATTCGAAAGCAGCAGAAACCCTGTCAGAGAAGACAATGGTGTTGCCACTGGTCTCAATGCTCGGGACAGTGATCGAAAGTCCATTGCAAGATTCAAGCCGTGCTGAACGGCAGGAAATTGTGAATGGGAAGTCGCTATCGGTGGTGTACTTTTGTTCAATGACGAGACCGATTCCAGTTACTTCAATCCACATATTGTCGTGTCCTGTAAAATGAAACGAAGTCGGCTGTTTGGCAAGTATAGTCCATGGTGTTGAAGTTGACAAAACTGTACGGAATTCAAGATTCGATTTCTTCGTTTGTTTTATCAATGCAAAGGCTTCTTGGCATTCCGGTAGGATTGCAGACATACTGCAGTACAGTCGTCGAAATAGTTCAATGGAAAACATGAGTTTCACATTCTCTTTATCGTTGCGTACCTGTCCTAGCTCTCCTTCTGCATCAGTAGGCGATACGATGTTAGGTGCATTGTAGAATACTTCGCTGCCTTCTTCACTTGAATACGCATCCAACTCCAGCTTGAAATTGGCAAAATCAACGACCACACAGCTACTCTTCAGAATAGGAGAACCATCCATCCAAAGCCCCCCATTACAATGTAAAGAAAGTTCGGTCCCATCCATACAATATCTGACTTCACATTCTTCCAAACCAAGCTTCAAATCATCATCCAACACGATTTCAATGGATTGTATTGGTAGCCGAAATATGCTACCCGCAGTGCTGTTTAGCAACGAAACTTGAGACTCTTGTTCCTTTGAATCCGTTTTTACAGAATCCTTTTCCTCTCCTTGCGATGAACGAGTGTCATTTCCAACATTCTGCAAGACATTTTGGAGGCACTTCAAGCCAACCAACTGGTGCTTGCCAGCGTGCACGCGAATTGTAGATGCTGCATGAGTTTCGTCAATATTTTCCCTGGGATTTCCTTGCACCATCAGACCTGATAGGACACCATCAAGAAATCGCCGTCCTGAGATTCTCTGAACACTGGCACGATAACCGACTGGGTCGAGAATAGAATGCCGAGTACTAGCATCATTGTGTATCCAAGCGGCGATGGAGCCCAAACATATTTCTTGCAAAAGCGCAGACGATCCGTCTTTTCCGTCGCCTACTTGGTGTAAGGTCTGCAGCTCCATACTTTTTGCTTGCAGAACAACCTGGGACGACTCGTCCATCGCCTGGATGGATATTGACACATCCGTAATCAGCAATGTCATGTGATCAATAATTTGTTGTTTGTATCTCGCTTTCCACTCCGTGTCTTTTCCATTCTCAGCTCCGAGAGTGGCTTGACTGCTCGATTCCAATGATGATTCTGTTGACGGACTTGCTCCATTTGGATTATTATCAACTTGGTCATTGTCGTTGATAAGGCGTACGTGAATGTCCACACCTTTGACGGTCAGTTTGGTATCCGTTATGAACGACCCAGTATCCCAAGCCCAAGAGAATTCAATCTGACCAACGGATCCAAAAACCAAAAGCCGACCCTGGCGCCTTTGTTTGATTTTGATTCCCTTGAGCGTGACCCTGGCATCTTGAACAAGATTGGTTTCCACCTGTTCTGGGTCTACATGAAAAAACTCGGCCAGTGACTTGGAAATTGAGGCTGCCAGTAGTTTCTTTGGTGACAATGTTGATAGTAAAGACGAAAACATGGCTTCTTTGCAGTACAAAGGTACTAGCAAGGGTCGTTGATGACTCTTGTCTCCTGTTAATAAAGATACTCTCAATTTAATCGTGTTGATGTTGCTACCTGATTGGAAACGAATGCGGAAATGATTGATTCGATTGAATCATTGAATGACTCATCCGAATACGAATTTTGAACAGATGTCGTGTGACAAGAATTCCAACCGTCATCATTCATTCTTGAAATCAACAAGAACGAAAATTCATCTTCCACAAAAACCGAACATCTGGAAATTTGAAAAGAATGACGTTGTTCACACCTGTCAAGGCAACGGTGCCTACGACTACTGCCCGAGAAAGACCAAGCCGAGGGCTACCGTCCAATCTCATGAACTTCTGCACTCCATCGAAGCCAAATCATTTTGAAGACTCAGATGATGATGATTACCCGAACACAGCCATTAAGCACAGGTCTAACAAGCAAGGCATGGCGACTCCGGCTACCGTCAATGAAAGTCCACTTTCTTCAGCAGAGAGTGTGAGTAGTAGTCCAAATTTGATGTCGATTTCATCGCAAGACGACAGTTTGGTGTCAGCAGCTGGAATTCCGAAGCGTCTTGGCTTCGACAAACCAACACAAATATCTTTCGACGAAAAATCAGACTCTTCCTCTTCTCGTGCCAACTATCTTGTTTTGGCTTTTGCACTCATACTCTTGCGTCTGATATGGCTAGAGAGTAGTTCAGTCAAGGCCAACATTCGCCTTTCTCCAGGAATCACAAGATTTGAAAGCTTTGAAGATTATCAACAAGCTTCAGTGAGGCAATTTGAGATGCCTGAAACTGAAGGTATGGATCAACTGCCAAATATCAACGACTTGAAGTTTTACAAGCTAGAACAAGACGAATCTGGTACGTTCCTTCGCTCCATTGAAGGAAAAGAGCTATTGGGTCCACCCCGCCCATTCTCCCGTAGATGGATGAAGCAAAAAGGAACACAGATCAAGGAGACTAGGGCATTTCTAAAGGAAAAAAGTGTAGTTCTAAAGGAAAAGAGCGAAAGTGGTATCTCTGAAGTATTGCAGGAAGATCACATTTTGATATGAAATCACCATTCTTGATTGATTGATTCTTCAAAAACTGCTACTTTGACATAGGTTTTGCTGACCCCGTAAACACGCGCAAACACAATGTGTCCTCGTTGCATTGTCTTCTACCCCTTCCATGCAGCAATACAGATCAGAAAACAGTGATTTTCTATACAACTTGGTATGGTAGTACCGTAATGATAGCCTCTGCAACTCTCATACTAATAGCGATACCGCCGGTGTAGGCAGTGCATACGGAATACCATTCGATAAATCTGAGAGATAAAGTACACATCCTGTACGTACAAGTACCGATACGCGTACGCGTGTATTGTAGGGAGTAGTTTGCGACTTTTTTGCAGTTCTGCTCGCGATGACATCCAGTTCGCCGAAAAATTCGAAACACAAAAAACTGAAGGCTACTGTCATTGACACTCCAAAACGGAAGCAAACCACTGCGCACATGCAACTCTTCAAATATCTTGTTTTGGTTGCAATCAGGATCATCCTACACGCTTCAGGTTGGAGACATCCTAGTTCTCAGTGACTTGAAACTGATCCATTCCTTCATAGAAGGAACATGAGCAACAAGAGACCTTTTTTCCATTTAGGGCAACTATTTTCTGGCTTTTGCCCACCCTCTTCTTTTGATCACTTTGAGACAGCGAAAGATGATTCAGATGATGGGGGAATCTACGGTGGGAGAAAGACGAAAGATGTGGTTTCGGTGACGGTAGACGACTCGCCAAGGAAAGTGAAAGTGATTGACAGAAGTTCGAAAACAGTCATTCCCAAAGACACAACTTCAATCAAGATGAATGAACTATGGAAAGATGACCTTATTCACATCACAAAAGCAGAAACCACCGATAGTGGATCAATAAAAAAGACTTTACCATTGGAAGCATCTGCTGAAGCAGATCCCACCGCCCAAAGCAGCCCGGGTCGTATTATCTTTCAATCAACGGTCATGATTGGTATCTTTGTGCTATATTCGCTTGCATATTTCAACCAAGAGAATATTCAGTCCATATATCTTGATTCAGTTTTTGAGCTTCCCACAAAACACATGAAGACAGTCTCTGAAAAGACTACTAAAAATCTGAAAGATCCCATTGAGACGTCTCAAGATACCACTATCGATGAAAAATATGTCAACCTGGAGTTCTACGATGTGGAATCGGCTTTAGGTTCCCAGGCGAACACCATCAATGGCGACAAAGCGCTTAGTACTGCTGGTGACACTTCGATCTCATCACCAGAACATGGAGCGATGTCCGAGGCTCTACACAATATTGACGACGACGGCACACGGCGGACAAGAGTGACGATGACGCTGAATCGGTTCGAAACGACTCTGACCAGGAGGAAACAAACGAGTCAGATTGTGCTGCTGACATTCGAAAACAAGTACAAAAGGATACAACAGTACGGTTTTTCAAACTTGAAACAGATGAAACGGGGCCATATCTTGTGAGTTGTGAGAGGCCATTCAAACAAAGCACAGGTCTTGGGAGCCTACCTACATTTGTGTGCTCGGAAAAGATTTAGGCTCACTTTTTTATGAATGGATTCAAATCGAGTTAATGATTGATTACCAAGTGAGCTGTGGACTACAACGTATTGTTGTAGGTGGCTCTGAAGACTGTTGTAAGAAATAAGAAATCTCTACTGCACGAAAGATATAGGACTAAAGAAGTACTTCACATTTTTCAAAAATCAAAAACTTCAACCAGAGAGCCTGCTGGCGAATCCCGTGAAAGAAAAAATTCGAATCAATCCCACACAATTTCTTGTGCTCTCATCCCACACAAACAGAACAAAACCGCTTCCGTTTTGACTTCCAACATTGGTTACAAGTAAAGCCAAGGAGCTTGGAATTATCAAATACGCATTATTTCAAAGAAGTAACATGAGCAGCCAACCCTTTAGCATTGACCAGCTCTTTGGTGGCTTTTGCCCACCAGCTGCCCAAAATATGGAAGGATCTGATGATGAGTCGAGCTACGGCAAAATTAATACGAGGGGCACGGTTTCGGAGATGTCCAATCCTAGCGAGGCAAATTCATCTCCGACTATTACCACTTCGACAGTTGACAGTACTTCGAACGAGTCGATGGATCTTGTGGGCAAGAAGGTTGCCAAGTCGCCAAGGAGACGTATTCTTCCGGATCCTATTCTGACTGCGGCTCCTACGGTCAAGAAAGCGATTCCCCAGCTTGCCGATACGCCTTCCTCAGACGCCGAATCAGAAGGAGCACCAACACCAAGCTCAGAAAAAGAAATGTCACCGACAACGACTGTGGATGGTGCATCGAAAGATAAGACAAACAAGGACGTCAGACAAGACGTCAGACAAGAAGCAACAAATATAGATGCTTCTTCAGTGTGTGATGTGTTAGCTGAGAAATCAAAAGGAGCACGAACAGCAAGCTTAGGGAAAGTAATGCCATCAACAGAGATTGAAAATTCATCGAAAGTGACGAAAATTCATGTCAGCAGAGACCCAACAAATAGAGATGCTTCTAAAGCGTCTGATGTGGTAGCTGAAATATCTGCAACTGTTAAAGAAGACACTCTTGATAAGGAAGAAGAGATAGACCGATCCAGTCCAAACACAATGCTGTTTCATCTGATTATTATGGCCGGTGCCTTCTTTCTCTACTTTCTTTCGAATTTCAATCGAGCAGACCTTCAAACCATATCTTTGGATTCATTTCTTGATTTCGGTACAATCAATATCAATTCAAAATTGAAATCAATGGCGACAGAAGATCCCATCAAACCAGTATCAGAATTAGAAGGAGAAAGTGAAAGTATATTAGTGCCTCCAATGGAACAAGCCGCTACTCAAGACGAGATCGATCACGACAAAGTCGATGAGTCGATATTGGAAGAGCCGGAATCCGACGAAGCGGAGTCATTGAACGCTGAGTCTCCTCCAAGTGACACAGAAAATGACGAGGATTCGGTATCAGCTGGTAGTGCTGAGGAGATGTCGATGTCGATGTCGTCCAAAGAGCAGGTGGATACAAGTGTCGACCATGGTGTTGAAGGCGAAGATTTGAACTCGGATCTGGAAGATGAAGAACAGGGGGATATAAATGTCGAACGAGAAGTTCAATTGGAAGATTCGACATCGTACTCAGTGGATGAAGATCAAACAGACGCAAGCGCAGAACGGAGTTTTGAAAGTGAAGAATTGAATTCAAATCATAATTTCGTGCACGACGAGCAAGTGGACACAAGGATTGAGAATTACGCTGGTATCGAAGATATACATTCGAATCCTGATTATGGAGAGCAGATGGATACAAGCATCAACCATGACTCCTCTGAAGAGCAGTATACATATTCGGAACTTAAGAGTGGAGAACAAGCTGAAACAAGTATGGGGCATGAAATTGGGACAATAGATACCGACCAAGCGAACCAACAGCAAACTGAAACAAATGTCGTTCATGATGCTGAAGTTAACGATGCGGATTCGGTTCTAGAATATGCGGGTTCGGACCCTACGAGTGAAGAGCAAGCTGAGATAAGTGTGGATACCAACGCTGCGAACCAACAACAAACTGAAACAAATGTCGTTCATGATGATGAAGTTAACAATGCGGATTCGGACCCTACGAGTGAAGAGCAAGCTGAGATAAGTGTGGATACCAACGCTGCGAACCAACAACAAACTGAAACTAGTGCCGTTCATGATGCTGAAGTTAACAATGCGTATTCGGACCCTACGAGTGAAGAGCAAGCTGAGATAAGTGTGGATACCAACGCTGCGAACCAACAACAAACTGAAACTAGTGTCGTTCATGATCCTGAAGTTAACGATGCGGATTCGGATCTAGAGTACGAAGAACAAATTGATAATATGGCCGAGCATGATCGTTTTTTGCATCAAGATTATGGGGAACAAGCTGATAGTACTATGGAAACTGATGCTGAGATCGTAGTTTCGGACTCGAATCATGAGCACGAAGGACAAAACCCTGATACTGAGCATAGCGAACAATTGCAGATCAGTGTGCAGCACGATGTTGAAGTCGATGATGAGGGGTCATATCTTGGGCATGAAGAGCAAGTACATAGAACTCTCGAGCGCGATTTCGTATTCGGCGAAGATACGATTATGAGTCCTAAATCCGACATTGTTTTGGATGTTCATGTACTGGTAGAGCACGAAGATCCTGAGATCCAAGATTCGGATTCGCACCCAGAAGTTCAATCAACAGTGTTGGAAGTTCACGAGAACGATTCAATAGAGATTGGATTGTCAGAACAGCTGGAGTATGAGGAAACCGATGGTGTGGAAGAAG
>CAKOGP040001758.1:805598-1005339 GCA_933822405.4 Cylindrotheca closterium | reverse complement strand
TGAATAAATGACGTTACTACATGATGCATTAGAGGCCTATCTTGGCCCTCTATTGAAAAAGCATAATAATGGGACATATTTGACATGGGAAGACTTGACAGCGTCGAAAGCCGCAGCCACAAAAGTCCTCGAGGGAAGCGATAATATATTTGTTTCGGTACGTTGCGGTGGAACGAGTAATTGAAAATGGGCTTCATCATGAGTAAGTTTGTTTGCTGTATCGGAACTTGAGCGGTGCAATTGGGCTAATCTCTCAGCTTTCTAACGGCCTGCTATTCCTATTGCTAACGTCGGTGTAGAGTCGTGTAAGTATCAGAATCAGCACCTCACACAAACATGAACATCGAATAAAACAAAATACAGAAAAAATTGGATGCTTTGCATGAATCACAAGTGAATGCTTACAAAGAAGCTGGGACTAAAGCCTTGAAAGAATTTGCCGAGGCAATGTCTCTTGAGCCAATGGAGGAAGGCGATAGCAAAGAAACCTTTGTCAGGAGATGTGTCCTAGCAATTCGCAAGACTGAACTCCCACTCTGGCCAGGGATTGAAAACTTCAAAAAACTCGTTCGTGAGGAAGTCCAAAAACGTGCTTTGGCAACTTTTGAAAAATATCATCCAGCAGAAGGCTCTGAAGAATTGAAGACCGAGCCGAGTGCCGAGTCAGGTGCCGAGCCAGGTGCAGAACCGAGTGAGGGTGAAGGCGAAGTTGAAGGGGACACTGAACCTGATCAAAGCGAAGAGGGAGAGGCTGAGGGAGAAGGAGAAGCAATGACCGATGAGGAAGAGGGAGAAGAAGAAGAAGAAGACGGGGAAGTCGAGCAGAAGTCAGATAAACCAGCCGCAGCTCCAAAGGGCAAAAACAAAGTCAACAACAAAAACAATCCAAAGAAAAAGGTTGTTCGCAAGAAAGGCGCTGGTGCAAAAAGTGGAATCCGCAAGAACTTTGCAGGAAATCGCCGCGGAAAGAAGAATGCTCCTGGAAACAAGAGCGGGTAATCAAGCTTTAAACCGAGCATTGATTATCTTCGGAACCAGTTTCCGTGTATATCCGCCGTCTCCATCCAACCATATTGCTGCTTTGCAAGCATGAATATGCCTGATGATTTCGAGTTTGATCGTAATTGGAACCAACTTCCACGGGTATCTGCTCGTATCACACCCCCCTTTCTGCTATGCGACTGCAATTGTGTACCCTCAAACTTGAACCACGAGAAAAGTAGAACGACTAAATACTATCCGAAACATAATTACCATGTAGTTTGACCTTTTGCAACTCATTTTGTCGAGCCATTTTCTAGTTTAGTGACTCTATTTCCTGTAGAATGCAATCGGCCATGATCTTGTGCCCGGCCGCGTTTGGATGTAATAGATCCGGCATAAGAGATGAATCAACCTCGTCGTCTCCGTCGGTGGCAATAAAACTTGCACTGCAATCCATCCATCGAAGTCGATCCGAACCATACTTTTCCTTAAAGCTTTCAACTCCTTTACCGACCCCTTCATTCAACTTGTCCACGGCAGGAGCAAACGACTTGAAGGGTTCACCAGAAGAGTCGCACCGTGGAGGACAAAGCCTTGGTAAAACCAACCTGCCGTCTCCTCGTGGCAAAACATGAAACAGCAAAAGTCGACCCTTTATAGACTTGAGAATATAATCAGCGACCGCTATAATACCCTGCGACGTTGGCCCTGGTAGCTCCCCACTCCCTAAATTGTTCGTTCCAATCATTACAACAAAAACAGCATCATCGTCATCTACAGATGGAAACTGTCCATTTTGTATTCTATACAACAAATGTTGTGTTTGGTCTCCGCTTATGGCCAATACAACAGGATCAAAATTTTGAAACTTTTCCTCCAGAACCTCTGGTATGCCTTTGCTCCTCTCTTTTTCGAACCCTAGACCAGTTCCCAGCCAACTCTCAGTGATGCTATCTCCCAGCAGAACCAAAGACGGTTTGTTCTTCTTTGACATTTTTCGCTTTTTGGTGTACTCTTTCGCGCTTTTGTTCAGTTCCGCATTGTACTTCCACCATAAGTCATATTGTTCTTTGGTCCAGGAACTGTAGACAGTTCTTGGCGAAGGCTTGTCAGGTTTCTCGTGGCAAGTTCCATCGGGCTCACAAAAAGGAACGGAGAAGGGATCCTCGTACTCCATGAAATTGAGGAAGTAGCACACGGGTAAAGCGATCAACAGCAAAGCAATTGCCTCTTTCCTCGCGTACCAGGGTTTGTGAAATGATTTGGAAATGTTCATCGGGAAGTTTGGCCTCGTTTTGATGAAACGTGCACTTCTCATATATGATATGATGGTGTTGTACTGCGATATGCAAGTTTGTCGTTGTTTTTTCAGGTTTGGTCGAATTGGTCAAAAGTGCTTGAATCGGATGATAGTGAGTATATATCGTATGATAGTGAGTATATCGTAGTACTGTAGCTCGGATTGATCATAGCCTAATCGGACCGAAAAAGGTGGACACATAAGAGTAAACCAGAGAGTATGATTCACAGAATGTCTCCTCAGAAGAAGATCACTATAAAGTTCTCTTAAAGACCAGACTGGCTCGTGGAGCATTCTCGTTTTTGGATTCTGCCGTTCTCACAGTGTGCTGAAAACGAGTTTGGCAATCCGCAAACATTTCCGTCACATCTCCTTGAAACAAGACAAACACATGTGGCTTTGCATTGGAGGAGCTACCGCTAGATGGGATCTCTCGAAAAGCAAAACGCCGAGTACCTGCTCAGCAAGAACGACATTAAAATGTGAAGCGATGAGATTCCAAACCCAACAAAGACACAAGTGCTGAGACAAATTGACTCACATCCCACGCTAACAACAGCTGTTTCAAAAGCCCAGAGAGTACCCTGATCAGGGTCGATATGATACCTCATCCCCGAGCCACCATCAGGATACAAATTCAATAAACAGCCATCGTAGTATTGACCTGTTTGTTTGTTGAGATGATCACGAACAGTTTTTACCAGCGGTGACCAATCATCCCTATCCATATTTTTCCCAGAATAAGCAAAGGGAGCGACATGGTCGTCCCCTTCCCAAGCAGTTTGTCGTCTTTCTCGGACGGTTTTGTTGGACTTGGTTCGAATCTCTTCCGTTCGAAAGTTGACCTGATCTACTAGGTTGAAAACCGTCAAGCCATCAAAATCTCCACACATATTTGCTCGAATCCGAAATGGGAGCCCGAGGTTATCGAAAGCCTCTTGAAATTGTATTGGTAGATTATAGTCATTAGATAGAACATCGAACGACCACGCAATCCCAGATATCTGATGCGGCTCAAATTCGCCAGCATCGGTGTCTTTCCATTTCTTCAGTAGCGGCTCCCATAAGTTTGAAGACTGGAGTGATAAAAGCTTCGATAGGACAGCTGACGCTTTGGTTCCTTCGGTAGCTGCTTCTCTGGCTTGAGCTGACGAGTTCCAGTTTGAAGATGCAAAGGACTGTACGATTTTCCCAAGGGTACCAGCGTCGAAAGAGTCTTTGTATGGGTCTCCATTATTGTCAAGTGCAATCAGTTGCTTGGACAACCGAACAAGGACTAGGCTCGCGACACTGCCTTCTGGGTCGATGTCAACTGAGACATGTTTTCCAACATTGTCTATGATTGATTCGGGAGTATAGCTCTTTTGGAGATCGGCCAACAGCGCTTTCTTCGATATTCTAGTGGAAATAGAGAGAGCGTTGGTGTTCAGAATCCAGGTTAGTAGAAAAACAAACAGCAGCAACATCTTCATGTCGTTTGACAGACTTCGCGTTGTGTAAAAGTGAAAAGTGATGGGTGGTGGAATTTTTGGATCGCATTCGAATTAGTCGATAGACTACGAAAATAACTTGGACAGATCCACCAACCAACAACATCTATCTTTTGAACAAAGCTCCCACGCCCACATGATTACATTCCTTGCGGCAGTGCTGATATTTTCTCTTCAAACAAATCCAGTGCTGTCGCTTTGGGTGCAAAACTGCAAAAATGGAGCGAGATTTAACAGAATACGGATGACTAAAGATGATTTTGTTTCCAAAACATCTGAATGCCCATTTTCCAAGGCATTTCCCCGCTACAAAATCGACTTATCGCGACTGAAAGAGCATTCAAAACATTCTTGGTTTTCCTCTCCATTTCAAGTCATATCGAACTCTGTTCAGCGGTCCAAACTCGAAGGAATGTTGACTCAAGGCGAAGAGATCCATTGGGATTCTGAGGTGGAAGGTGTCTCTGCCATGTCGTTACTTTGGCATCGTTCCTCCCAAATGATTTCAAATGCACGAGTACTTAGTTCCGAGATTGTTGCATTACCTGAAGCTAATTTACAGCTTGTTCAAAACTGGGTTGAGATAGTCCAGTGGATGAGTGACGGCGACGACTCCCTTCTAAGAGCCTCACTCCTCACCAGCGAATCGTCTGGTGTTTCCGTGCCGGCAGTACGAATAGAGTTGCTAGGTACACTTGAAGATGATTTGGAGGACAATTTAGGGCCGACAACCAATACGGATAGTGCAGATGTTTTGAATGCTCGAACTCGAGCTTGGGTGAAACGTATTTTGGTGGAACAGGGCATTTGCCCCTTTACCAAAAGCGCTACCAAAAGTGGACACGGTTTGAGTGATGTCGGGGTCCCAGTCGGAACAATTGCGTACCATGCATCTTTTGCGGAGGATGCTTTCCACCTTTTCGCAGACACATGGAAAGCAATCGACGAGATGATAAAGGCTGGGCCAAGTGGAAAGACTGGCGTGAGCAGTATCTTGCTGGCAGCACCAGCCTTTGACGATGATTTTGATTTTTGGGCGGGACCAATCTTTGCAATGTTAGAAGCTTCAGTAGTTGCTGCACAAGCGCAGGAACAGATTGGCGTAGTATGCTTCCACCCGCAATATGCCACTCCAGACGGCAAATCATGGCCAGGATTCGGGCACATGCACTCTTTACCACGGTTACAGAAGTGGTATCTAGAACACTCCGATTCGAAAGACTTGACAACTGATGACATTGCTGCTGGAGGTGCATGGCAGCGACGGACACCACATGCGACGATAAATGTTCTGAGAGCAGACCAATTGGAAGCAGCAGAATCCAAACGAATGTCAGGTTCAATGTATACCGAAAACATCGAAAAGCTTATCCGCTCTATTGGATCTTCAAAACTGGCCGATGACTTGGAGCAAGAACGACAGCTTGTTTAGAAAAAAATCTTCTTCGGTTCTATTTTACTACCGTTACCAGGTACAGTAGCAGTTCTCTTGGTTTCAAAATTCGATAATCGATTACTTCGACCAGAGGGTGCTGCCCGAAGTGTGGTTTGACGTCAGCCGTACCAAATTTGTTACGTGCAACTGACAAGAAAGTGAGTCAGCGGAACTTCCAAATAGGCCTCAAAAGTGTCGCTGGAAATGACCACTGACTTGCCCATCACGTCAGAGAGCTCCAAAAGTTCTGGTGTTTGATACACCTTTGTAGACATACAACGACAAATATCACTAGAATTGCAGCTTGACAAAATGGTTTCCAACTACAGATCAAACTCCAAGCGAGCAGCCCTGCTGAATGCTGTGTGCCTGTCATTATTGGCTTCTCCGGCGATAGGATTCACTACTTTCTCCTCAAGTCCATCAACGACTGCTCTCCAACTGCACACTACCATGAAGAGAGTCAGAACCACATCTCAGACAACTATATTTGCTCGATCTTCAGTAAATGGAATGGCACAAGCGGAATTATCAAGTCCTTCTGAAACCAATCGACTTAGCTTGGAAGAAGAAAAAGAGCTCCTTCGTCAGGCCGTCGAAATGCGACGAATCACCAAGATTGAATCTGACATGACGATGCGATCCGCTGGCCTCAACAAACCACTTCTATTGGAACGCTCTCGAGCTGCTGGATACGGTGAAGACCTCGATGCTTATGAAAGCGCCATTCTTGATGGCCAACAGGCACGAGACCTCCTCGTCACTCGAAACATTGGATTGGTCCACTACAGCATCAAACAAATTGTCGGGCAACGAAGGCACCTGAATTCATTGTCCAGAGAAGATTTGGTGCAAGAGGGATCCATCGGTTTGGCCCGAGCCGTGGATCGCTGGAACCCAGAAATTGGGGGTCGCTTTTCCACCTACGCCGTCTACTGGATCCGTGCTTCTGTCCTCCGATGCATTGCCGAACGAGACGACATGCTCCGTGTCCCAGTCCATGTAACGCAATCCGTCAAAAATATTGAAAAGGCAGCCCGACGAATTGGTATTGATCTGACCAACGACAGCTGGCGAGAAGCCAATTCTGCCAAGCAACTCGCTGAAGAGGCTGGCCTTTCCGTCAAGAACTTTGAAGATGCCATGAATGTCCGCATGCGCCGATTGGGTGGAGGATACACATCCTTCGAATGCTACATGCAAAAGGGCAAGCAAATGGCCTCGGACGTTTTCACCCTCAGAGAAGAGGAAGAACAAGAAATGTCCAATATTCAAGTGGATCAACTCAAGTCCACTCTGTCAAAATACTTGCGACCCAAGGAAATGGAAGCCATCAGTTGGCGATACGGCTTGGTCAAGTCTACCTCCAACGAAAGTCCCAAACAAAAAGCCAACCGCTATCTGGCCGAAATGGAAGAAGAATTGTTTTGCCAAACGCCCGCTGCCCGAGAAAAAATGGTCACGAAGGGAAAATGGGGCGAAGCCATGAGCTTTAGCGAGGTTGGCAAGCACATGAAAGTGTCGGCTGAATATGGCCGCCGGCTGTGTCATGCTGCATTGAAGAAGCTACAACAAGCAGCCGAAGAAGGCAAATTGGAACCTGCTTTGCTCATGTAAATTTGACTGGAGACCATTACTCTGGCGACTTGAAATCCTGTACCAATAGATTAGCTAAGATATATTTTAACAATAGAGAAAAGATAAGAAGACGACATAGAGAGTGTTGAAATCAGCTGGAGTCTATTTATATAGAGGGAGGCACCTGATTTGTCCTGTGATAATTGTAAATTAGGGCGACAACCGTTTTGTGTGAAAATAAAATAAAAGAAAGGCTACTGTATATCAAATTGAGAGGTATAAGGGAAACACTAGTCGTTTTATCAAGAGTCATTGCGGGTGTAGATTGGAGACACTGCATTCAAAAACTCGTCGTGCCTTTGCGCAGCCTGGTTGAAATATTTCGACGCAGACGCTCTTGGTCGGTTGATAGTTTTGGGGTGTATGGCCTCTTCCACAAGGAGCTGGGACTCGCATTCTGCTTTCAGAGCATGGCTTAGGATTCGCACTACTCCCCGACTAGTTCCCTCGAATGTGTCCGAATCTAGCACCAATTCCAACCCAGAGCTATCGGAAATCATTTGGCGCCAAAGCTCATTCACCTCCAAGGCTTTTCCGCTCACCACAACGGTTGGCAAACTTTGGTTCTGATCATGACGAGCATCGACCAAGAGTTTCAGGACAGCGCGTAATCGAAGGGTGACGCCCTCGAGGCAGGCTTTGAAGAAATGGGCTGCGGTAGTTTCCCGTGTTAGACCAATCATGGATCCAGTCGCTCCCCCTCGAAAGCCAGTAGCTCGTTCGCCGCTGAGAAAGGGAATCATGCACATATTTGAAGATAATGACGAATCCTCGTAATCCTGCTTCGACAAAGTGTCAACTTCCTTCATACAGGCCAGAAATGAGTCTTCATCCGATAAATTCAATAGTTGTTGAGCCCATTCCACCACGGACCCTCCATCTGTCAACGCACCGCCCACCAAGACATGATTCTGATTGATTCGATAGCAAAAGAGGCCTTGAGGAACTTGGAAATTGGAATCAGCTCCGACTGACAGGGGCAAACAAATGCGAGCTGCAGCCGAAGTCCCAATTGTCACAGCAATCCGAGATTCCGATACTGCCTTGGAACCAACATTGGCGCAAGCTCCATCACCAATGCCCAGAAAGAATGACGTCTGGCGTAATTCTGGCCACTTTTTAAAGGCTGCATTGTCTTTGCGTTTGCCATCACTATCCACATATTCTGGAAGGCCAGTGCTATAAGGATTTGACACATCTCCGAGCTCTGGCAGTGAATTTCGACAAATCGATGGGAGCAGCGACAATGCTGTCTCGGCGTATTGACAAGTTTTGAAATTCAATAACCCGGTCCAGCTCGCTTCAGAAAAAGAGATCGGGAGAGAATTTCCCCCCGTCCATCGTCCTAAGCAGAGACTCGGAATGGTTTGCCATTGTTGTATTCGACTAACGTACTTCTCGGAGGATTGATATATGGCTCTCAATTGACCGATGGCATATGAACTATGAATGGGAGCACCCGTCTCTTGATACAAATTAGCAGTTCCATCTTCTCTCAGCTCATCTTTCATGGCTTTGCATTCCTTGGCCACGTCGACAGTATTGCAAGCATAACTCATTGTTGCTTCTTCGTCCACAAAGTTACCGTCTGAGTCCACCCCAATCAAGTTCATGACAAAGGAAGAGAATCCCACAGCAGATACTTTGAATTTCACTTTATCTTGTCTCAAGTAGTCTATCGTCTCGTCTACACAATGATCGATAATGTCTAGCAACGTGTCGTTGTCATGATACCATTGGATCTTTCCCGAGTTTGGCCTGACACAGGAAACAGTTCTCACTGACGATTGGATCTTTTCAATACTTCCATGATTTGATGATAAGTTATACGCCGAGCAACGGACACTGCTACTTCCAATGTCCAAGGCTAGAACAATGTCCCTTCCCATATCTGTTTGTTATTGTCGCTGCTGATGGGAGGTTGACATCATTGAAACTTCTTGGAAAGAGATACCGATGGTCGGATTGATCAATATTACGAATCATTCGATTCTTTCTAGCATTGCGAGAGTTCTCGTTTCTTACGAGGTCCTTCATATTCACTCCACCCATCAACTTCGCCATCACGACATGACAAGAGAACATACAGCATACAGCACTAAAAATCGAAAGGTATCTATTCGATCAACGGCTCATTTCAATACTGTACTGTAGGTACGCCTCTTTCCAAACGATAGAAACAGAATTCAAATCCAACTATGGTGTCCGCAAGAAAAACTTTGGCCCTCTGCCTGAACGGATCGCTCCTCCTTCAGTCATCATCGGCATTTTCAGCTCCAACGAAAACGAGCAATCATCCAAGTCTAAAACGATCCAGAGTTGGGCCTCTTCGTTCGTTTGAAGTCATGGAGGCTGTAGGAACAACGCATGCTCCCATCATGTCTACCGTCAACTCCTTTTTCCAAACGCAACCGTACCTGGCAGCATTCTTGACCTGCAGTTTCAAAGCCAGTGCTGCTGACATGATTGCTCAGACACAAGAAATGGGAAACGAGAAGGCTCCCAGTTCCGAAGTATCTTCTAGTGGTAATAATGAAGCCAACAATAACGTTAACATTTCGAGGAATTTGGGTTTCCTATTCTATGGTGGCATCTATCAAGGAATGGCACAAAACTTTATTTACAATGTCATTTACCCATCTTGGTTCGGAACCGACGAGCCTCTGGCACTGATTGGAAAGGAGGTCTTGGTGGAGAACCTGTTGTTTGCCCCGCTTCTTTGTCTCCCAATTGCCTATGCATTCAAGACAGCCTTTTCATCGGAAGAACCTCTGGGTTTGGACACTTTCAAGGTTGGTTTGGAGAAGTATGTGCAAGATGTCACTACGAAAGGACTGTTAGCACGCTACTGGACAATATGGTTTCCTGCAAATATGATAACGTTTGGTGTGATTCCACCACACTATCGGGTGGTTTTCGTCGCTTCAGTTTCCTTCGTCTGGATTTTCATGCTTTCTTCCATATTGTCTTCAAGCGAAGAGGAGTCTGCTGCGAAGGGAGAAGAAGTCAAAGCTATGCCAGTCCTCTCGATGGATCAATAGATAATGCATTAGCTACCTTTGTATATTCGTATACGTTACGGGTAAGTAGCTTTCAAACCAGCAAGTGTAGTGTCTGAGAGAGTTCGTCACGAGAAGATAATACATGAATATGACGGAACATCGAGTCAGTCACACGTATGCGATGTTCTTGTTTTAGACCCTGTTGGCTTCTCCATGCAAATACTCTCGATATCGTAGGGCATCCCCCAGATTGTCAGATTTATTTGTCAAGACCACAATGTACACTCCCTCTTCGGGAAAGATGATCATGTTTGTCTGTGCCCCCTCTTCTCCGCCACTGGCTGTGTGTGCCGACATGCGTCCAGTCTAAATCTTTTAACTTTTCTGCCCAGCCATCGGCGTGATGATGGACGCTGCAAACTTCATGATGCAAATCCAAATCTATTGGGTTTTGTGTTGAATATATGAGTTTTCGCGTTTTGCACTCGGTTTGGATTTTGGATACACGGTTTTGCAGACTTTTATGTCGTTTTTCTTTACAGACTGGTGGGATGTCGTATTTTCTGGATCTTTCAGTTCTTCTTCTGACATAGAAGGTTTTGGTGGAGCTGTGATTGCCCCTAAGAATAGGCTTTCCTGTGCTCATTGTACTTTAGATGATTATTGCACTTAAGCCCGATGCACCGGAGCCAACGGAAGCATCCCGAGAACAGTTAGAGTAATGCGAAGAATAAATGACAGTAAATGAGTCGGATTGATCAACGTTGCGAATGAATGAATGAATCGTTCGATTCATTCATTTCTTTCTTCAGTTGAGCTCGAAGCAGTTTGAGAGGTCCTTATTCGCTCAACTCTCAAAGCACCTTCGCCACATCACACAAATTGTCATACTGTAGGAAGAACAAATCATAAATTCGAAAGGTTCCGCTGCAAGTGCAATCAGAGTCAACTGGTCACTTCAGTAAACTTTCATTCCAAACGATAGGAAGAGTAATAACTCAAATCCAACCATGGTATCCGCAAGAAAAACTTTGGCCCTCTGCCTGAACGGATCGCTCCTTCTTCAGGAGCCATCATCAGCATTTACAGGTCCAACGAAAACGAGCAGTCATCCAAGTCTAAAACGATCCAGAGTTGGGCCCCTACACTCTTTTGAAGTCATGGAGGCTGTAGGAACAACGCATGCTCCCATCATGTCTACCGTCAACTCCTTTTTCCAAACGCAACCATACTTGGCCGCATTCTTGACCTGCAGTTTCAAAGCCAGTGCTGCTGACATGATTGCTCAGACACAAGAAATGGGAAACGAGAAGGCTCCCAGTTCCGAAGTATCTTCTAGTGGTAACAATGAAGCCAACAATAACGTTAACATTTCGAGGAATTTGGGTTTCCTATTCTACGGTGGCATCTATCAAGGAATGGCACAAAATTTTATTTTCAATGTCATTTACCCATCTTGGTTCGGAACCGACGAGTCTCTGGCGCTGGTTGGAAAAGAAGTTCTGGTAGACAACCTATTGTTTGCCCCGCTTCTTTGTCTCCCAATTGCCTATGCATTCAAGACAGCCTTTTCATCGGAAGAACCTCTGGGTTTGGACACTCTTAAAGTTGGTTTGGAAAATTATGTAGAAGATGTCACTACAAAAGGATTGTTGGCACGCTACTGGTCAATATGGTTTCCTGCAAATATGATAACGTTTGGTGTGATTCCACCACACTATCGGGTGGTTTTCGTCGCTTCAATTTCCTTCTTTTGGATTTTCATGCTATCTACCATATCGTCTTCGAGCGAAGAGGAGTCTACTGTGAAGGTAGAAGAAGTCAAAGCTATGCCAGTCCTCTCGATGGATCAATAGATAATGCATTATCTACCTTTGTATCTTGTTCTACGGTCTACAGTCTACATGATGCTGTAGCTTCCAGGAGTAAACGAACCGGAATTTGCAGCATGACGACGTCGAAAAAAATATTCGCGGAGTTTCGAACCTTCGGCTGGCGTGCGGCATTGAGGATGACTTCAATTGTGTTCGCACTGACCAAGACAGACACCTGAATCGTGTTCGACTACATGGACTTTCGCAAAGCTGTTCTTTGAAAGACTTGGACCACATCTTCGACATCAAAAAATCGCCACGTTGTAAATGTAAGTTGGAGATATCTCTTCGATAATGCTAATGTTTCAGGGCACTGACACCATTATTCTCTATCGTACGAGTCAGTCTGGGTAGCAATTGTCAGGTGATATCTTTCATCTAAAAAATATTAAGAGAGCCTTCTGAAACGTCCCACAAAACCGGATTCAAAACACAGACACGACGATCACAACAATGGTCGAATTGCGAGCTTCGGTATACGATGGCGAGGACGACATTCCTTTTGCCAATGCTTCAATCGTCACATTTGACAATGAGCTATCTAACGATCCAATCGTCGTACCAATGGTAGAGACTCTGTCCGTCACGAGTCCCTCCGATGGTGGCAGTGCACAAGCTGTCTACGAGGCTCCACCCGTGATTGACATTTCCCTACAGACCCGAGAGTCCAGTGATGGCGCTACTTCTTCTCTAAACACACAAGAAGCATCTCAAGAACTAGCTCAAGAACAATCTTCGTCCCAGCCAAACATTCCCAAAGCTGCCGCTGCTGGTGGAGCGGTGATGGGCATGTTTTTGGGAGGGCCCTTCCTTTCGTTAGTCTTGGGTGTGGGTTCTCATCACTATTCGAAACAAGAGGGAGCAGTGGGAGACTGTGCACGAGCACTCGGGGAAGTTTCCCTTGTGGCAAAGGAAAAGTTTCAACAAGTAAATAACCGCCATCACCTTGTGGACAAGAGCAAGGAAGCTGCCGCCCGCACCTTGGATCGAGTGCAGCAAGCGGACCAGGAACACAAGATACAAGAAAAGGTGGGATATTTTGTTTCCCATTGCTATGCAGTCACACTGGACTTTATCTACAGGCACAACTTGATTGAAAGATCCAAAGAGAATTTCAAGAAGTTGATGCATTGCTTGACGGAAGCGGTGCGGGAACATCACCATCGGGTAAATCACCGAGAAAATCGTCCACATATGCATCACCACCATCCACATCATCATCATTGTCCGCCTCCGATTCCTCCTCCTCCCAGGCGCAACGCTCGTTGCTATTAGCCATTAACCGTGGGCATGAATATTGTCAAGCTTCATAATAGAATTCACATTGTATGTTACATCCTTTTTTTCTTTCTCAGGACTTTCTGCTTTAGAATCGACTTCGAATTGTAGACTACCTGAGTCAGGTAGTCTATTTCTTTCGAATAACGCTGAGTCCATCGCGCACAGGGAATAGCACAACTTCGACCCGATCGTCTTTAACAATGCAAGAGTTAAAGTCGTGCATTTGATTCGCAAGCTTTCTTGCTCTCCGATTCTTCTTTACCAGATTCTTATCATCATCTGGGGAGTCTGCTACGGATGAAAATGAGCCGTTGCTTGCTTCCACTACCAATCCCTTCCAGAGCACATTGTCTACTACAATGAAACCTCCTTTGTTTAGAAGTCGATCATTGGATAGACATGCGTCGACGTAGTCCAACCTGGAGATAGAAAAGCATTAGTAAATCGAATACAAATGCAGAATGAATGAATCAATCGACAAAGTACTCACAGTCTTGTCTTGTCGGCATCTACAAATACCAAATCAAATGGAGCCGGATTGAGGCTGCCGTTGCCACTTGCGATCTCTTCCACAGTTGCGAGAGCATCTGTTACCCTTAAAAGGTCACATCCAGCGATGCCATCTAGTGAGGATGAAACGAAATCGCCATCCACACTTGGAACTTCTTGATTACGAATGGCGCACACGAGTTCCGCGGCCTCGACCCCCAAACCCTTTTCGCCGACAGCTTGAACGTGAGCGGCTGCAATGTTGAATGCACGAACGTCTCGCTCCAATGACATGACATAGGGGCCTGAATGAATATTTCCATTCGCCACGCCAGTGATTTGTCCGACATTTCGAGCACCTTCCAAGAAGCATACAGTTGCATATCCAGTGAATGTGCCGAGCTCAAGAATGCGGCCCTCTCGTGTCATGGACGCAAGTTGTGCCAAGATCCTTCCTTGTGTTGCTCCAGATACCATATGCGCACCAGTTGGCATGTGTGCGCGAGTGTTGTGCTCCATCTCTGCGTAAACGGACGGAGCTGGAGTCGAATGTCCAACGGAATAATCATCAATTGATTCAAATGTCTTGGATGATGTTTCAGAGGCAGTTTCTGAGAAAGTTGATCCTTCTTCCGTCTTTGCTTGTCCCTTGATAACAATGGTCTTGCAAGCATGAGAGCATGTCCCATGATAATTTGTTCTACAGTCCGCGCATTGGATCATTCGCTTGTGGCAGTTTTCATTGTGGCAGTTGCTGACAAGGTTCGTTTTGGTGCCACAGGTGGCACATGTTCCAAGAGTGTCATCCGTAATCTCTCTTCCCATTCTTCCATCAAATACAAAGTTTGTGCCCTTGAACATGGATTCTTCGTCTTCAGTCTTCTCCGTCAAGGTGCGATCATATGCAATGATCCCTCCTGCCAGACGAGAAACATTGGTGAAACCCATTTCTTGGGTCAAGTAGGCTCCCACTTTGACGCAACGGATCCCTCCTGTACAGTAGGTCATGATGGGAGCATCTTTCGGTGCGTCCTTCAAACGATCTTTTAGAACATCCCAGCTATCACGAAAATTTTCGGTTCCCAAAGGTTCGGCTCCTTCAAAGATCCCAACTTCTGTTTCGTAGTCGTTGCGACAATCCAAAACGATGGGGCTGGATGTGTCGTCTCCAGTATCCTTGGTTTCGCGGGCTTCCTTGATCTTTTGATGCCATTCCATGGGTGGCATGTCGTATCCGGCCGACTGCCAATCCAGAGACTTGTCCAATCCATCCGCTACAATTTGCGATCGGACACGAACATGAAGGTTGCGAAATGGAGGAGCAGGTTTCTGATTGACGGGAGTACCTGCAGATTGAAACTCCTCCATGGTCAATGGTTGAGGATCAATGTTGATGCCATTTTCCATGTGCTCTCCTAGTTCGGGAACAATCTTGCAACATGCCATAAAGTTATCCAAGACGTTGGTCGGAACACTCATTTGAGCGTTGACACCCTCATGGGCAACGTATACCCGGCCCAAAGCTCCGAATGGTTTCCACTTTTTCTTAATGTCAAAAGCAAAGGCTTCAGGATCTTCGATCCCTTGCGGCGGGAAGGCGTAGAAGGAAAGCATAGTCATGGTTTCCGATTGCTTCGGATCTGCCATTCCCTCGAGATATGCGGGAGGTGGAGGCGGGGGTGGTGCATTGGGATTCTTGAGGACATTGATTTGAATGCAAGGTCGTTGCAATTTTACCGCCGACTCGTGAAAGAATTCATCTGCCTTTTGAAAAGTTGCAATCACATCGTCGTCAGTTTCAATGGTCCACGCTTCTCCCTCCTTGGGCGGCAATGACTCGACTTTACCATCGGCAGTGATGGGTGGTACACTAGCTGACAACAAGAAAGTGTTCTTTCTCAGAGCGGAAAAGAAACCATACAACTCTTGGTGCAACCCACTAATGGTTTGAACACCTTTTGATCCAGATTCCAAAAAGACTCGACCACGTTTTTCTCGTCCACTCAATCTCATTTCCTGTCGTAGATCGATATCGACCCAGATCTTGACAGCATATAGCGGGGGAACCACAAAGGGACTTTCTTGATCTGAATTCGTCGTACTGTCGTTGTGCAAGAGTCGTTTGAATTTCATGTTGCGATCGAGCCGTTCTTGAACGCTTCGTTGTCGTGACTCCCTTTTGGCCTGATTGACTGCCAATCGTCGTTCGACCAACTCTTGGTTGGATAAGGGGCGTGATTGTTGTTGTTCTTGGTTGGAACTATCCCATAGCCGAGTCATCAACTGAGATCTTCTCCATGATTGCCGACCCCTACTAGTTTGTGCAAACGACTGCTGACGAGAGTAGCAGAGGGCAGGAGCCGAGGAGAATGCCCTCACTGGTTTCATGACCATCATTATTGAATTGAGCAGCGTCATAGTAATAATAAGATTACGCCAACCGAGAAGGAATCTGGCGAAATATCGCCCTTTTGCAACGCGCATCGAGTGTAGAGAAGAAGTTTCGAAATTGATGGAGTGAAGAAAGCGTCTCGTTTCAGTAGCTTTGTTGAGATAAAGAACGATCCTGGGGATACGCTATGAAAAAATAGTGATGGTGGATTGGTTGGGTTGTGCCACTGCTATACTCGCAAAAGGAAAATTGGTGGCACTTTGTGACGGTGAGGATTTGTTGCTAAGTTGGTGGTTGTTTCGAGATTTGATGGATGAAGTTGATCATTATTGAAAAAATCACGGTTCGTGTCGTCATGGTCTGTCCTTCGACACAGATTTTTCAAACTACTCTGATCCAACCAAAAGCAAAGAGCATCAATCGACTGTAAACTACTTTACCCTGCTGGTGTATCCAAAAGCCCTTCAAACTAATTGATTAAGATTGTTTGAAATAGAGATACTACAGTTTTTGAAAGTAAGAAGAAAATTATTAAAAAGATACTCGGACATTTATTGTAAAGTTTCTTGCTTGCTTGCTCCTCCTGTTAAGAACCTACTAGTAATAGCCAGTGCAATTTAAGCTTCTATCACATCTGCAATTGTTTTGGAGCACTGGTAGAAAGATAGTCTAGGCAAAAAGTTAGATTGTGTATATTATATATAGTGTATTAGATTCAGATTCGAAGTTGGACACGTGCTAGGGCGCTCGTTGGAGGGCTGGCGCGTCGTTTCAACGGAGGCTTTTGTAATCTCACTCTCCCCAGTCAAACCGAGGTCTTCTCGTGTGGCCATCTTCCAAACGAGCTTCAAACCAACGCACTCCTTGCTACCAACAATCACTAAAGCAGGAACATACAGGAGCAACAAGGAGAAAACAATTAGATTCCTTCATCCATTGTTAGTTAGTTAGTAGCATCACATCACACAACAACAAGAGCTGAAAACACGAACGAACGAATCAACGAAGCTCAAGAGAACTCCATTTGATCCGAGATTTTTGAGATTGAAGCAAGCACCATTATGAGTACTCTTACCAACTTGACGGATGCGGCTGTCTGGGAAAATGATGATGATGATGATGACATTTACGTGGAGGATGTAGACTTTTCCAACTATGTTCCTACTGCCTATCAACCAGGGTGGGATTGGACGTATTACATCATCATTATTTGCCTTGCAATCAACTCGTTGCTTCCCTTTATGCTGTGCTGGGCCCATCGTAGAAAGCGATTTGCCACCGAATTGGAAACTCGAGCCTTGGTTCCATCTGATTTTGGCGTTGAAATGAAGAAGACCAGTGAACAGGACGACGATGATAAGAGTATTGGTGGAATGTCGGTTGCCTCCAGTGCGGTTTCGATTGTCTCTAGTGTCTTGGACCAACGTGTCCACAAGGGACTCTTTCACCGTCAACAAAATCGCAAACGCCGGGGTCGCCGTGTTATTAGTCCCAAGAATGTCAATGCTAAGGAGACTGGAGACAACAAGAATGCTGGTGGGCAATCAATGGGGGATGCGAACTCCTATCTAGGCTCGTTGGATGATGTGAGTGTCAACGATGCAGTCGATGCACCAGGCAAGATCACAGGCAACAATGCCGGAGCTCTTAATCATCACGATAGAGAGATGTCTTTGGGTGAGCGTCTAGTCGATTGTTCTACCTGGGACAAGGAAATGAAAAAAATTGTTTCCTTGTGGATTCCCTACTCGATTAGTGGTGCTACAGAAGGATTTGCACAGATTGTCAATTTTGGCATTATTTCGCACTTTATCGGTTTGAGGGAAGCGAATGCCTACGTTACGGTTGTTATTCTTACCGAATTCACAGACGTCTTTACGTATGGTTTCATTGAAGGTGAGCATTGAAATGCACAAGAGGAAGGAATCTAGTGTTGGTCCCACTGTTTTGATTCGATACATTCTCAACTCGTTTTTTCCCCTTTGCTGTCCATTTCATTGCCTCCTTTTTCAACTTTAGCCGTTGGAGTCTTGGGACCCCAGGCTGACGGTGCCAGAAACGATTTGCTTGTGGGACGGTACATGCAACTTAGTTTGATTTTCTACACCCTATGCAACATTCCGGGGCTCCTCATTTGGAGTTTCTACACGGAACCTGCCGTCATATGGCTTGGTTTTGACGAAGAAACGGCAAGACTGGCCCAAGGGTATGCCTATCCTTTGTTGGCAATGGGCTTTTTTGAAGGAGCTGGCGAAGTCCTTGATGCGTTTTTGGAGTTTACAGACCATGAAAAGTTTGCCATGTTTATGGACCTCTTTGCCAATGCTGTTGAGACCTGTGCGGTTATTGTCATGGCGACGATGGGCATTAAGGATCTGGTTCTGGTTGGAATCATCCAAGCCTTGGCAAGTTTCCTCATTATGATTAGCATCATTTCTGTTGTGCTATACTTGGGTTGGTTGGATGACTATTGGGAGGGCATTGCCCTCACATGGGGACTCAACGACAAGAGAGCTGTCAAGAACATGATTACGACTGCTATTCCACTGGGTCTCTCCTATATGTTGACCTATGGTGAAGTAAGTAGAACTCTATGCCTCTGCGAAATCACTCTTGCAAAGTGATAGATCTCCATCTTTCTCACCGCACATTCTTTCTGAATTTTCTTTCTTGCGTGATCGTAGTGGGAGGTCATGACCTTGTTTGCCGCGCACATGGGTCCTGCTGAAGTTGCTGCATGGGGTGTTCTTGGTTTCCTTTGGGATACCTTTGAATACATTGTTGGTAAGTAGCAGTTCAAGTCGCCACACCATCTGGTTTTGGAATGGATCGCTTTATGATCAAATGTCTCAATCAACCTTTTCCTTCCTCTTTCAAATCAGAGGGTCTTGCGGATGCTGTTGAAGTTCGCGTGGGTTTCCGAATGGGAGCAGGAGAGATGACGGAGGCTAAGGCTTCCGCATACAAGGGAATGTATCTTGCTATTGTTATTTCGGTCTATGGTACAGCTATCCTCTTTTTGATGTCGGGTCATTTGCCAGAATGGCTCACTCCCGATCCGACCTTGCAGCACATGATCTTTGAAGCTTTGCCTCTTATTGGCTTTGGTCAAATTCTGATGTCGGTGGGTATGGTTTGTTGGAACATTCTTGGCGCCCAAGGCCGTGTTCGATTGGCCACCGTGGTCGAGTTCGTTACAAGTTGGATCCTTGTGATTCCCATGGCTGCTATTCTTGTCTTTGTTTACGACTACAACTTGATGGGTATGGTGGGACCACTGGTTTTGGGATACACCCTTGGATGTGTGGCCATTATCTACATTCTATTCACTTCTGATTGGACGAAACTTTCTGACAAGGTCGTAGAACAAAACGGAGGAAACATGAATTATGATGAGGTACGTCTGTTGAGTGTTTTGCCTTTCTTCGCTCTCTATTTTGCTGACACTCCTGTTCGTTTCATTAGTACGATTGGGATGATCTGCCACTGAAAATCCAGGAGGCTGCCACGGTCTTGGGGTACACCGGTCAGATGTGGGATGCTGATGCAGAACCAGCAAGTTCGAACAAAGACTGGGAGGAGCTCACCTTGGAGGAGCAAGAAGCAGCCCGTAAACTTGGTTTCAACCGAAGAAAGTGGGATAGCGATCAAAGTGGGGTCACTGAGGAAGAGAATCGTTCAAGCTCTACAGGTTACGATGACTACGATTGGGACGAGCTACCTCTCGCGATCCAAGAGGCTGCCAAAGTTCTTGGTTACACAAAACGCATGTGGGATACTGACAAGGAACCCGCTTCGTCGAACAAGGATTGGGTTGAACTCAAGTCAGAGGAGCAAGAGGCCGCGCTCAAGCTTGGATACGACCAAATAAAATGGGACGGCGATGATCAATCTGATGACAGCGCCAATGGCAACTCAAAAAGCATCTCCAAGAGTCCAGTCACAAATTCAGCCTCTAGGAGTCCAGTTCCAACTGCATCCTCGCTCTACGATGACATGGATTGGAATGAGCTGCCAGCTGGAGTACAAAAGGCCGCCACTGCTCTCGGCTACACGAAGGTCATGTGGGACGGAAGCAAGGAACCACGAACATGCGACAAGGATTGGAAGGAGCTTACAATGGATGAGAAAATTGCTGCCAGGAAGCTCGGGTACGACCAGAAATCTTGGGACGGTGATGGAAAGTCTACGAATCACTCTGCAGAGAAGCCAGTGACCAAGGCATTGTCTGATCCTACGCCTGAACCAGTGTCTCATCCGTACCAAGGTATAGATTGGGGCGAGTTGCCACATAACGTCCAAGCAGCTGCAAAGACTCTTGGGTACACTGGCAGAATGTGGGAAACGGACAGCACCCCGCTTGTTTTCCACAAGAACTGGAAAGATTTGATTTCAGAGCAGCAGAGCGCTGCGAAAGAGCTGGGCTATGACGAGGCAAAATGGGATAGCGACGCTGAAAAAAGAGGACCACCAAAATACGATGACTTGACATGGAGGAAATTGCCATCCGAGGTTCAAGAGGCAGCTCAGGTGTTGGGATACACTCCAAAGATGTGGAACAACGACAAAGAACCTCCAACGCGTTTCAAGCGATGGAACGAGCTTACTCCAGATGAACGCTCCGCGGCAAACGTTCTTTACTTGAACGAAGAAAAATGGTCAGAAACTCCATTACCGAACTATGACGATCTCTCTTGGAGCAAGCTGCCTCCGCAAGTGAAGGAGGCCGCCACGCTGCTAGGGTACACGGGAAAGATGTGGAACAACGATAAAGAACCAGCGACAAGTGACTTGGACTATGACGAGCTCACGCAAGCTCAAAAAGAGGCTGCATTGACCTTGGGATACGACAAGAAGAAATGGGATAGTTAATCTTATATAATGATAAATATCATAGTTGTGAAATTAAATTGGGTAATAGTCTACATTAGTTTGATCCGCCTTTATTATACGTGGGCAGTTTCGATCTTTCCTCCCTCGCCATCGTCCGTTACAGTAAATGCAGCCAAGATGTCCTCGTCGGTAATATCTGCATCTTTGTCATCATCTCCTTGGGCATCTTCAAAAGCTGGAAACTTTGCATCGTCATCATCGTCGTCATCATCACCTTCGTCACTATCGCTATCGTCATTTTCTTCAATGGCACAGCTTGTCTCTTCCATATCGGCCTGATTGACTGCCATTTCCAAGCTTTGGTTCTCTGGATTGTCATCGTCGCCAACAATGAATCCCGATTCCGAGTACTCGTCAAATCGTTTCCCCATGAAACGTGCATTCCAAATCAAGAAGGATGCTACAGCTATGCCTACCAAACTTCCATTGGCCACCAGCACATCTGCCGAATACGAGAACGCATTCGTCACCAGACTACCCAAAGCCTTGGAACCTCTTGCACCAAAGATATCGATCCACGATTTGGCCTTGTACCGGACCGCAGAACTTGTTGGTTGATAGAGCATTTCCTTTGTTGGATTGTTCAGGGCGTAACTATTAGCCTTGAGCATGATCATGGCAAAGAAGACGACATACAGGGTAGGACGTAGTCGCACGATGATAATGACCAACAAGCACAGCGATGGGAAAAGTAGCAAAGTCAATCTCAAACCCAGATACCGAATAATCGCAGATGTTCCCAGGAGACTAAAGACAAAACTCAAACTGTTTGTCGCCACACCAAAGAGCCCCATGAATGATGCAATCGCGTTAGTAGCTTCTTCGGTGAGACCAAATTCTCCCGTTTCTTGGTTGTAGCAATCTGGGTTGGACATCTCGCAAGGATATTCTTCAGAAAAGAACTCCTGTGCCAAAACTTTGAGCGTGAAATCCACAATGGTAACTTCTACCATGAATAGACAACTGATTGCAAAGATTCCCTTCACATAATTGAATTTCCAAAACAAAACCAACCCTTCCAAAATACCGGCCTGGTTCTTCTTTTTCGCGGGAGCAGGGTTGGTTGGATCTTCTTCTTCTTTCGCTCGCTGTTCGGCTGTTCCATAAGTTTTGACGTAAGCGTACATGGTAAACTGCAAGAAGAGCATGGAACAAGCTCCCAATAGGTAACACTTTGCCAGTCCCCACGATTCAGCATATTGATGGACCACAGTGGGTCCCAGAATCGATCCCAATTGAGCTGTTGCTACCATGACTCCATAACTCGATTTGGCAGTTTCCAAGGAAATATTGGAATTGGCAAAGGACCAAAAGAGGGATACCATGACAGATCCAAAGGATTCAATTGCGCAGTAGCTGACCCAACCTAGAATCCTACTTTCGCTCTGATACTTGTTTCCCAATCCGATTTCATCGTCCATCAACAAAATTGCAATCACAGTAAAGACTCCGAAGTAAAAGGTACCAAAAATGTAAAATAGCTGATGTTTGGCAAGGCTCGAATCCAGCAAGTGATTGTAAATGGAGACAACACCCAAGACTACAAAGACAGACAGCATCTTTGCCTTTGGAATAGCCTTGTATCCACACAATGCCATCAGTACACTATCCTTAAGTGATCGGAGCAACCAATAGCCACCAATCATAAAGAATAGAGTTGTTGCTAGGTACATTGTGCGAATCATTTCCGAAGGTGGCAGTTTATCCCCATATAATCGTTTGTAGACCTTGAGCAACCATCGTTTGGACGATCCCAATATCCGATCCTTGTAGGAACCTCTCAATTCGCTAAGTGGTACATCATAGTAGGAATCCTCTAGTTCCTCTTCGTCGTCTCCATCCGCTCGATCGTACAAATTGTCATCTTCTGAAGTAGAACCCTTGGATTTACTTCGTACCAGGCTGTTGGAAGCATCGTCCAATTCGACATCTTCTGCCGAGGGAGCACTCTCCTTGGACTCTGTCTTCATGTTGGACCACGACTTCTTGGTGGCTTTGCCATCGACCGAAGCTTCCAGGGCCTTTGCAGCTGTGGATGACATGGGAAAGGGATCCCGTTTAGAAGAAGGCATGGTTGTCTTGGCGTGTTGCGGTTGTGTACACTGCAGGAATAGGATTGGATATCTTGTTGTCAATCTTGCACCGCCAATGACTTATTGTAACAATTGCTGTCATTTGATTTTGGGCTCCCTCCAATTGACTATCCACAGACCATGCAGTCGAAGGAGTCGAAAGATTGTGCAGTCGAACTGTCCAAATCTGAGATGACGCATGACGCATGCAAGACATTGCTGTACAACCTTACGTGGCTGTGGTACTGGACGGAAGTTAGACGGAATCTCGCCAATGGAGAATGGGCTTTGGCTGTTAGTTGTGCCGATCAACAACACCAAACCAATAGTTGTTAAAGTGAAAATGGTTCTTCCTCTAGCAGCAGCAGCGGCTCGTCGCAGAGTCGGCGGAGTCATCAGCTCTCAAGTCCAAAGACGCACTATGGCTGGCGGTCCAGCCAAGGAATGGGAAGGAATTGATAAGGTCGTCCGAGGAGTGTTCCCCGGAGATCATCAACGTACGTGATGATGCCGATACGATGTTTGTTGCCAAAAGGAAACTGAAAAAAATGGATTTTCTGACCATTTGTTTCTTGTCATGTTGCTGATATTTTTTTAAAATATTTTTCAGTTGCTTTGGCCATTATGGGAGGATACACAGGTCTTTTCTTGATATTCAAAATGAAGAGTGCCATGAGCGGAACGAAGGAAGAGGAAAAGCCAGTTGTTGTCAGCAGCGGGGCAGACACTGGTGCTGGAATTCCAGCCATTGGAACTCCTGAATTCGACAATTTCTTGGATTCCGAGGCCTTTGTCAAGTTGCTCGATAGCGAGGAACAACTGACCAAGGCTCTTGCCGAGTAAATCTTTCATCTGAAATCGAAGAATGGATGATGAGCAATGAGATTTAGTCAAATAATACAATATTAGTCATTCATCTCCTATTGCTATATTGCATGCCCAAGTGATTACCGTATTTAGATTTCTTTCTATTGTTGTTGTGTTAGGTCCTAGTGTCGACTATTATTGGGCTTGATCGGTACTACTACGAGGAACGCTCAGATCCATAACGTGAACATTGCCCAATTTTTGAAAGTCGTCGACCGACATGCCCAATTTCAAGTGCACATGGCCACCTCCCATCCAAAAGTAGCCATAGGGAACAATTTCACTGCTCATCACCATCATTACTTTTTCCTTTAGGCCAAAGGGAGTCACACTATTGAATTTGTAACCAGTAATGCGATCATTGTCTTCAGGAGATGCCACACGCAAGTCAAATTGGGATTCGTCCAACCGATCCGCAACAGGACGGAGTTTTCGCAAGGATGTTGTCAACTTTTTCACATCCAAGGTAGTTTCGTATTGAATCATGACCATCAAGAATTTAGGATTGGTCTTGAGATCAGCAGTTTCGTCAGTCACTTTTTTGTTTTCCAATAATAGACTCTTGCAAAGCATGTGTGTGCTTTTGGCCTTGAGGATCTTGGCACGTTGTTCCAAAGACCAATCGTAGTATTTTTCAGGGACCCATTTCCAATTGCTAGAGTACAGCTGCAGACGTTCAACGTGTTCTCGGGCGCGGCGAATTGACTCGTCTACTTCCACACCCTTGGGACATCCATATCGCTTTTGTTCCAATGCCTTTACTCTGGCTTCCAATGCTTCTGTCATGATGGATGGATGGATGGATGGATGGATGGATGGATAATACACTACTACTAATGATCTTGAGGTTGGAAATGAATGAGACGAGAGAAGCATCTTTGAAGAATCGAACGAATCAATCAAACAATCGATGCTAAATCGTTACGTCACATACGTCACGAATGACGTCCATTTCTCGAATGAAGCAGGGCTCCGGCGCTGTAGAGTAGTACCGGTACAGTGTAGCCATGAAACGAACAATTACATCTCTATTGGTATGTGCTACTAATTTTTGAGTTTCTTTTTTACCAAGCCATGCCAGCTTCTTGTAGCCATGAAACGAACAATTACATCTCTATTGGTATGTGCTACTAATTTTTGAGTTTCTTTTTTACCAAGCCATGCCAGCTTCTTGTAATCTCTCTTCTTCATCCTCATTCTCTTCTTCGTATTCAATCTCCACCCGTGATCCTTTCCTTGGTGACTTCTTCTTTCGTCGTTTTCGTGGAGATTCATCATTGGATTCGTCATCGTCATCATCGTCGTCTCCATCACTATCGTCAGAGTCATCCATGTTCTTGCCCCATTTACCGTCTCCCATGTATTCCATATCCTCCATATCCTCTTCCATTTCTTCTTCTTCGGATTCCAAATCTTCAACGTACTCGGTGATGCTTTCCTCTTCTTCGCTTTCGCTCTCAGTTTCTTCTTCTTCCTCTTCTTCTCCCTCTCTTTGTTCGAGTGCCTTATTGTATGCTGTCTCAGGGAAATTGTACAAGTCCCCATAGGTTCCCTTGGCCAATCGGTCGACCAATTCTTGTTCGACCTTCTGGGTAATCTTGGCAGCCACCAACGCCTTTTGTTCTCGTCGGGCTTCTCGTTGAGCAACCTTTCGGGTTGGTGCCTGCACAATCTTGGCCTTGCGGCCTGATAGCTCCTTCAGCTTCAGTTTGCGCATGCGCAACAGGTATTGGTGAATTTTGGTCAGTCGTTGCTTGTTTCTATGCACAAGAACTTTGGGGAAGAATTGCAAATGTTCGTCAATTTGTGCTAGTGCTTTCGAGTAATTCCGGCTCAATAGGACTTTTTCCCACAAGTTTTTCGGTGAGTGTGCTCTCTCCACCGTCTTCATGCAGAGAAAGACTTTGCCATTTTCTTCTCGCAAGGTGGCATACAAGGAATTGGCCAATGGACAACTGGTACGATTACAGAGTCCAGTGACAGAGTAGGGATGTGAGCAGAAGGTTGTCTTATCAGACTTTGCCTTGCCAATGATTGCCTTGTAGGAACAAAATTGGTGATTGATCACCTGCCATATCATCTCATCATTTTGCATTGTGGTGGTGGCTGCTGTGAATTGGAATTTGTCGATCTACGGGATGAGCGGACTGGTTGAATGCAATGGAACTGACAATGTGGTTTCAGCTGATTCTTTTTTTCTGTTGTTGCTGTTTGGTTTGCAGTATAACCTTTCCTTTCTTCTGAAGCTGTAGAGTTGTCGGATTCAATAACCTCGTATTTCTTTGAGATCAATGTTGCAGATTTTGATTTTGGTGGATGTGGAAATCGGTTTTGGTGGCGCCACAAAGGTTGAAAGTGAGATTCCTGATTCCGTTGTGCAAACAGACCCTACGTAGAGCTTGGTAGTTTAAAATGCGTACGGTTTGTCGCATCACTGCGACTGCTGTTGTTGTTAGTTGGCAATAGACATTGAGAATTGTTCAACAACAACGGACTCTTTTCGATCGACCAATTTCAAAGCAAACAGCTAATACAGCACTCATCTTCTACACAACAAAACCGCTACAATGCCCATCACAAATTTTTTCAGAGGCATGCAAGAGTCTGAAGCGTCTCGAATTGGTCGATTGGCCGAACGTGTTGCCGAGTAAGTTATCACTTGTCTTGGGATAGGAAGTTCCTCATTCATTCAACGAAGCGACAAGTTTCCTCACCAACTATTTGGCTTGTTTCTACTGCTCCCTACAATTTTCCTGGTTCTCTTTCTCGCCTCAAAAAACATCGATTCATTCATTTGATACTCTTGTTCGCAGAGCTTCTATTAATTCGCAGAAGCTAGTCGATGAATACGACCGTCCAAATACCTATACCCAATCTTACTATTTGCAAGACGAGGGACGCCCATATGCTTTCAACAGCTTCACTTGTACCAACTCTTACTTTAAGGGACGTGCAGGAGGTTCTGGAAGCTCGTTCAAGAGCTGCCGCTATTACTCGGATCAAGCAAAGGCTCGCCGAGATGCTGTTGCCGAAACCGCTGCAGCAGAAAGCTCTTAATATATAATAAAAAAGCTAATGGAATAGCTACCAATGGTTTACTTAAGATCGATGGCATGCTAAAGGAATGGAACAAATGGAACAAATTGAAAATAGATGGAATATGGGAACGGCAGACTCTGGTGTTGATGATACATTCAGTTAACAAATAAAAGTCCGCAGTTACAGTAGTGCTTAGCCCTACCATAAGAAGTTCCTGAATGTTGAAGTGCTTGGAACATCATACATTGATTGTCACTCTGTTGTAATATGCGCAGATTAATTAAAAGTAAGGCAGCTTCTATAGTTGACTCGGTCGACTGCTTCTATCACAAACTTGCAACCAACCACCATCAACATCAACCACACAGACCCATTTTTCTCCAGATATCACAAGTCCTCATGTCACTTCGTCGAAGTTCTGGGTTTGTCCGCTATGCCATTTCTTGTCAGTATCATGGCTCATCGTTCTTAGGTTTTGTTTATCAAGGAAACCAAGAAGACCAAATAAATCAGCATGGTACAGACTTGAGAGGCTATCGTTCAGTGGAGGGCCGGATCCGAGAAGCCTTGGAGGATTTCTTGGGGTCGTCTGCAGATTACGAAAACATTCAAGTGAGCTCACGTACCGATCGTGGTGTTCATGCTCTGAAGAATACCTTTCATGTGGACATTCTACATTCGAATTCGAGTGCGATAAAAACGCAAGAGGAAATGGAACGACGATTGCGACGGGGACTGAATTATCATCTCGGCCGGCAAGTAAGTTCTTGGGACCGTGATCAACACTTCCAAAAAAGAAAACGACAACGAAGCAAAGTTCCTGCGAACTATACGTACTTTTCTGATTCCTATTGGGCTCGATACTCTGCCAATGACGAACTCAAAATATTGTCGGTCAAGCAGGCTCCAGATTTCATGGACAATCCATATTCCAAGCAGGATACTTCACAACCACCCACTGTGGACTGGAATGCAAGATTTAGTGCGACAGAGCGAACCTACGTGTATCGTCTTTTGTGCTATCCGAGTCAAGACGGAAACTGGAGTGTACCTTTCGAATGGGATAGGAGTTGGCGAATCCGTTCTCGATCCATGAACTATGAAGCAATGCAAGAAGCGGCCCTATCCATGGAAGGAACGCACGATTTCTCTAGCTTTCGCGCATCTAAATGTATACGAAAATCGCCAGTTGTGACAATGAAGTCGATCAAGGTCCACTCCCAGCCCTATGGGCCTTGGAACATATTGGGCGGCGATCAAGGACTGTGGACAGGTCAAGATGGATTAGATAGCGACTATCCCATTCCTCAGCTTGTATCGATACGGATTGTAGGAAATTCATTCTTGTATCGGCAAGTTCGGAACATGGTAGGCTGTTTGGCTCAAGTTGGCACAGGTAAAATCGACCCTGGAGACATCAAGGGGCTCTTGGAACAAAAAGATAGACGGAAAGCACCAACTATGGCACCTGCGCATGGGCTATTTTTGGCGGATGTGAAGCACGGCGATTTTCACCTCTAGTGTATTTGGGTGGATTTTGAATTGAAGACGTATCGTCAAATTGCCAGAAGGTACTACACTATTGTTTAATCCTCTTCCTTTATTTGAATCTTTTCCATAGAAAGAGCTTTCTCGGTGAGGTGCCCTGTTTTTCTGAAGACTTGTGCACCTTGGCTACCTGCCTTCAAAGTTTTTCGCTTCTCGTCAGCGTCGGAGACGGCAGGGAATCGCAACCAACCCCATTTTTTATATTCTTCACCATCCCCAACTTCAAGTGATCCATCGTACACAAAAAGCTCCTCTCCAAGCGAACAGTATTCATCAATCGAAAATTCTGCCTTGGGCTCCAACCAGAACATTTGCACTCTCTCGCCAGTCGCTTCGTTATAATACATTTCCAATGCAGACGAGCCATCAGAAATCTTTGAACTCTTTTCCTTGGAGCATTCCACGTGCAGCGATTTGGTTCCCTCTCCTGTTTCTGCCATTTGAAGAAGCTTGACGAAAATTGTGCACCCATCGTCATCGACCCACGGAGCGTGCTTACTACCAATTGGATTCCGAACGTAGGTACCAGCTGGGAATTCACCAAACTTGTCCTTGAAAGTTCCAGTCAGGACTAGAAACTCTTCACCACCCACGTGCTCATGCTCAGGAAAGGAGGAGTCGGGTTTGTACTCGACGATCGTTGTAGCTCTGGCCTTTTCTGAACCAATACGGTCCAACATGAATCTATTGACACCGTAAGACGGAGATGAAATGTACTTCGTGGCATCAAAGTTCATTGCCGCCATGGCTTTGAAGTTGGCATTGATCTTCATTGTCTGTTGTGTCTGGAACTTGTTTCACTTGATGTATCATATGTTGTTGCAACATATATATGGGAGAGGAGATGTGGTGGCAAAGATTATCGGAACATTGATGAACTCGGTTCGAAAATGGCCTGAAATTGGATGTGCGTCAGCGTGCCATCAATGGCCTAAACAATCGAACCAGTCGATTGCAATATCGAAACCTACAGTTACCACCAAACGCAAACAGAGATCTGAGTCCTGAGTTTCCTGTACACGTATACCATTAATACTACATACAAATTGTCTATTTTTTATATCTAATATTGATTTTATTTAATTCAAACGGAGTACAAAATTACCGCGGCTTTCACCCTTGCCGGAGATCAATACATTGTACCTCACACCTACTACCGTTGGAATTGACATCCAAGTTTGCAAACCACAGTTGTCATCTCTGGCGCCTATGCAAGTCAGATTAGGACTACCACAATCATTGCCAGAAAATACTGTGATCTGGGTGTCAAAGTCGGTTTGATCACTACAAGTAAAGGCGGTCACTGTTTTGCCATCGCCAATGAAGTAATACCACACACCGGAACCTCTGGACGACAGGTTCCCACAGCTTTGAGCAGCAACCACTGGTGCGGCTTCTGTTGAACCGAGAACACTTTCGCCAATTCGAAGAGGACCAAACGCGTCTATGCAGGCATAGTTGGTAGAGTTCACCGATAGTTGAACGGAATTTCCTTGCTTCTCAGATACGACCACTTGATATTCCCGATAAAACACAGAATCGAATGTCACACTGCAACTCGCTGCGAGGGTACTATCCTCACATTGCAGTGAGCTGCATGATGACCCGTAGACTGATACCAGCTGATTCCCGGATCCACCATTGCATGCGTCCACAGTGATTTGGTTCCCAGTCCCCTTGACATCAAACCAAGACAGCTGTGATTCTACATACTTCGATGTACAGGGATCGAAATAGGTAGAGTTCAAAGTCGGTTTCAATACAGTGACCGAACCATCTGTTTCCACTGAGAGTGAATTGGAGCATGCGGAATTCCCCACTTCATCAACAACGAGAGTGAAATCGCCACTTTCGAAACCATGCACAAGAACATGGTATTCCATTCCCGCTTCTGCGAACCACTTAGCCGAACTCTGTGACTCACAGCCATCACTATCTGCAGCAATGCAAGACAATGCACCACATTGTCCTTCAAAAACTGATACTGTCGCATCGAAGTTTGTGATTGCCGAGCAAGTGGATGCTTGAAGCAAGCTGCCAGATCCAGTTACTTTGTACCATACTGATGGCCCGTCAACTGTGACTTGGGAATCAAAACACGACAGCTTCCCGGAGTCGATTGTTGCATTACGTGTAGACCCCGAAACTAGCATTCCATTGAATTGAATATCTTGAGCTGATTCACAAAAGTTGTTTGCAGGTCCAAGTGTTAAAGCGAAGTTCCCGCTCTCTTTTGCTCCATTTCCTGCGACTTGAACAAAATATGTCTTTCCCGCAGTAGTAGTCCACGAAAGAGCACTGCCATCTCCGCACGTTGAACTAGAAGTAGAGACAAGGCTCAAGTTGCTTTCACAGTCGCCAAATATTGAAATTCTGCTGTTAAAACTCGTGATGATGGAGCAGGTAGAAAGCGCAAGCTCAGCATCAACGTCAGTAGTAATTTGATACCAAGCACCGATCTTGGGAGCAGCATTCGAATAGGCGTTGTCATATAGCAGACTTGATGCCAGTGTTGATCCAAGAATAGTTGAACCAATCTCCAAATCAGGAGAGGCATTTTCGCAGACATAGTTGTCGTCCGTGTCCTCCACATTAAGCGAAAAGCTACCCCCGCCAGACGCATATACCTGAATATGGTATGTTCGGTTGAATTCAGACTTCCAGATGGCCGACATTTGTGCCCCACACGGTACAATAGTGATATCGTCAATACACGAGAAGTTGCCGCATTCTCCGCCATAAACTTGAACACCAGCAGCAGCAAAGTCTTGTACCAGCGCATTGCAAGTAGATGCTACCATCGTATTTCCAGTCCCTCGAACGGAATAGTAAACAGAAGGTGCAGCTAGATCCGTGCCAGTACACAACCCCACGTCTTGTACTTGAGCTGTCTGTATCGTCCCAAGCTGAGCCACGCCGTCCAGAGGTACGTGGACCGCCATGTCACAAGGATCAAGCGGTGTTGGTCCTGGAGCATCTGGGTCGTCCGGTCCAGGCATAGGAACATATTCTTCGACTATTGCTTCTTCAATGACCGTCAGGTTGAAGTCGCCCACCTTTTTATCCGTACCATGAACCAACACAAAATATTCCACACCAAACTGACCACCAAAGTAAACCGAGCTGTGATCGCCACATCCATTATCTCCTCCACCAACACATCGTAGTTGCGAACAGCTACCCGTGAATACAGATAGACGAGTGTCGAATCCACTCTCGGTGTCGCAGGTGGACACCAGGAATCTTCTGTATGCCCCGGTGAAGGAGTACCAAACACCGTTCGAATCACTCAACACGAGGTTGCCGCAACTTGGAACAGTCGCGACGACACCATTTACGGTGGAGCCGGTTCGCCGTGCAAACAAGTCCATATACAAGCCATCACTGAGATCTTCCGCCGTTTCACATGTATAGTTCGGTTCTCCATTCGCAGCGTCGTCATCCGGGCGTAATAGGCCTCCATCTGTGATAGTCAGAGCAAAGCCTCCAACTTGTTCTGCTTTTCCGTGGACAAACACATAATAGTCTGCATCCTTGGTGGTGGTGAACATGGAAATCCCTTCACTGGTGTCCACACAAGTCAAAGATTCACAGTTTGCACCTTCGTACACCGAAATCAAGTTGGCATCAAAATCATCGACTCGAACCTGAATGAAACGAGTGTCCTTCGCCGTGAAAACATACCAGGATCCTGGTCCAGGGGAACTGGTGGGACCACATTCGGGGAGGTTCTGTGGAATCACCTTGGAGAAAACTGTCGAACCATAATAGGTCACTTGGTCTAGCTCGTCACTTCCAAAGTCTTCAATGCGGTTGGCAGTATCACACGACTCGTTGTCGTGCATTCCCTTGGCAGTCAATGTAAAGACTCCCGTCGACGACCGAATCCCGTGAACCATGATATAGTACCGGACACCCTCTTCCGAATTGAAGATGAGTTGACTTCCATCCCTGCCACAATTGGTCCGTTGATCATTTCCAGCCACACACTTTAAGCCTCCATCGCAGCTGGACCCCGAAAAGACGGATATTTGCGTATCAAAACTAGTTCCATTGCAAGTCGATAGACTGATTCGTTTTCCAACACCTTCCATGTAGTACCAAGTCCCAATACCGTTGCGTCTAATTTCTCCACAGGCAGCAACATTGTCATCAAGAGTAGCATCAGCTGTAGTTCCAATGACAAAGCTATCCATCTCGAGTTCCAATGCCTCGTCACAAAAATCACTAGAAAGTGTTGTATTCACAAAGACGGTCGGTGCCAACGTTACCGGTGGAGGTGGGGTTATCCGTATATTTTGGTCCTCTGTATCTTTCTTGGATGTTAAAGTCACACTCAATACGGCCACCCCCACGACCACTACGACAAATACCAAAGCATACATTCCCAACCTGTTCTTGTTTGACTTCTTGTCTTCACCCTCCTTGTCGTCGTCTGTTTGCTCTTCTGCAGTTGCAATATTGGCCAAAAACTGTTTGGCAGCTTCTCGTTCCGCCTCCGTACGGATTTGAAGGGCTTCTTCGTTGGATAAATCGGCGGTCTGCGGTACTGCAGTTGGGAGAGTATGGATGCTTCCACTTCGTTCGTTCCATTTATCATCCTCATCCTCATCATCATCTTTATTCAATGGAAGTAATTGCCCACCTTGAACGACCCGTACCGCTCCGGGCAGGGGTGATGATGTTTCTTCGGCATCGTCAAACGAGGAGCTGCTACCTTGACTGAAATCAAAATTGTCGCCATTTACCATCTGTCCCTTCTTGCGTAGTTGATGACGAGGTTTACGTTCGGCGGTTCGATTCGAAGCTCTAACAACGCCAGTTGACCTTCGATCCCCCTTGGCATTCTTCATTATTTCTTTGATTTCCTTGGGTTGGTCTTTGCCCGCCATGGCTAGAAAAGGTTGCGACATACAGTATTGCTGGAGTTACTCTTGAGTTCTGAGTTAGTTGATGAACGAATGGATGAATGCATGAGAAGATCTTCAATCTTGCTTGGGTAAGTGATGCACATAATGTTCGCACGACCACACGACCCGTCTAAAAAACGTCGTACAGTCCAGTAGGAGCTAAAAGAATGGAGCTAGAACAGCTTTTACTGCATTTTCGTCGTTTTGCGTCTCCAAAACCGAAGAACCAAAGATGTGCAGATTCACCCTCCTACCGGTATTAATATTGTCACTACTGTTCGTTCCTGTCGTCAGGTCGCTAAATCTTGTTCCTTTATCTTCAAAGTTAACGTCAACGTCAACTCCACCATCCACATTGCCGCTACCGATGCAGTCGTCGAAAGCGGGTCAAGATGAGAGTTCTGCTGCAGCAGCATCCAACGACGAGAACATCCAAGTCCGATCTTTGACGGCAGCTGAAACAGACATTGAGAAATGCTACGCCATGCGCAATCAAGTTTTTATTCAAGAACAAAATGTTCCAATTGAAATTGAAATGGACTCGTACGATGAGACTGCCTTGCACATTTTGGCAACCTATCAAGGTCAACCGTGTGGGGCGGCACGATTGGTAGTGTCGGAGGATACCAAGACGGGGAAGATTGGCCGCGTCTGCGTGCTGAATTCCCATCGGCGAAAAGGCATTGGACGGAAAATTATGGAACACTCTATTCAGGAACTAAGACGGATACTGGGGACAGGAAACAAGGCGCAATTGGGGGCCCAGACCCACGCTCTAAAATTCTATGAAAGTATGGGCTTTGGATTGGTTCCAGGAGAAGAATACATGGCGGCGGGTGGAGTGCCCCATCGAGATATGGAATTGACGTTATGAAGAAGATCATTCTTGGCTGATTTATCTTTTGCTACCAAGGGATTTAAGCTGAACACATTTCATCTCCGTCGGACGAACCCTGGGCCTGTCGTGTTCAACACTAGTGCTATCTATGTCTGAAGCATTTATTATTATCCTCAATTGTTATGCTGTCTACCTAGTACTAGGAATGGTAGATTTGACTCAATGGCCTTCAACTTTGTTGTGGCAAATTCATCATAAGGCGTGCCGTCTTTGCATCTTGCGTTTCATTATGCACATGCTGAATACTAGGGCACCAAGTCTCTTAGCCCCCTTGGTAAACTCTTTTGCTCTTGCACTATCTCGCCTTGTCGTTTCGAGCGATACTGATCATTACTGTAGGACCTCAATGCGGTACCGTACAGTAGTATTCTACTGTAGCATTGCAGATTGTAGGTACTGAGTACCGTTTTTCCACTTATCGATTGTGGTTGCGTAATCGAAAGATCGGGGAACTAACCCCAAAATCAAGCAATGGTTCACTCTTCAATGACTCTACCACAACAAGGAGCATACCAACATGGCGGACGAAGCGAACCAATCAAAGGAAGAAGCAGCAGCATCAGACATTGACTCGAACAAAAGTGAAGAGGAAGAAGCCGATGATAAAGAGCTGAATGCATCCAATAGCAACAAGTTTGACAATATTCCAAAAGCACCAACAAGACAAAATTCGGAACGCGATGCCAAGGATCGAGCCCGGCTCTCTCATCAACCTGCAATCGCACCAGGTGCTGTGCTCGTTCGGGATGGTGGTAATACTGATCGTGAGTCTCGAAAGATGGAACGGCACTCTACCTCGACAAACAAGACTAAGGACGACAACAAGCAACAACCAGGAGCTGTTCAAGTTTCGGCAACGTCTTCTCGTCAAACTGGTTCCAAGTCGGTTGCGGTTGCCCCAGGATCCGTAATGGAAAGAGGACAATCGGAAGATCCGCGAATCGCTAGAAAATCAGCTCAAGCTTCCACTGCATCCTCTGGCCGTTCGTCTGTTTCTACTAACGGCAGATCTTCTGTAACAGAATCAAGCACCGACGATTCACGGGTGCAGCGAAAAATTATGAGAAATTCGGTAACCCCTTCGGTCGCTGGTAGCGTAACGAGTACCGCTTCGGACGATTTACGAGTCACGAGAAAGACGGCAAGAGGATCGGTACAACCGTCTGCTGCACCTCCACTTCCAACCCCTTATGAAGAGGTAGGTATGAGAGAAATGAGCGGCGGATCGGCGTCCCGTAATCGAGAACAAGCCTCGGATCGACAACTTCACAGAGAGCTTTCGGCACAATTGGTTACCGACGAGCATACCTTGGTTTCTGAAGAACAAAAGCAACGAGTGCGTAGGGAAGCGGAGGCCGAAGTCCAACAGCAGTTCATCAGCGGGGCTGTAATTGGAGAAGCTACTATAATCGAGGATGACGATGAGGAGGCAAATCTCAGGACCAGACGAAGACAGTGTATCGTTTTTTTGACTCTTTCTTTCTTGATACTTGTAATTGTTTTATCAGTGGTTTTGACTAGAAGTGGCGATGATGCCCCCATTGTTCCCATCAACAACATTTGCAGGGATGCCTTTGGACCAGTGACGAATTTTACGGGCGGGTCAATTGAAGGTGTTATTCTAGCATTTGAAGAGACGGATGTCGTTGGTTGTCAGATCGAAGCCGACGACGGATTTGGCCTGTGGTACTATTTGGAGGGAAATGGAGAACGTATTAGTGCGAGTACCTGTGACACTTCCAACTTGGATCCTCAGATGGACACCCAGGTTCTGGTTTTTGAGGGTTCATGTGACAATCTCATTTGTATCGGTGGTGGGGATCAGCTCTGTGACAACCATGGCGCTGTTGGATGGCTAGCCGAAGAAGGCAAGCGTTATTTTGTCCTAGTTCGAGGTTTCCGGGCGTCACTTGGTCGGTTTTCGTTATCTATTGACAAATTGACCAACCATGAAAACTGCAAGGCTGCAGATGCCATTGAAACGGCTGATAGTCCAGTATTTGGATCCACCAGAAATCAATCGCTCGACGAAAGCTCCACTACTTGCGATGGAAATTCTTCCATTTCTCCTGCTTCATGGTATCAGATCGAGGGTGACGGAGCGTACAAATGTGCCCGTGCTAGCACCGATGATCCTGTAAGCGTGGAATACGCGGTTCAGCTCTCCGTTTATTCGGGGATTTGTAGTGATCTAAGTTGTGTTTCGAGTTCATCCAAAAGCGATGATCCATGGTCAGGGCGTACCGAGGATGTAGTGTGGAGGGCAGACCTCGGTGCCGATTATCACCTTGCCTTGAATGGTGTCAAACCAGATTCTACTGGAGACTTTCTCTTGGAAATCGTTACAACGCCAAGTAACGTCGTGTGTGAAGAGTCGGTTCCCATTCGCATTGATGGTACAGAAGTCTTTGGAACCACAGCCAATAGCTGTCGTGTTGTCCCAATCCAATGTCCCAAGATTATCGGCTCCGGCGACTCCAGTGGGATATGGTACGTTGTTGGGAGAGCTGGAAGCAATCTAGTTTCTACTTCTGTGGAGTTTGATGTCGAAACAACCTGCGTGTCTGGCCGAGGGGCAAAAGCCCAGGTCTCAGTTTTCGCTTCCAAGTCCAATGGTTGTGATGATTTGGAGTGCGTCGACTTTACCGAGTTTTGTGACGCTGAGAGCAAAGCAACCATCAGTCAGTGGCTCTCCGATGCAAATGTCGAGTATTATTTGTTCGTTCAGACGTCCGAACCGAGTGATTTCCGTTTGCAGATAAGTGAGACCATACTCGAAGGACCAGACACCTGCGGTCGTGCCATTCCCATTCCAGTTGGAGGGTCTGTTTTGGGTTCCACGCTGAATGCAACCTCTGGTGACTTGACGCAATGTGGCGACGTTGCCTCTGTCATATCATCACCATCTGTTTTTTTCACCGTGGACGGAACAGGCCGCAATCTAACGGCATCTACTTGCAACCATGGGACCAATTACTTGTCTGGTGTGTCCATCCTCACTGGAAGTTGCGAGTCGTTGACGTGTGTCGACTACACGTCGGTTAGCTGTGACGGTGTGCGATCTCTTTCTTATTGGCCTTCTGTGCTTGGCGAGACATACTACGTGGTAGTCCATGGTAGCGAGGCTGACGATGCTGCTGGTAGATTCAATTTGACCATTGAGGAAGGTGGCATTGAAGTGGAGAATGACTTTTGTACTACAGCGCAAATCGTATCCTTCCCTTCGTTGGTGAACGGTACTACTGTTGGCGCTAGATTTGATGGGAGTAGTCAGTGTGATATTGGTGAGGGCACTAGACAATCACCAGGAGTCTGGTATTCGGGGATGGTTCAAGAGGACTCCCTACTCATTGCGTCGCTCTGTAATCAAGGCACCAGTAACTTTGACACAGTGCTTCAAGTGTTCTCGGGATCCTGCGACTCCTTGAATTGTATTGCTTCGAACGATGACTATGAGCAAGTTTGCGGGCGTCGCAGTCTTGTATCTTGGAACGCCACGGCTGGAGAACTTTACCACATTTTAGTGACAGGATTCGCGGAGAACGATGTCGGAGATATTCAATTGCAACTCGCCATTTCCGATGATTTGCAGCTTCAAATTTTAGACTGATGTATTATATATTATATTAACTAGCTAGAATAACTGCCCACTGCAGAATTCGAAGCAATGAACCGGTTGCCAACATTCACTGTCTACATTAAAAATGTGCTTATTGCTCCGTTGATCCGCCGCCGATCCATCTGCCAGCCCTTCTCCACCACGAGGCATCATTCGAAGTTTCCTCGGAATATGTTTGAGTGCGATTTGCCGCTTCTTGCAAACTCCGCAATTGCTCTTTATAGGCCATCCTTTGTTGTCTAGTTTGCTCCTTTTCCTTTGCTAGCTCCTGAATCTTTTCCTTCACGTTCGTGTTGGGATTTTCAGGATATTTGATGTATTGCCTGTAAGTTTGAGAAATAATGAGGACCACAGAATTCGCGAAATGAAATTAGAACGAGGTTTTACTTTCGTTCATCTTCTTGGTCCTTTGTGGTGATCTATTGCTACTTTCCAATGTCACTTACCAGTAGTCGGCCCAGTATCGCTGGGTTTCTGGGTCGCTATAGTACACAGAAGCTACGATTGGGATAGCGAGATAGACAGAGAACTTCCACGCCTCCAAATAAAGACCTTGACGACCCTTGACCATATTATCTCTCTTATGATATGCTTGCAATGACGACAGAGGTGATGGCAAAAACCCGAGAACACAGAACTGTTACACAGGTGAGGGTTGTGATAAAGTGAAACTATCGGTGTTGTTTCTGACTAAGAGTGTTGTTCGGGCGAGTCGTATTTTCGCGCGCGACGATCGTGCGTCACCAACAAAACTCCAAGACTGATGCTTTTTCTTTTTTCCCATTTCAATACGATCAAGTCTCCGTTCATTCTTCAGCAAAACAGCGAAGACAAGGCAGTACTGTAGCATCATGCCACAAACTAACATCCACAATCAGAAAACGAAGAAAAAGGGCCATGCCCCAAAGCATCAAAACACATTCGCCTTCAAGCATAACCCAAAGAGCAAAAAGACGGACAAAATTATGAATTTTCCGAACGAGCATGTCTGTCGTCGATGTCACGATAAAATCGAATGGCGCAAGCAATATCGCAAGTACAAGCCTCGAACGCAACCAGGAAAGTGCAATGGTTGTCCCAAGCGAAATGTGAAAGCTGCTTACCATACAATATGCGCATCCTGCACCAAGACCTCGGACAAAGCCAAAGAAATAATTGAAGAACACTTGGCAACCTTGCCCGAAGAAGAACGAGAGGAAACGAGACCAACGTGTCGGGCATGTGCCATGTGTGTAAAAGAGATTGCTCTCCCAGATGAGAATGAAGAGGATGAAGATGACGAAGAAATAATCGCATCTTTGACTCGAATGAAACTACGAGAAAGGAAAGCATTGGAACGACAGCTACTCAAAGAGGAGAAAGCTAATTCTTCTAAAAGCTCATCTCATTCGGATGATCCCTCGGAAGACGGAGGACCTCTGCAGGAGAGCAGTGATAATCCTTTGGGTCGAATCGAAGAGGATGGTCATGTAGGAAACAGCAATGCTGATGATGATGAGGACGACCCATTCTTGAAAGCCGTAGGTGGCGCAGATAAGCTCCTCACGGGCGAAGCATATCACAGAAAATTGCTGTTGGAACAGGAGCAAAAATTGGGGACTACCGTTACTGGCTCGACGACGTCGTGAATTGAATAAAAGCATCTGTAAAAAAGATAGTACAGCCCACTGGTATCGCAACCGCTATCATGTTCTTGCCCAAACCTCGTGTCATAAACTTGTAACCCGTTTCAGCACGTAGTAGCTTGATAGTTTCGAAGAGCGACTTGTTTGTTTTAAACATCTCATTCCTCAATACATCTAGGGGATTTGTCAACAATGCCCCCGCGACTCCAGCGGTAGCAGACTTGGCGGCCGAACGAAGAAGCCGATCACGGTCGTAATTGGGAGACGACGGATCTGCTTTTGGTAGAGCATGTTCCATGTAATCCTTAACCAAAATAGCAGTGCAGTATTTCGGCACAGACTTTAGTATACCCGCAGAGGTACCGTGCCATAGACCGGCGATTCCATGGTTTTGATAAATGTGCTTCAGCGCTGCGTTCGTTGTAGGCAGGCTGCATTCAGGATTTTGAAGAGTAATACTGGCTCGGACAATGGGCATGTTGACGCATTGCACCAGCGTGCTGACGACCAGTGGAGGCAGGATTGTTGCCCATCCATCACTGACTATTTCTTGTTGTTTCAGATAGTCTCGGCCACGATCCGATCCCCAGAAAATCGCAGCTCTTGCCCAAGTCATTCCTAATATGACGGCACCCATGCCTTTATAGGGAGGGGCAAAGGCATGAATGTACGGTGATACTGAAGGAGGAACATTGGCCAATATACCAGTCCTGGCAACAGAAAAGCCACTTTGACCTATCGCACTGGCCCGCCACAGTGGATAGTTTATTGTTGCAGAAAGCGCACTAGCCCCGAGATATTCCAAGGGGTGATCTTTCGCGATGGACCCTCCTCCCATGGTCAATTGTCAATACGCCTGTGTTTTTGAAAATGCCGTTACCAAGAATTTGATCCCTTTCCTCTTCTCGGAATCTCCCAATGTCAAATGACGTATGTACCTCATGCTGTATGCAAAGCTATTTCAGCTCGTTGAAAAAAAGATCAGATGATCGATCAGATCAAACCGGATAAAATATTTTGGCTCCGCAGAATTGTCCGAGAAAGCGTTTTCCTCACTTTCATGTTCAACATCCTGAATAGTTGTTTGAACATCACGAAGTTTCCATAAACGGATAAAAGAGCCAAATTTGTCGAATTTCTCCGGGTTCAGGTAGGTGCTGGAACGTTCGTGCGAATCGATATACGATAGTGGAATGAAGTACCGGTACCTAAAGCATAGCAGGTACGAAAAGTAGTGATAAAGTTGAAGCAGTGAGATGAAGATGAATTACATTATAGAACAACAAGTGACTTGGTATAGACTAGTACATTAGTAGTTGCTATGCTTTAGATATGAAAAATGTTGGCTACAATACAGTACAAAAAATGGCAGTGCTGCCTTCTCACTTTTTTCCAACATAGTGAAACTTGCGGCTAAAGGAGAGAAACTCGCATTTGGGGTATCCCGATGGAAGACTTGCTGGAATTCCAACAACAGGTTGACCAAAAAGATTGATATTATTGGAAGGTGGTCTGACAACATTTTGCGGTTCATCATTCACACGCTTTTCTGGAAATGATCCAATGTCCTTCTTCCGGCAGTCCCATGCAAAGCCAAGCTTTTCCAACTTGTCAATACGCTCTTTGGTCATGCTGGTAGGGTTGTTTTCGTTCCAAAATTTATATTGACGTCTTTGACGTTTGACCCAAACTGCTAGTTGGGGATTCTTTTCGTAGTTGCTAGGTACAACACAATCTCCGTGAAGTCGTTTGTATATTGCAAGTTCATTCCACCTTTCCTCCCAAACGGCATCATGCGAATTCCAGATGAAACCAATCTTATTTAGCAATCGGATACGTTCATCACTCAAGGTCGAGCGTTTTCCGTCTACCTTCAATTTGTACTGGTATCTTTGTCGCTTGACCCACTGGGCCAAAGGTGCATTCTGTTGATAGTAGTGTGGAACATGACAGTGCCCAAACATCTTGCGAAATTCAATCAAGTCTTCAAACTTTTCACTCCAAATCTCGGCTTGGTACTATTGTAATACGAGAGTAAAATAAGAAAAGGCAGTGGTTAGGTTGTGTTTGGTTGAAACAATAGTTTTCATTACTTCCTCCCACACGAACGAACTAAAGCTTAGAAAGAGCTTACCTGACGAAATTGGATCACCTTTCCGTTTGCATCGGTGTCTGGCTCTTCTTCTCGTAACCTCTTCTTCAAAGGTTCCGAGTTTTCATCCCCACTATCGATGGATCTCTTCATCGGTGGAGCAGCAGGGTTCTCAACAACTCGATCAGATCCAGCTGGGACTACCACATCGGTACTTCGACGTGAAACCACATCTGCAATTGCAGCAAGTTGAGCAAGACCCTCACCCTTTTTTGTAGTTCCTTCTTGCTGGACTATGGGAGGGCGATTCATCTTCTATAGTAATGATATTTTGTTTGGATTGGAACAGCAACAGGGTACGCCAAGCAGATTGAGATGAGGAAGTTAATGAGTGCTCAAAAGCCTTGCTTCAGGGCACAAAGAAACGCCGCTCCGCGTGTGTTTTTGGTGAAAAGTCAGCGTCAATTTCTCGTGAGTACAACTACTGTACAGTATTCGGAAATTTTAATGGAAAGAGAACATTACCGTTCCCTTTCACGACCTTAATTGAAAGAATTTGGCCTTGTTCTTTTTGCATTGGCACTCAAGCAAATCGTGACCCATGGACGATGGACGGACGATGAAACGCTCACTGACACACATCACTCACCCGCCAGTTGAACGCTGACACACTGAATGAATAAATGGAATAAAATAAGACTCCAAGGGGAGAGCGAGATACCGCAACGAAAAGGTGACATCATGACTTCTTTGATAAATTAATAAAATTTCAGAGGCCCGTGCAATTGCTAGCCCATAGCCTCCACGTGGAGGGATCCCATCAATTTTTCATCCAATTCTCATGTTTAGCACGCGCTTTTACGAGATTTGATGGCCAGAACATCCAAGCGACACGCGATCTGCACGTAATCCTTTCCGCAGATCTTTCTTTCTTGGCACAGCCATCGGATTTTGTTGGCACAACATATAATTCTTGCTGTACATGATGAGAACTTCTGTCTTTGCCCTTTCTGCTCTATCTTTGGCAACTGCCGAGTCCACACTCTCGCTTCGCCGTCGCCTCTCGTTCGAGAAGGTTGCTGGATATGCTCCAGGAAGTCAGGTAAGCTTGACAATCCATCAACGACAACGACGACGATGTTGGTCATCGTCGTTGCCGTCAATTTCTTGCAACGTGTTCTGACCATCACACTCTTTCTTTAGGTGACCGACCACTGCGCCATTGACAGAGATCAAGCCGAAATCGAGACTCTTCTCGCCAAGAAGACCAATGAAGCTTTCTCATCTGCGAAGGCTGTTTACAACAACGGCGGTAACTCCAAATCTTACGCAAGAGTTACCTTGACACCAGCCCTTGTCGGTCCTCTCGCCAAGGGAGCCAGAATCACCGGAAAAAGTACCGATGGCATTGAAATTGCTGGAAAGGCATACAATTCCTACGATGCTGGAGCAAAGGAGATTTGGGTCCAATACGCAACCACAGACATCCAAGCTAGCTACGTTGCATGCCAAGTCGGCAGCCTCGTCGAAAGCATCAACACTGAGGGATGCTTTGCTGCGGAAGGAGATTTCGATATTTCTGGAACTCAATATGCTTACACTTACAACATTGCTTCTGATAACAAGAATGGTCGCACCATCGCTGGATTCTCCACCGAAGCTGGTCAAAAGATGCGCTTGGATTGCCCAGGATGCCCTTACACTGACTTCACTTACTTCTACAACTATTATGGCGCTGACGACTATGCCGACGAATGGGTCAACGCTGCGCTTGATGGGGGGTCCACCACCTTCAAGAATGGAAATGCTGACTTTTCCAAATACGGCTTTGATGGTCGCGTCGAAGCCGTGAAGAAGGGAACCGCTTACTTGAACATTTTCATGTACGTGATCCGGGAATTCGAAGATGCTTTGGATGACTGCAAGCGTGGATGCATGGACTGCAACGATGATCCTGTCCATGCCTGGGACGAGGGAGTTTGCTTCTATACTGGATCTATCGAAGGAAAGGACGGTCTTACACCTGATGGAAAGCTTCTTCACCAACTCGCCGATAAGCGTTGTGCTGACTTCAAGACCTGCGGCCTCGAGTCTGGAGAGCTTGATGGAACTGCCAACCTCAACTACGAACTCTTTGACTTGTTCTCGCTCGGAAAATTCCAGCTCCAAACTGGAAACTGTCCAGCTGCCCGAAAGACTACCAAGCTTGTCACCGAATTGATGTACATCCCAATGATCCAAGGAACTTTGCGTTATGCATACAAGGTTGGTGTCCTGAACGAAGGCGAGAAGGCGGAAGCCGAGGGAGCTGCTTTTGCTGCCGCAGTTCTTCCTCGCATTCACGCCGCCAATCAAGACGCGGCCAAGACTATTTATGAAAACATGAAGGTCGGCGCCTCCAATACCGATCACATGGCTGTTAAGAGAGCATTTGAATCTGTTTACGCTAATCTTGGAATCACTTGTGCTGATGTCGGAGGACTTTGGAACACCGCTACCTCCAGCTACTACGACGGATATGAGCCATGCACCGATGCATCTACCGGGGGTGTGATCAAGGAAGAAGATACCACACTCGCAGTTATTTTTGGAGCCACGTTCGGAGGCCTTTTTGGACTTGCACTTTTGGCTTTGTGCTTCAAGCGAAACAAGGAAAAGCGTGGACAACCTGTTTTCTCACCAACCATGTATGAGGAAGAAGACAAGCCAACTGAGCTTCATTAAACAGCTGATCATCCTGAAACGGGCACTTGGGAGCACCACTATGCGTCCTCCTACGATTAAAATACATGTTTGTAAAATTATTAGAATGTTAAAGTTGTCCATCCAATAGCAATGGTTTCATTCTTGGCTATAGTTGTCTTATCCGGACTGATGAGCGCTAACAATGATACAGTGAGTAGCAGCCGACTTGTTCTGATCATCATCCATGACGCCTATCCATTCATCTTGTTATATTAGCTTACTTCTAATCCCTCGCTCTGGTGAAAATGACGCAGAAATTATAGTTCAAAAATCTCGTCATAGACGTCAACCGCAATCTTTGAGTCACTGTTTCTTCCTTCATTCAATGAGTTAGCAGTTGTTCTGACCGCATCGATCAATGAGGTTGGGCCACATACAAATACACCGACACTTAGGTTTTGAATTCCATCGATTGAATCTTCGGCAGCCTCCTGGATAGCAACCTTCAGATCAGGACGTTCTTCCTTGTGCAACACTGTCATCCACGATTTTTCGCCTGATTCTTCACTGTCAGCCAGCTCATCACTTCTGTCTAAACCTGCAATTTCAGGTCGGGAATTTTTGTCTGATTGCGATTTCCCGAGCTCTGTACATTCAATTTCAGCGTTTTTATTCAATTTTGAGTACAGGCCCTTCGATGGGACACAGGTCGAAAGCCTATTGGCAACAAAAACAACTGTTGCCACAGCAATCGACCAAAGAATTGCTGCAACAATTGCTATCATCCTTGTCTCCGCAACGTGTTTCTCTTGGATGTTCTCATAGCAGTAGGCAATGATAGCAATACCTCCCATTCCAATCAGCCCAAACGGGATTCCAGCAGTAAAATTGCGTGGTATACTATCACCACTTTCAAAGGATGATGCAACAGGCAATTGAGATTTTGCGAAGTCGCTTTCGGAAGCTCCAAATTTGCCTTTTTGCCCAACCATTGCTTCTCGTGGAGCGATCGATGTGTGATGAATTACCAGCTTGATTTCGATGTTCGAAGTTCTAGCTCTGAAAAACTCCTGTAATGGATCAATGTACTTTTCCTCAACGTAATCGATCAGACCTTCGTCACGACAAGCCCAGTGCACGCACACATTCCTTCGTTTGTGAATCGCTCTGCATGTTTCCTCCGCGTTTTCCAGCTCATCGTGCGATTTGGACAAGGACGCCATGAACGAGAGCAATGAAATGTAGGTCACAATCCCGACGCCACCCGCGAAAATAACGAGAGTGTCCTGCTGTATTGCATGTTTCCATTGGTTCGTTCCTGATCGCACACCATTCACTACAACGCTAGGATAAGATATCGAATCGACGCTCGAAGCATTAGACAACTTCTTTGATAACGTTTTGGTAAAAGGCCCATGAGAACGAAATATGACCTTCAATTCTCCCGGATAGCCAACATGTACAAAGGAACTAAACGGATGACTTATTGCTGAGATGGAAGGTACTGCCAAACGAATATATCTTCCACACAAGCTGGATGATGTTTGATCCGGCATTCGAAGCGAAAGCTCCACACAGCCACCAGAATCCGGGATCTCGATAAAGCTGGCAATCGCGTTACCACCATTTATCCACTTTGATATCCATTCCACACATTGAGGCACATTCGATGCCAAGTAGTAGATCAAACTTGGTGCAAGGTACAAGATCATTTTGTTGTAATGCATAACCAACGCAAACATGAGAATGAAGGAGGATCCAATGTGGCAAAAGTAGAAGACCCGAAAAAATCGTCGGCGCACAACCCAAAGACTGGTGGCTCCCAGTATTAAGAATGCAGTTCCACATAGGAAGCCAAGCAAGTTGACGAATTTCTTGTGACAAGAGGAACCATAGTCCCACGTCCAGCATGTGTCGCTGGGAAAAGGAACAATTTCCTCCAGACTCTTGTTTTCGTGAAGGAACCACAGCCAACAGTAATACAGACCATGGGTAAGGCCCCCAAACAGTGCAAGGACTCCGGCCCAAACGTGTAATCGAGTGGCATGGGCACTTCCAATTCCCAATGCTTCCACAATGACGGATTGTCTTGAGACTGGTATCAGAAAGTAACTCATGGCCACTACTGCTAAAAAACCGAAGTCATTGGCCTTCTTCTTGTGGGCACTGCCAATATGCTTGATGGCACGGATGGCAAAAAATGTAACACAAGGAACCACAATAAATATCCACGTCGTTTTGACTAGTCGGTGATGGATGTCCTTGTGAAACATCGTGGCTCGGGATTGTCGTTGGCTACACGTCAGGCACTGATACAACCGACTGATGACTGGTGACCTTCTTTTAGTAGTCAAGCTGTTTGGTTCATCTTCCAAGAGTATCCAGCAGATCATTCCTCCGATAACGACAGGATACGTCCAAACTTCTCTGGCGCCAGCAATCAGCAACACCAAATACAGTATTGTCGAGAGGAAGGCTACCACAAAACTCGCTTGGTTTCTTGGCGAATAAGTCATTTCGGATGGAAGTGTAGGACTTGACATGGCGCGACAGAGTAAGGTATTCAACTTGTTGGCTTTGGTGTGCCGTTGTCGCGATTCATTCTTGGTTGCAACAACTGGAATGGATCCTTTGTACCTATCCTCTCGTTGGATGGTCCTTCGTCGTTTCATGTTTGAGATCTTTCTTCTGCAACGCGTCACGAAACGCACGCGGAATCGCACGCATGGGTGGGCAGACTGATGTATGACCTCTTTGACTAAACCGGGAGTCTCCTGCCTCAATTGTAATGTAGATCTTTGAGAGACCTTGGTATCTAGGTAGCTTCTGATCCTCAAGACTGTACATATTATGGAGTTTGGTGGACAAGAGGAGGAGTCAAGAAATGATTCCTTACAGTATGTACGGTAAGTGTACGTGGACCATGAAATAGTGCATGCCGTATATTATATAAAAGAGATGTCAACTCCGCCATAAAAGTATGTTCTTGGACGAGAGCCTTTTAAAATTATTTTTTAAAGTAACTTCGCTGGTGGTATTCCAATTAATGGTGGCATATTTTGCGGTATTCAAATTCCAAGAGGTGGATAGGAAAAATTAAACATTTAAAAACATGACTACAGTTCTCCGCCTTGTATCGTTGCCACGAAAACTGCACAGAGCAAAGTCAAAATGATCACAGTTGCGAGGCTCCCAAACTCACTCAACTTATCACGCAGCGGACACATATCCTCCTGAAAGAATACTTTTGCCATTTTTTTCTCCGAGATAAAACTAGCGTCAACCACCACGCCACAGTATGGCGAGGAAGCTTCTGACGCAATCCAAACTGGTGGCTTCCTTGAAGCATTGCACCAGTTTACTAAAATCCTATGAAAACGAATCCGAACTGACGGTGGAAGAGCAGCAGGCTGGAGTTCGATTGTATCAAGAGCTTCAACGTCTTTTGTCACTTTCCACGAGAACTGGGGACTGGACCTTTCGTGTCAATAAATTGCAATACGAGGCGCCGCCAGAGGAAAAAGACTTTCAACTGGTCTATGACAATATGATTGACGAATTTGATACTGCCGAAAAGAAAATGAGCGATATCTGGTTGAAGAATCCAGCGGCAGTCCGACCATTGGGCAGAGAAAGTTTGTGTGAAGTCCGCGACTTCTTTGTTCTCGACAATTCCTTGAGGGAAACGACTGTCGGGGCCACACGAGGACACACATTAGATTCGAAACACAAAATTTTAGATTCAATTGCCGAAAGTGGCCTGGAAGAAGTCATTTTGGGAGCCTTTGGTAGCAAAATCTCGGTCGATTCGCAAACAGCCGCCAAATGGAGATCGTTGGGGAAGAGCTTCGACCGCACTTGGGGCTTTTCGTTTTTGTATGACTTTACCCCGATCGATGAGCCCCCCGTCGTTCGTTCTTACATGAAATTTGTAAACAATTTGGATAACAAGAAGGCCATTCCTGGGAACGAAGATTTCATGGTACCATGGAAGGAACCTCTCTTGACGTATTCCAAAGATGATTTACAACTTTTCGAAAAGGCTTTTAGGGACTTTCCACCAGAAGGAGCCTTCGCTGGCAGAAACCCAGAAGCTGTCTTAAAGGAGAGCGAGCACAAGAGCGGTCGTATTCCCATGGGATTGCTCATGATGGCTGGATATGGCATTTCCAATGCTATTATTGAAGTAGAGATTGTATATGAGGCTTTTCCACACGATAAATTTGACAATATCGAACGGTTGCAGTTCTTGATGCAATGGTGCAAACACAACTTGCCCAAACATAAAGACGACAATGGAGACATGGCAACTGCCAGGTGCATGATCAATTTTACGGATTTTCCAATGTGGAAAAATTCTGTTGGGAATGGCGGACTCCAAAAGGCCATGTTCACGATATACAAATTATCCAGTCTCCCTCCTGAGCAACGGCCTTTTGCATATGGTATGGAAGATCCAACCTGCTGGCTAATGCCCGACGAGGTTGGAAAATTTACTCGAATGATCAAGTACACTATGGGCAAAGTTGGGCACCACGATGGTAAATTCTTGGTACATGTTCACAAATACTTTGGAATGGCTGAAGCGTCTACTCTAGCTTGCATGGCTAACGGGGCTGATGGTGTGTGGGCTGCCATGTGCACCGTTGGAGCACAGGTGGGACATGCTTGTAGTACGCTCACCGCGACAAATCTGGTGCGGCTAGGAAATGTGCACCTATGTGAAAAGTTCAACCTTGAGAAAATGTGCAAGGCAGCTAGAGAGATTCATGAAGTTACTACCGGCAAACCGTGCCCAACACACGAAGAAGGCTATGGGATCGACGCGTTTGATTATCCATTCAGTATGCTTGCCATCCCTTATTGTCGACATGCACTAATTGCATTGATCAAGAATCTGGGAATCAAGGAGCGTCTAGTTCGTGTGAACGAATTGGTTTCGGTGATGGAAGTTGAGATGGCCATGATGCAAACATTCGGTCATCCATTGATAAGTGGTTGGGATCCTAAGTACTGCTCGAAAATGTGGGAAGCCCTTCACAATCACATGTTGTCGGGCTTATCAAGAGACTACAATACTGCAATAGGTTTAGGTCATCTGTATTCGCTCATCAGTCGGAAGAAACTGCCAGAAGGAATGGTCAAAATCATGTTGGAAAATACACCAGTATCCGATACCCATCCTACCGCTATTGAATTCATTAGCCGATGGAATCGGCTTTGTGCACGGTACCAAGGTGAAGAACTGCCACTACCAGGAAGTTTAGCGCCAAGTTGTATGAATTATTCGCAAGACATTACTGTGACTCCGAGATTGAGATATCTACCATTTTCCGTTTGGATGAAGGATGTGAGTTTATATACTGCTTGATGGTTTCCCCTCGACTGACCCAAATAATGATGACTTTTCTTGCTTTGGCCGCTCTAGGTTATGGTAGACAACTTTCTCCTCAAACCAATTCCCAAGATGTTCAAGCGGACCGTAATGCGCCTCATGATGACGCAGGAGGCAGAGTATCAAGGCACAAAAAACCCGCAGCTGGATTTCTACCATGAAATTATGCAGCTCAAGCTTTTTATACAAGAGGTAATGGCAACAAGATTGCGCTGCTTGTTAATCGTCTTGCATGGAATCTAATTCTAGAATTCTCTTCTTTTTACAGGCGGAAGGAATTGGCGTCCTTCCCCTCGTCGACGACTTTTCTATCCGAAAGAATCATGCATTCATGTTCGGGGATGACCACAATTGGCTGCGGGAGGTTAGTAAAACTAGGCCACGCAAGGCAAACCAGCTACTGCGGGCCCACATTGATTTCTATCCCCGCTTTTATGCTGGATATGGCAACAATAACATTGTGCGGTGCTGCCGTGCTGCTGCAAAACGCGTTGCGGACAACAAAGCCATCTCCAATGACCTGATGTGGCTTCGTGAAGGTGAGGATGGGCAAGCTATAGAGGCGGTTGCGGGAGAGATCGAGTATGCAGAGGACATGAAGATGGCCAAAACATTCACGAAGGAGAATGTCCTCTCCAGATTCGTAAAACAAACAATGAAAAGAACAAAGCTTACTTCAATTGCCGAGACTAGAGAATGGTCAGAACCATCTGGGCTGAGCACGTTGGATCACGAGGAAGAAAACTCAAAAACATTCTATACCAACATCCACGATATCATCGCCAACGACCACGTAGAAGAAAAGGTTGGAGACGAATTATCAGCTTTCTTGACTCCGACGAATGAGGTTGATTCTATTCCGATAGGAAGTCCGATAGTAAGTCCAACGACCAAAAAGAAAAAGAAGAAGAGATTTAGAATTTTCCGTAAGAAGAAAACGTCCAGCGAATCAAATAAACGAAGCAGAAGTATTGGACTTCCTGGTGCTGCCAACATGCAGCCAAGGGAGAGCCTGCAACTCTTATCACTACCCGATTGAACATGGGCGGCAGAGAGAGACATTTGACATGCCTACTCTCCCTTGTACGATTTGTGAAGGACAATGTTTAAAGTAGATGAAACTATTAGACTATGATTTGGTCACCGAACAGCAAATAGACCTTCTTCCAAGGCAAAACTTTCATTTCAGTCTAGACTCGGAATGGAGATACCTGGTGCGTCGATACTGGGCTATGCAAAAGATGACCGGTGTAGCATGCTTTCATTCAAATGAATGGCAACGCGCACTTTTTGATCAGACCCATTTCTAATTCCATGCATTCGTGTCCTCAAATGAAGCATTCCTTTTTGTGACCAGCTTTCCAGTGCTTTCCTTGGCAGTTTCTAGAGCAATAGCTTATCGTTCTGCATCTACCACATCGCTGGAACTCTTTAACTTTTGTTTCGACTAGACTGCAACCAGGATTACCACAAGGGGCAAGGGGGCTAGCTTTGTGCAGACGAATAACGTTTTCGCGCTGCTGCGATGTCAATCCTTCATCATCACAGTACTGCTCCAAAGCTTGATTCCATTCTTTCACTCGCACCAAGAGCTCTGGTTTATCAATTTTCCAATGGTCATCTCGCCAGAAGAAGCAATTGGAGATTCGTTCCAAGCAGCCGGCGTAGACCTGAGGATCGAACCTGCGATTTTTCGGGAGCATGTTGAATACATTGTGGAATTTAGCTGCCCCCGCTTCAGTTCGAAATCTGTCTGCAAGTTTCGTCGTCACTTCGGAACTCATGTCACCAGTTCCCACGAGCACGCCACTCAAATCAGGACCATCATCTTCAATGCCTAGTTTTCTCTTCATTAGGTCATTGAACATGAGGCTTGTTTCCGTTGTATTGTGAATCTTGTGATGTCCAAATAGTTCGGCTGTACGGTCGTTGTTGAAGCGCATTGTGGCTCCGTCCCAGCAGCAATCGTAGTGTGTTTTCTTTGTTTGGTTGCAAGGACATGGCGCCAACGGCGAATAGCGAAAATACAAACGACCGCAATCATCCTCTCTCATAAGATGCCTTTCTTCGTCAAAATCACACCCATGACACGTTTTCAAGGGAAGTCTTGACCCACATCGACATTGTACCTTTTCCTTTAGTAGGTCTTGATTCTGGAATTCTATCATTGCATCAACAAGTTCCTTCCTTTTCGACATCTTTGCCAATTCGAACGCAGTTTTCCCAAGTACTCCAAGTTGTCGGTAAGGACTGAATATCGACTGGTGGAGTTGCTCTTCATCAGCGCCAAGCACTGCAGATGTATCGGCTCCAAGTTTTACCAATTGAATCGCAATCTCGACATGATTTTCTAGTTGTTTCTTCAAGTGCCTCAGAGGGACACGTGCGCCCATTGCCAAAGTTGAACATACGAGGAGCAGAGCGGTCCAAGATTTAGGTGCAACTGTTTTATTTCTCAGATCCTGTGGAGATAGCTGAAGTCGCACTTTTTCGATAGGCAAGGGTGGATAGTCAATCGATGCCCCAAGTGCCACAAGGCGCTCAAAGTACTCTACCTCACCACTCAATGCTGCATAATGAAGTGGACCTAGGTTGCAAAATGAATCTTGCGGATGCAAGCAATTGTCAGGCGAGGTCCCGCCAAACACCTGCCGACAAAAATCTTTATCGTCGTTTGACATGGGCCTTCGAGGTTTTATTTGTTGGAGTTGCTGGCTCAGCTCCAGGAACTTGCGTTTCTTATCGTCGGTCGTGTTTTCATTTTTCACAACAAAAGTCCTAACGTCTTTTGTAACTTGGGTGCCTTTTTCCCAGTGTCTCATGACAAGCAAGCATTTCAGAAGCCGTAAGATTACATCAACATCATTTGGTTTCCTCTTGTATGCTTTCTCGGCGGCCTTGAGTTCAGAAGCCCAGCCCTGCTGCGGCGTTGTTTCTGCTACAAGATTTTGGATAGCCGATTCCACTGAAGATGACAAATCTGCATTGCCAGAAGTAGTAGCGGCACTATTGCAGCTTTTCTTTCTACTCTTCTTCCCCATTGTTTCCTCTAGGTGATGCGCTACCGTCACTCGTCACTCGATAACCAATGAACAAAGAAACGATGCGGCCATATCCACCGTTATTGTTGGTGCGCTGGTGCAATGCATCTTGTCGTATTTTCATTTTGGTGCCTGTGCTAATTCGACAATTTTATGTGTACGTGTTTTCCAACGTACGTGTACGAGTATGTAGACCGCAGGCACACTGTTCGATCTCTTTGACTACATTGTGTTACAGACGGACAAAGGCCGAACGGCCTTCGACCGTCAAAAGTTGTTGTCGATGCGCCGAGGCAATGATGCACAGTTTATCGACTGAGATTGAATTCACCCACTTGTGGTAATTCAATTCGGTGGTCTAAACTATTCAAATTCTACAACTAAGATCGTGCGCGCTTTTGCGATCGATCTAGATAGGTCTAGATAGGTCGCACTCCAAAAACAACAGCTATTCCTTTACGGCCAAGAATGCATCACAGCCTAGTAACAAAGGCAAACTCCTCCCTTTTCTTCTAAAGAATCCCAGGCGATTAATTCATTCATTCAACTGGCACTCCAAGTTCTTGCAAAGCTTCATCTGCCCTCCTGGTTTGCTTGGCGCAACAACGACCTGCGCCCAACCTTCCGATCATTCACCAAGCTATCCGTACGCGTACACCACGGAACATACAGTATCTGAGAAAAATTAGACTGAGCGGCAACATTCACTCATGCCGGAAGCGTTTCAAGGAAACCTACAATCTTGGATTGATTCTGACTCATGTAACATACACTAGAAGCAACGACTTGCCGCCATCGTCACTATTGTCATCGGAGCAGGAGCCTAATTCTTGGGCTTGTAGAAATCATTTGGCCAACCCTTGTTATCGTCGGCTTGTTGAGTGTCGCCACCAATTGTAGACAGAGCTAGGATGTCATCATCACCACTGTAACCAAGATCGTAGACTCTTACTTTGAAAAACGCTTCTCTTTCGGGATTGCGTTTCTGGCGTCGTAACGGCCTATTGTTATGAGTGGAAGCATTTGGAAGACTTTGAACACGGCGAGTGTTTTCAATGGTAGCTAGTGCAGGTTCATCGCTTTGGATCTGACTTCTTGGCAAGCCGTTATTTTCGAAACTGCATGCACGTTGTGTAGGCTTGACGGGAGATCGAATCATCGTCTCTTCGAATTGGGAGTCTCCTGTCACGTCGGTGTTCGTAAGACTACCAATACTTGTAGTTTCAACGGCAGCTGGAATAGGTTCGTTGATTTGAGAATCATTGATCAGGTTCGCCTGGGAAAGACTTTGAATTTTTGTACTTGTCTCGATGGTGCTTGGAATACTGGGTTCAGCACTGTGCGAGTCACTGGTCGAGTCTGTGTTGTTTCTTTCAATTTTAGTTTGCTCCATTAACTTGTTTGAAACCTGACGTAGCCATTTTTGGGTATTCTTCTTGGTGGTTTTACGTCTGGGATTATTTCCACTGTTCTTCCGAAGTACCAAATCCGATGTCGACGACTCTGCATCATCCACATCGCCACAGCCAAATACAGGCCGCCACTGCTGTAAAAAGCTTTCAATGTATTGTCTCGCTTCTTTCGGTCTCATGTTTTCCAAAGCAAGAACTGAAATGGAAGGCACAGTTATTCGTTTTCAACTGCCCACTCTGGAAAAGTTGTGGTCTTGTTTGAATTGCCGACCGGCGAAGAGATCGTGTGAAGAGAATTTTACGTGACTCCGCCACCAAGCTTCTCACGATGACGTGTTCATTGTGTATGTACGTGTACCGTGCCACCAAAGCGGTTCATTCACGACAAATCATCGAAAACTATTTTACTTTTTTTATTCCAAACAGTCAAGGAAGTACGGTAATTAGTTGGTTCTTAATCTATGTTTTATTTCGTCATCCAGAGCACCATTCCATCACATTCAGGAATGTAGGATTGTAGCTTCGAAGACTACGCTGATTCAGTCTCAAGGACCTTGTCGCCACTTGATGCTTCCACGCCAGTCGTGTCAAGATCCAACAAAGTATCCTCGGCAGCTAGAGGAGATGTCTCCTCAACCTCCGCAGTATCTTCGATCGCCGCCTCGCTTCTTCCTTGCATTACTGGAATCTTCTTAATGTTCTCCTCGATTCTCTTCATGTCCTTTGGTGCCGCCACGACTAGGACCCCGTTGTCCAAGCTGGCACTAAATTGGTCCACATCCACCGCTGGATCCAAAGAAAAGGTTTGGGAAAACTTGGAAGCGAAGCGAGAGTTGTCGCTCGAAGACAAACGATGCCCGCTAACGGTCAAATGTCCATCTTCCAAGCTCACATCAATGTCTTCCATCTTGACTCCTGGAACATCCACAGATAGTTGAAACTTGTCTTCATTGTCGATGAGCTCGTAGCGAGGAGAAGCGAGCTGTGTCTCTTGGACGAACTGGTTGGCCAAGGCACGGTTACGTCGCATCATGGTGTTGGCAGATGGAACTGGGAAGTAGATCGTACTCCATGCATTTGTAGCAGCAGGAGCAGAAGCTAGAGCAAGGATTGTTGGTGCGATGATCTTCATGGTTTCTTGTGTTTGTTGTTTTCAGGTCGAAATCAGAAATTGTGAGCCAAGACGAAAGGGTGTTTTGGATAGGTTCACGATTGACTACGTATTTCTTTTAGTTTTCTTCGAATTTCTGCAGCGTTCTGTTTCTTTCGAATGGAAATATGTAGTAGAAAACGTACCCTGAACGCGACCACCACGGAAAAATGCCATCTCGCACTGCTTTGGACACCATAAAAATATACGAATGAATCAGAGATCGAAAATACGATGACGAGGATGCTATTGAAACCTGCCAATAGAACTAGCATAGGCCAGGTACTACCGGTAGGATACGGTCCACATGACATTCGACTCCCAGAGATAGACGCAAGACTGCAGAGATGACGACTTGCAAGTTTGATACACGGGGCTCTATTGACTCAATCTACCTATCCACAAAAGACTCGAATAATTGTAGCTTCTCGTTTATCTAATATATGGAATAAGTTTAAAAAATGGAACTCGCAAATTAACAGTTGCGAGGTCTTGAAAGAGGTTCAATTAGACCTGAACAATGCGAGCAACTTGTTCCACTTGCCCTTCCTGCATGGGTTCATTTCCATCTCCTTCAGTATCTTGGACTAGATGGTAATCACCAGGCGACTCTTGTGTTTCCATTGCCGATGTCAAGCGCATCCAAGCGGTGGCATCTTCGGCATTTGCAGCACGGTTTATCACCATATTGGACATGCTACAGAGCAGGATCCAACCAGCAACAATGGCACTGAAGGGGTATGGCAAAATATTGAATTCCACTTGGAGACAGGATCCGTCGTCGGAAATGCTCGCACAAGCTGGGTTGTCAATGATCGTGTTGGTGATCATTGGCATGAGCAATTGGGTCATGACGATAGCAATCGCAAAGACTTCCCAAGCGCAAAAGGGACCAACAAACTTGATGAGAGTGGAAAGAACGGACACTGGGCGGTGACATTGATAGAAAAGGGTGACGGTTTCCAACAGTCCAGCGCGAACCGTCGGTCCCAATACAATGAACAAAGCAAAGGTACCCATTAGCAGATAGTCCCAAGAACCTGCCGCACCAGTGGTCCACATGAGTGATTTCAATGAGTAGTTTGTATTCCAATCAACACCCAAAATATCATGTAACATCATGGGGCCAGCACCCTTGACTTGTCGCTCCATGGTATCGACATCCACGCCGTAGAAAATAAGAATGGAAGTCAAACTAGTGAGAAGGAAAAATACCAAGGCAAATACCGCATCTTGGATATTCCGAGGTGGTCGGTACGCTTCAAAGTCTCCAAGATCAACTTCCAATGGCTCTGGTTCCGTCGAGTTATTGAGAAGTGGTTCATCCAAGGCATCTTCTTCGGACAACGCCAAGTCATGGCGTTCTCGTTGCCCTCTACGGTGACCCTCTGCAACAAGCAATAGCGGATCCTTCAAGCCTTGTGATTTGGCCTTGTGATCAAAGACATCGATGACAAAGGATAGCAAAATCGATAGAATGACTGCGGCACTAAAGGCATAGATTCCCTTCATTCCCACCACTCGCAATGTCGCAATTCCACCACCATTCACTTTCACTCCCTTCAAGATTGTTGCTCCGGTAGTTCGAGCCCATTCAGGGCGAGAGTAAGCTTCATCCACCAACGTCCAACAAGCTATGAATAGAGACAACAGGTATTGAAGAATGACATGTGTGAGAAGGAGCATCGGGACCATTCATTTTCGCTTTCATCGTAGGAGTGCTGTGTTGTACTGCATTGTACTGTACTGTATTGTACTGTACTGTACTCTACTGTACTATACATACCATGACATTTGGTTTTCTTGATGAGGTTCTTTTCATGTCCACATTGTAGTTTGAGTAACTTGTCACAAAGTTGTCGATGATCATAAAGACTCTTGGTCACTTCAATAATCTGAGGCAAGTCCGTAATGACGCCCTCTTTGATATCTTGTGGAACAACAATCCAATCCAAATGCAAGACGCCCACCATGACACAAACTACCAAGACATCCGCCAGGGACCATTTTCCCAACGTGCTTAGCCATTGCAAATGCTTGGTCCGGGTGGGATACTTGCCACAAAACCATGTCACATTCAACAAGAGCAACTTGATGTGGGGCCAAAATCCCGAAAATATCACCAACAAAATAGCAGCCGCCCGTGGCAAAGTCTTTCCAGGCAATCCCTTGGCCACCCACAAGTGATCGATCGCATAATAGTAGGTAAAGGTTTCGACGTCCTTGTCTTCGCTAATTTTAAAGTTCATTTCGTGTGGCAACCCCACCGTGTCAAAAGCTTTGCGGGAGGTGAACTGTAACATGATAAAAGGAGTATGCAAATGTGAGTAACACTACTGTAGATAAGAAAAGTAAGGAGGCACGTTCCAGTTGCATCACCATCACCAAGCTTTCCAAAAGATTTCATTCCCTCAATTTCATTATACAGTATCATCATCGTCATCATCGTCATCATCGTCATCATCATCATACGTACATCTGTGGCATTTGCCCAGGCATCAATCTCCGCAAAGGTTCGTAACTTCCACATGGCCGCCGTCTGACCATAATAGAAAATAGCATGACAGGACAAACACAAAATGGGCAAGAATATCTTGGCCCACAGGGGAGTGTTGGGCGACGTGGCCAGTGAATACGACAATGGATTATTTGATGATTGCGGTCGTTCTTGCGCGTCAAATTCGTCATCAAAGTTGTCATTTTGGTCCACGAATTCAACCTCATTCAGAATCTCCTGTTCGATTTCCGCGTCCATCATTTCAGGATCTTCCAGCTCTTCAAAGACAGGTTCGGGCGGTTTCGAAGTAGTAGTAGAAGATACCATGGTAGCAACCACTTCCCTTTCACCGTTGCCTTCCGAGATGACTGCTGGCTCGGTTTTGTCGGAATTTGTTGGCTGTGTTGTTGTTGTTCTTGTTGTTGTTCTTGTTGCTGTTGTTGTTGTTGTGTTCGATGATGCTTCCGCCGTTGGATCAGCAGTGGCATTACTATTACTATTACTATTACTATTTTCACCTCCCATTGTGATAGTAAGGCAGTGTGATGTTGGTGCTGAAGTGCAGAGGATTCGTTTGGAACTATTAATACCGTACGTGTGCAACTCTATCCCCTCTTTGTTGGCCGTGTCGATCAAGTGCCAGATGTCAGAAGAAGAATGTTCGAATAAACAAGACTGACAGAAAGAAGGAGCCGAAGAGGTGTGTGCTCCTTTTTCTTTTCAACCGTTAGAGCCTACTTTAGCGCCTCATGACGTCATCACTGCATTATTGTCAACGTTTCCACCAAAACTCGAAAACCAACACACACACACGGAACGCTTCCCACCAACATTCATCCAACGGACTATTAATACATGTACGTGTGCGGTCCCGCAAGAAAGTAGGTAGGAAAGGAGGGGGAAGATTCAAACTGTGCGCTTGTGTATGGAATTGTGAGTAGCAACGATCGGAGACGGCAAGGCAGGACGAATGAATCAATCTTCTCCACCCTGCAATTCCGATTGATGCACAGTACACAGTACAGCCGCCCTGTTCTCGTTGAGGAACACAACATTGTTGGGATTCCATACATTAAAAAAAGGACCTACCACATCGCAACAACAGCAGAAATTGTGAGCCATGTCTGTATTGATGAACTTTGGCCATTCCAATGTCGTCCATGCGAATGAAAATAGTAGCTACCACCAGAAACGATCCTCGCCTTTTCCGCCGAAATCGCCAGACTCGGTTGCCACTGCCAATCCTGGACGAACGATGCCACGAAAGAAGGATCGCAAGGTGCTCCAAGAAAGATCAACTGGAGCAACCAACCAAGCAAGATCTCCCATTCCGCCTCGACCATTATCTCTTAGGTCTTCTCGATCAAAGGAACGAAGAAAGAGGGATTCTACTCGAAAATCAAAGCCTTCTATTTGGCGGTTTGATGTGAACGAGGAGGAAGAGAAGAAGGAGGACTCGCACATGTCTACATGTCGTGTCTTGCTAACGCGTCATTCCTTTTCGCCTGAATTATCGGGTCCATCACAACACTTTCAATGGCAATTGCCTACCCAAAAGTCTCATCGAAGGGCGCAGAGCTGGGATGCAGGAGATCATTCGGTCTGTCTCTCGTCCAATCAATATGTCAATAGTGGGGAAGAACAAAAGTATAATGGCAGCGATGATGCTTGTCGCCAAAACTTGAATCCAACAACTACTAGCGGTGGCCATGTGCAAGAGCCAAGCTATCAAGAGAACAACGCAAGACCTCGCTCGGACCAATCACGAGAAACATTTCAACAGCTACGATATGCCATTCGAATGGCCCGAAACAAGGCCATGATGGAAAACTGTTGGGCTAACTATCAGATTTTGGCGCAACTGTTGCGTCGATTGGCGGGTCTCTACTTTGAACAGGAGGAAGTCTTTGCGGCGCAAGCGACTCTGGAAGATGCCTTGGAAATGTATCAACATGTATTGGCGTGTACTAGTGGGAATGGCAAGGATAGTTGCTTGATGGAAATTGCCGATATCATTTGCAATCTTGGCAGTATCGAATTGCAGCACAAGAATTTTGAACTGGCTATTGCTCGGTTCACGGAAGCTCTGGATCTTCAAGCCGGAATTCTAGGGGGGAAACACCCCAAGGTCATTGCCTCGTTGGACAATTTGGGATATTCACTTTCCAAATGCAAGTCTTACAACCAAGCACTGTTTTCTTATACTGATATGTTGAATGCTCAACTCTTGCACTATGAAACATTCAATGCCGAGTGCTATGAAACTCTTGGAAAACAGCTATTGATGTATGAAAAGTTGAATGATTGGAAGGGAGCGACAAAGGCTGTCAAGCGAGCACTGGAGAAGGCTTTGAATGTGACCAAGGTTTCCAACGAGTACATTGAGAAGCTGCAAAGACTGCGATCGGAGCTCAAGGCCAAGAGCAACTTGTCGCGAAGATGAGCTTTATCTGGCCAGCACTTTCATTATCAAATTGAGGTTAAAATGTGAAAGTCGGATCAATCTATTAACAAACTGACGTGTACTATTATTACTATTGACTATACATGCTGTAGGAAGGTGTTTTCGTTATCTTTGTGAAAGAATTTCCAAGAGCAAAGAATGGCTAACTTGCTTAATGCCATCTGTCTTGCTCACGATATCAAAGTTCTCCACTACATAGGACATGCAAACGTCACGAAGGATTTGACAATGATTCTCGCTGGCACTTTGCAAAAGCGGTCCAGCATTCTCTGCATTCAAGTTGCGCTTGACCACAGTGCAACACATGTCGCGAAGCCTGTCCAGCTGATACATATCCGAGGCAATATACAGCTCGATCGCATGTTCCACGTCCACCTTGACTGCATCTGTGTAAAGGTACTCCAACAACATCAAAAATGCTCGTCGGGAAATATCTGGAATAGGAACAAGTCTTTCGCATGCTTCCTTCATGCCACTGCGAAACATGGCTGCAAAATGGTCACAGCGTTGCGCCAAAATGGCACGGTGCGCGTGGACTGTTTGGCCTTCCACCAAAAAAGTGATATCGGAATACTCTTCATCGTCCACCAAGGCTCTCATCTGAGACGAATACGTAGTTGTGACTGGAACTGCATTGACCCCGCCACCCAAGCCATTGGTGTGATCAAAGGGTTCTACCAATGCTGACGTATGTTCATTGTACGATGCCACACGAACCACTCGATAATCCTTCAACTTGTCCACCAAATTAGGGACAGAGACTTTTCGGCCCGACCCATGTCCTAATTTACCATGATCACCGTTGCCCCAACAGTAGACTCTTCCCTGTGAGGTCAATGCGACGCTGTGAGACCAGCCGCATGTGATTTGGGACACAAACTTGTCACTGAGGGCTTCCACTAGAGTGGGTGTTAACTTGTTGACACGATCGTTGTGACCCAATTGTCCATGTCTGAAACGAAAAAAGGATGAGTGTGAGAGCGAGCCTAGGAGTAATTTACTTTCTCCTGCAGGATAAAAGACAACTTACTCTCCACCACCAAATGTATATAGAGCTCCATCTTCAGTGCAAACGGCAGTGTGAAATCCTCCGCAGGACACTTGCCTTGGACTCTTGCCCAAAAGTGCTTCAATCAGTCGAGGCGTATGGCAGTTACGTTCGGTACCATGACCAAGTCTTCCAAATTTGCCCTCACCCCAAGAGTACACTTCGGATGAGTTGTCCAAACAGCAAGTATGGAAGCCGCAAGCTGAGAGCTGAACGATTGTCTTTCCAGCCAAACGTTCGACCAATTTGGGTGTGTACTGATGTCCTTCGGTGTCTCCATGTCCAGCAACTCCATTCTATCGTTTTTAAAGAACAGGAAGAGTAAAGTTAGCAACGCAAGGTTCACTTCTACATGCAAAACGGATCATTCTCACCTCTTTATCTCCCCATGAGTACAGTGCGCCATTGGAAACAACAGCTACAGTGTGTCGGGACCCACACGCAATCTGTGAAACTGGGAGACCGGCCAGCGCTTCCACTCGTTTGGGTGTCGAATGCCCCATTTCATTTCCATGACCCAACTTTCCATACATGCCACCTCCCCAAGTAAACAAGTCTCCATTTCCTGAAACAGCTGCCGTATGATAACTGCCACAAGTCACCTGTGTCACTACCTGTCCTGCAAGGCTCTGCGTGATGCGAGGCACATATTTCCAACCATTATCTCCATGTCCGAGTCGTCCATCGTCACCTCGTCCTGAAATAAGAGCAAAGGCAATGGAGTTTATTAGAAATTAGTTGCATGTTGCAAACAGTGAAGTTTCCAATTTTTCTGAGACGATTATTTGGCCCATTCCACTGCTTTCAACCAACTCACCCCATGTAAACACTTCTCCTTCCGTAGACAATACTACAGTATGTCCACTCCCGCAAGCAATCTGCCGGACGCCCACTCCTCTCAAGGCGTCCACATAGGTTGGTTCATCTTGATCACTAGTATCACCCAACCCCAATTGTCCATCCTCTCCTCGTCCCCAGGTAAACACCGCCAGTCCTTCCAAATCCGGAGCCTTTCGAATCTTGGGTCGAAGTCGTTCGCTCAAGGAGCAACCTGGCGAGCTGGACTCGGTTTCAGCCGTTCCAGTTCCGCCATCGGAATAATATTCACCGGACATTTGTATGTAGATTGTGCTTTGATTTGTTCGTCACTGGTTTCGAATGATTAATAACTTTTTGGTTTTATGCCAGTCAAGATGAGAGCCAGCTTTTTGCAGATAACCTTGCAATTGATCCTTCTTGTGTAGTTTTCCGCTAGAGGCTGTTGTGAACAAACAAGAAGCCAGCTATGAAGGGATTCGAACTGGTTCTGTCGTCCTTATCCTCCTCCTCTGCGGAACCTACAGTACGTGGTCAATATATATATTATATCTATTCCTTTGTTCTTGCTTTGGAAGATGGAAAAAAGGTCGCGGCTGGCTGGCGGTGGGAGACGAAAAAAATCGAAATTCCAATCCCATTGGTCAACCTCGACAAATTTCTGAGATTTCAAACATGTACTGTATTTTGATATCATGCATTGAAGCAAGTACAAAGGACTATTAAAAAATATATATATTGTAGTTTTGCAAAAGAAAGAAAAAAAGAGATTTTCTATAACTTTTTTGGTTTGAGAACCTTGTACAGGACAGCATCGATCAATCCCAAAGTCGTAAAGGTTCCTCCAATGATAGCGCATAAACTGGTCAAGTAGTCGTACCACTTGCGTCCCTCCTTTTCGACCACTACACTCATGGGACTCAGATCGTAGGAAAATCGGGCTTCTGGGACATTGTTCGTTTCGTAATAGACAATTTGCGATTGCTCCAAGAATTGATAAGTAATGAGCTGATTGGATTTGGAATTTCCCATGTTCAAGTGTGTCGAAACCACCTTGATGTAATGGTGGTGGGCCTGATGAAAGTCCTTGGTATAATAGGGTGATCCATCCATGGGAGAAAATTGACGATGCTCTTCTGGAACTTGTTTCAATATTCTCTTGGTGCGGCGCGATTGTCGATCCATGGGATCTCCGAAACTCAAGTGGTTGACAATGTGCGTCAAGTTGGTCATGGCCGAGTTCAAGTTGTGGTTCTTGGATTTGGCCTCAATGTGAAAGTTACCGGGAACTCTGTTCACCATGAGGAATCCACTGACTTGACAACCAGGATGCTCGGGACGGTGAGCTTGAAAGAGTTTTCGCTTTTCATTCTTTTCCTCGTCCGATGTGTCGACCGCCTTGTCTTCCCATTCCTTGTACTTTTCGTCCATTTCCAGTTTTCGCTTCGAAAATCCGACCAAAGCCTGCACTGTTCGGTCCATTTTGTACTCGGGACTAATGGGTTTTCCAAGGTGGTACCAACGAATGGTCGGAAAGGCCATGACCTTTTGGGCCCGACATAAATTAGCTTGTGCCATACAATCCACCTTTCCGACACCGACTGGCATCTTCAACTTCTTCACTTCTTGTGCAAACTTTTCCCAAGTTGGCGCCAATCTTTGGCACCATACACACCATGGAGCGAAGAGATCCACAAATGCCATTTCATTTTCAGCCAGAAACTGGTTGAAATTTTGTTCGGTAAGTTCCAGAGCGTGCACTCCATCTTCGGCGTGCATTTCCTCCAAGGTACGATCATGTTCCTCATGTGTCACTTCTCGTTGTTCACGATTACGCCCACTGTATTGTCGCTCTCCCGATTCGGTAATTTGCCACTTCTCCACATTTTTCGTCACGTTTTGGCGGTTGGTCCCCAGCGCGTCCCAGACATCCACGCTCACATAATCGCAGTGCAAATCCATCATGGTTATATTAAAGTTCAGTCGTATCTGTGGGGCTGTATTCTCATCCAGACTGATGGAAGTAACGATTCGTGTCCGAGCAAAGGCGGCAGTTTCACTCAAAAACAAAATGGCCATAATGGCAATGGCGCAGAGAGACATGGCGGCTCCGAGAGTTGTGGCCTGAACAAATGAACATTTTCATTCACGTTTGATGTTAGTTTGTATGGTTGTTGTTTTTTGATGTTGCAATGGTAATGTGACAGTAAAAGCAATGCAATGGTGGTGAAGCATAGTCAATGAGTGAGCGATTCAAGGATTCAAAAGAAGAAGAAGGGAAAGATATGGTCAGAAAAAGGTTCATCATGTTGTCACATTTAGTGAGAAAGGTGCGACAGGGAAAACTCGTCCTCTGGTACAATTTCTACAGAAATCGGCGTACAGACGGCATCATTGGCAACACTTTTATTGCGAGAGCTTCGTACCTCGGTCAAATCCTTGGGGACTCGGCGGTAAAAGTCCACTGAGGACATCATATTGCGGCCACGGCCTCCACCACTGATATTGTTGCTCATGGTGTTATGATTTTGAGGAAAGACTCAGTGATTGCAACCAATGGGAATCGGATAGTTGTTGGATGACCGATTTGCTTCCAATGGTTTTTGTTGTGGTGCAACTGACGTTAAAGCCTTTTCCAGTACCATGGAATGACTCTCTACGTGAGACTGGTAGCAATTTTTACGTGGAATTGAAAGCTTCTTCCTTTTCTCCCTGCTCCATTTGACAGTTGAAGGAAAAGTGAACAGAAACACTTATTGTACAAGGTACAAGGTACCTGTACCAGTTGTGGCACTCATCTTATGCTGTACCGGTACATGTATTGTATGTACAACGGAGCAAATGGTAGAATAGCGTATCACAATCATTCTGACACTATACTGGCAGCCACATGACATTGTTTGTCTCACTTTCTATTTGTTAAAATTACAGTTGGTTGGTTTCCTGTCACTCCGCCTTTTTCAATCCTCCCTCCCTCATTGATACTCCTTTCGCGCCAAGAGTTCCCGGATCCTTTGTCGTGAGTATCGATGCCCACGCTCCGCTGCCTTGTAGAATAGAGGTACTGCTTTGCCCACACTCTTCTCGGTTCCTTCTCCTTCAATCAAACAATCAGCCACCATGTAAAGTGCACCGGTATGATCCTTCAAAGCCGCCTTTTCAAACAAGGCAAAGGCACCCTCAGGATCTTCCTCCAAGACTTCATCAATACCCGTGTACAAACAAGTTCCCAATTCGTAACACCCTTGTGTCGAACCTTTCAAAATGGCCTTGCGCAACCATTCAATTCCTTTGGAAGGATCTGGTTTGATTCCAAAGCCTTCCACCAACATGATACCACAAGCGACCATGGAGTCGACATGTCCTTCGTTGGCCAATTTTTCATATTGAGCAAATCCTTTTTCCGCATTCACATTGTAAAAGACTAATGTGGTGGAAATGTGAAAGAGCAAATCTTGACAAAAGGTATTGCTTCCATCTTGATCTTCACATCCCAAATCATTGAATTGAGATTCAATACCCTCCAACTCTTCCGGTTTGGGTTGATAGGCTGGCCAAGCACGGGCCGGCAATTCTCGCCATCCGTCTTCGTCGAGTTCCCATCTCCGTAAGATTTCTTTTTCTTGGGACCGGAGTTTGGACAATTCACGGCGCGTGTTGGAGCGTCGAATGGGATACAAGGACTGGGCTTCGGAGGGTTTCTCTTCCTTGTCCACGGCGTGTCGAAGAGTGGTCTCTTTGCGGAGGGATTTGAAAATTCGTTTTTGAGTAATGCTGGGAGGTCCAACCGGAGTAGTAGTAGAAGTAGAAGTAGTAGTAGTAGTAGTAGGAGTATTTGCGTCCTCGCATTGGGTAGTAGTAGATGACAATGACGCAAGTGGCGACGACGACGATGCTGCAACAGCTGCCAATGATGCCACTCCAGCAGAGAGTGCTGTCCTTCCAACTAGCTTTGAGAACATTCTGGGAAAAAGAAGAACGACCAAGACCAATAGACGAGGAAGTACAGTGGTATGTAGATTGCAAGGGTGTTTATGGCAACAACCTCAAACCATTATTCTCAAACGGATGACGACTACTGTACCGGTATGGGGTTGAGGTCTTGTTTCCATACGACTGACGGACTATTCGTGACATCATCTCTTGTGACTCAAAAAGTCGAATCAGTCGACTTTTGGGGTTCGTTTTTGACACGACAAATGAGCGAAACGCCTCCAAGATGCAAAAGGAACACCTCATGTTGAGGTACAGTACTGGTCCGATCAAAGTACGATACGATTCATTCTTGTTTAAAACGAGCCTCAAACAACCTCACCAGTAACAACAAGCAGTACTGTAGCTGATTGATTGATTGATTCCTTGCTTCATTATCGAGTCAAAGAATAGATTGAACGTGCGAGAATATCAAAATGTCGGAGGGAAAATCATACAAAGAGTGAGTTGAAGTTTGTGAAGCAACCAAAACATGACATGTAATGAACGAAGATGAAATATTTGTCATGGGAAGCAAACCTACAATTGAATCACTGCTTGAAGGTTTCATCATTACTTGTTCAACAGCCATGATGTATACCTGTTGCTTGCTTACAAAGACTCTCATTGCTTTCTTTGCTGCTGCTCCTCAGCCTCCTCAAACTTTACATACCGGGAATACTAGCCTTCTTGGCTGCCATTTTTGGGACAGCAGGAAACCTCTATTGCGAAACGGTACAATTTATCCAAGAAAACAATCAAGATGGCGGTGATCCGTTGGTTATCTACGCCGGCATGTGGACCTTTCGAACCAATGAAAATGATAGTATCTCAGCGAGAGCATCTGATCCACTGTCGTCGGAACAGGTGTGTCACCCCTATCAGGGTTTGGTGGCGGCCGGCTTTGATTACGACACGGATGCCACTACGAGGTTTGTTATGGCATTTGCAATCCTGACTCCTGTAATTGGTGGCCTCGCCTTGTTTTTGGCGTGTGCTGGGCCCTGCTGCAACGTGACGACCTCTCGATGGCGGGCAATGGGTGGCATCTTTCTGTTATGTGGCGCCTTTCAAGGATTGACTCTGGTAGTGATGCAGTCGAGTATATGCAAAGACAATCCTGTTCTTCAATATTATGAGGAGTACAATCCAGAGTTGCTGAATACTTTCCCATCATCCCGTGAGTGCCAGGGTTATATGGGATACCATCTGAGCATTGCAGCAGTGGCCTTGTGGATATTAGCTGGGATTGCCGCTTTGGTATTACCATCACCCCATGTAGATGGCCGGCAGCCGCAACAAACCCAATCAGTGACTTATCAACGGGACGAGAATGGAAATGTCACCGAGACCAATGTAGCGATTGCGAAAGGAACAAATTCAACGCCACCCGAACAAGCAAAACCCAACTTTGTGTAAGATCAATTTTAGAGAGATGATCAATAGAGATGATATTAAGTAGTATGAAAACGTGCAATCTGATTGTTGAAGTAGATCAGCATTACTAGAACAAGTACAGTATTGGAATACCTAGCATGATATTTCTTTGCAGGAGAATCTCGTGATGGGGTCAATTTTGACTAATCTACCACCAAAAGGCATCCACCAAACGACATCGAAAAGGGCGTCTAAGGATTTTTTTCCTTAGAAGACCTGCTTGCCACCCTGCATCGAACAATTTGAAATTTGATGTGTTCGGATCTAGATGGCCATGAGCAGGTGAAATACTATTGCTCTGCTTTTGCTACCGGTACTTTATATAGGCATGTATAATGGTTCAAAAATTAATGTTAACAACAGTTGTAGTCTACAACAACAATAACAACAGTGAAAGCGTGGATGCTTTGCATTCTTATGCGACAAAAATGGGAGCGGTCTTGGGACGCCGGATGTTAAACACCTTGCGGCTTGGAGTCTTGATGGTGAGCATAATGGTGAACTCCGTTTGCAGAATCTTAATGGCCTCTTCCATCGTGGGTCGTCCAACGACATCGGTCGACCAAGATCGCTTCAACAAGTTGACAAATCCGCGCGGCCACGATTTTAGCACCTCGGGTCGGACTCCATCGTAAAAGACGGCTTGATCGTGCTTGGCCGAAGCAATGGTTCCAAAAGGTTTCTTCAGGGTCATGACTTCGTGGCAAATCAAGGAATAGGAGTAGACATCCGCCTTGAGATTGTATGGCTCGCCCTTGGCAATTTCAGGTGCCATGTACCGAGGAGATCCAGTTCGTTTGGTCAATTGGAACATCTCATTTGGATCCGTGGAATCGGGAAGGATCTTGGCGACATCAAAGTCAAAGATTTTGAGAACGCCGTCTTTGTCAAACCCAATATTGGCGGGCTTGGCATCTCGGTAGAGAATTCGTTGGCTGTGCAAATGTTGAATCGCATCGCCCAATTGGGTCAAAACTTGAATTTGCTCTTGCAACATGAGATGATCCTTTAGCTTGTGATGAAACAATGTCTTGTGTTTTTGGCTTTGCCACCTTTGGATGCGATCTTCCAGTGTTTCCTCCAACTTTTCCATGACCAAAAAGTAAGCGTCGTGTCTTCCATTGGCAAAGGAACAAATTCCCATGGGAGAAGTGGCCTTAATGGAAATGATATTTTTATGACTGAGTGTTGATAGCAGCATGCCTTCCATGACAATGTCAGCCGCACAGGCAGCCATTAATGATGGTTTCAAGGATAGTTTGGGGCGGAGGACTTTGACTACCAAGGATTCAGCGTCGTATTTGTGAGCCTTCCGGCCACGGATTTTCTTGATGGCAAAGACGGAGGAAAAGGAGCCATGGCCGAGCATTCGGTCCAGAACAACTTCGTGGTGGGCAATTTCTCCAATGTCTTCGGAAGTAGCCAGCAGACTGTCGTAATACGGGAGAATGCTTGACTTGTTCATTCGTTTTTGGGCATTGCGAAGAACCTTGGCCGTCACCTCATCATTCAATACAATCGAGTCGAAGTGAATGGGAAAGTGATCGCTATAGGAGCCATAGAGACTGTTGACAGAGGGTGATGATGATGAGGAGGAGGAGCAGGTAGTGTCGTCTGATTTCATATTGATGGTGGCAATGATGTTTGGTGGGATGTATTGATTGGGTTATATGTTTGTGTAATTGTGTGATGGCATTCTTCATTCTTTCTCTCGATCTTGACAACAAGGGTTCGGAAAGCCAGTGTTCTTTTTTCAACACCGCGCGAGCGAGGGAGACCCACGCGGAGAAATGTTCGATGGACTGGAATTAATAAGTGGAAAAACCCGAACATCAGCAGGTGCCATGGGCAGATGCATCTGCCAGCTTGAAGGCGAACGAAAATATCGGAACTTTGGCTGTTTTGAGAAAGGCTGTCGTCACGGCAATGATGTGATTGGAGGGAAATATTTCTCCAAATGCTTCTGCCCACACAATGTTGGGAATAAGCGATCTTTGGCCAAATGATCTCTGCCATCGGAGAAAGTTGTGATTGAACTTGAACCGAGGCAAAAGGACCCCACGAGACCACTCCAAAGGGTGTATTAATACTGTGTAATGTACAAAAGATACTGAAATACTAAAAACATTACAATACATAGTATGAACACAATGAATCAAGGCTATATTAGCTTTTCTTCCCACACGACATGTGATATGGAACATGCCTGCTTTGCATGAACAATGTGCTTGTTGGTTACAAAGACTTCTACTAGCAACCCCATTTGATCCAACTCCAAATCAGCCTTGCCCGCCAACGTATTGTGACTCGTTAAGACTGCACCGTTTGGAATAGGAATGTGACTACAAACCTTCTTGCCCAAGTAGGTAGTCCCTCCCATTTCCATCATGTAAGGTGAAATATCAGTGACATTGACCCCTCCAATCGAGACTCCTACATCCCTTCCAAAGTCGCATTCGTTGTCCTCCCGTTGTTCATTGACTTGGCACAAGATTATACTTTCAAACCAATTGTTTGCTTCTTGGCCAGGTTGAAGATTGCCTTTTTCTTCTCCATCTCCTTCTCCTTTGCCACGACCACTGTAGGGAAGCAATAGATTCAAATGTGGTGATTCAAAGAGACCATAGTAGGCCTCTTTCGAATCAATGAATCCCAAATTATCTTCGTAGGTACTCAGTTTGCGCATGGCTGCCTTGATGCCTTCACTCATGTCCAGTACCCAGCCTTGGTTGTAGTAATATTGGGATTTCGGCAATAAGGCGTCCAAGTCTTCGGCAATGGATCCATTGACTACCAATTCACTGAGGTCACCTTTCAGAATGGGTTGAAAGGTGGTTCCACACTGGATAGGATTGATTTTCCATTCGTCGGCTGACACTTTGTGACCAAACAAGACAGGATCATAGATTGGGTTGGTGGTGTTGGTGAGTTTGTCAGACACTGGAGGTGGTAGTTTCGGAAGAGTCTTTTCCGTTAGGCAGGATAGATTTGATCCAGCCATCATTTTGTACTCCAATGCCGTCAAGAAATGCATCGCCAAGATCCATCCCAACAGTTCGTGTTCCTTGAGGGCTGGATGATGGGCTGCTTGGCCGGGTGCTCCATGAGGGGCTCCAAACTTGCGCCAATCTTGAAAGCCAATGGGTCGGTATTCTTCGTATCGCTCTAGAAACGGTTTGGTGGCTGGATCGGTGTGCAGGACAACCGAATCTGGTACCAAGTTGGCATACTCGTGCAAGACACGACGTCGCATTGGGGCCATGTGGGTGTCCTTGACAATGAGCTTTGGTACTGACATGTTGTCTTTTGTATAGGTGGCAATCATATGTCTCACATACGCCTCTAATCCTTCTGGCACCCCTCCTGCTTCGTTCATGCTATAATCCCAGGATATTACATCTGGATTTGGGCCTAGAAAGTTTTCAAAGCAAAAGGCATAGGGAAAGGCAGGTGCACCTCCAATAGCCGCATTTCGGACTTCTAATCCTTGCTCGACTCCTGCCAATCGCACAACCTTTTCTAAGGTACGTTGTAATTGGAATGGAAAGGATTGATGAAAGTAATTGCCTCGACCGGCAGTCACAGAGTATCCAGCAAAGGCCAAACGCAGTGGTCGATCTTCATTTTGAGCGCGTTGAAATCGGCATGCCGTGTGGGCGATATCTTCTGGTACTTTTCCATCTATAGACTCGAAAAAGGTAGTCATTCCTTTGTCCAACAACATGCGTGCTGGATTCTCTCCCCCATAGGTATCTGCAAATAGTTGTCGTAAACCTTTGGATGCCTTCCAGAATGCATCTTCTGATCCAGAAAATGTCTCGGCAAGACCATAAGGATCCCATTTAGATGATTCTGACAGCATGAAAGTTGGAAGAGGAGGATATGTTGGTTCTTCTGTTTGTTTTTCTTGTTCGGAATCGGAAATCAAACTCTTCAATGCGTCCGTCAGACTCTTGGGTTCCTCAGGCGTCTCTGGATTGGAAAAATCATCGTCATCGTCCAATTCAAACTGCAGACTTCCAGAATCTTTTGCCGGTGGACGAAAGGAGGAAAACGCTTGATACGCTAACCAAAGCGCAATTGAAACTGCCAGCAATGTAATGCCAACCTGTGCAAATAACTGCACGAATGGAATGTCATCATCTGAATTCCGCCTCTTTTTTTTCTTTTTCCCCTTTGGATTTCGCACTGGACTATTCCAAGCACCTCCACTCGCTACGTATGTAGAATTATTTGTGGCAACATTATTATGCCGTCGTCTTGTGATAGTATCATTGTCGCTGCCCATGTTGGCTTTTGACATCCAAAGAGGTCAACATTTTGGATTTCGTTTGAATTTTTCCCAATGCGGGACTGACTCAGTCGGGTGAGGGAGTGAGTCGAGTCAGTCGTTGCCTACTGGTATTGACTTGCGCATCTTCGCGCGCCAAAGCCAATCAAACCATCACATCTCATCACATCAAATCAATGAAAAGAACAGATTTGTCTGTACCTAAATGCCATAGCAATACTTATTGGAATGAAGTCATTAGTGATCATGGGATTCATAGCCTTGCTCAGTCGTACAGCTCGAATTAGGCTTACTGCCAATGCCTTTCAATTGAATACGGCACGGGCAACAACAGTTGCCTCCCAACAAGGACGACGTCAAATGAGTTCCTACGACGACGATCAAGGAAGGCGCATCCGGGGCCAGCCAGCAGAAAAGGATGCGTGGGATGACGATGGCGACAGTTGGGGGGAACCTAGTCGTGAGAGAGCAGGAGGTGACAGCTGGGGGGCACCTGGTCGTGACAGAGGAGGCGACAGAGGACGAGGCGGAGACCGTCCCAGAGATGACGATGGTTGGGGTTCTTCGGCAAATGTCAAGGAGGATATTGGTGGTGGTGGATGGGACGATTTTGATGTCGATAGCTACACATCATCGGCACCTAGACGAAGCAATTCAGCTCCTCGAAGACGAACAGACAGTCGTGGAGGTCGAGGACGAGGTGGTAGAGGCGGTTCCGATGGATGGCGAGGACGTGGTGGTGATAGACGAGGTGGTAGAGGCGATTCAGATGAATTTCGCGGACGAGGTGATCGAAGAGGTGGCAGAGGCGATTCCGATGGCTATCGAGGTCGAGGTGGTAGAGGTGATCGGCAATCCAATGACAGAGACACCCGGCAACGGTTCGGTTTGAATAATCCAAGAGAACAAAAGAAAGAACGAGCAATCAATATGAATGGCTTGGAAACTGCTGGATTTGTGCATCTTTATGGACTATCCTCAGTCTTGAACGCACTAAAGGCAGAAAGGAGAGACCTGACGACTAGCCAAGAAAAATCAGAATTGTGGACCGGCGAAGAAGAAGAAGATGTTGAAATAGAGAATCGTACTCCTCCTCCACCACAGGCTCAATTTCGCCCATACCTCTTTGTCCAAGACAAAGAGTTCACGCAACGTAGAGGATCCAAAGCAGAACAAGAAAAGCAGGCTCTGGAACTTGCCGAAGTACACGGGATTCCAGTCGCTCGTGTCGACAAGGGTATCTTGAATACTCTCAGTGGCAATCGTCCACATCAAGTACGTATATGCGCTTTCGATGTCGCTTTGGAGATGTAAGATAACTTACACCTTTGATTTTGTATCATTCCCTGCAGGGAATGGTGTTGAGATGCGGCAAGCTCTTCTTTGAATCACAATCCAGAATCAATCCTCCGCGCGATAGTACCGAGCCCAAGTTGTGGCTAGTGTTGGATGAGGTGGTGGATCCGCAAAACTTGGGTGCACTGATCCGTTCAGCGTATTTTTTGGGAGGTCAACAAAAGCTAGGTGTCATGGTGTGTAGCAAGAACTCGGCCCCTCCTACACCGGTGGTCAGCGCGGCAAGTGCTGGTGCTTTGGAGGTTCAAACCATCTACAGTACCAACAATTTGCCTAGGACATTACAGCACGCGGCAGAAGATGGGTTTAGGATCATTGGTGCTTCCTCATCGGTTCCATCAACAAGAGACGAAAACCCACCACCTATGTATGACTTGCAAGCTTTGCCAGCAATTGGTGGCGAAGATGACCGTCCAGCCATCCTTGTCCTAGGGTCTGAAGGATACGGGTTACGAACCATGGTGGCGAAGGCATGTACAGAGTTTGTACGCATTCCTTCTGGAGTTTCCACAAGTGCTGACGATGAAATGGAAGATAGTGAAAAGGATGTTGATTCATTGAATGTCAGTGTGACTGGAGGGATCTTGCTGTGGCATATGCTTAGTGGAGTTCAATAAAATGATAGAGTTGATACTAACGACTATTGGAAATGGAAGCTTTCATTTTAAAAAATTTACATTGAGCATCATTCAAAGAGAATTGAAGCTCATTCTTTGCATTCTCTCCTGATTTCAACTACACGGAGCTGCATCTTCATGAGTTGTCGACTCATTCATAAAAGTTGAACCGCTATTGAATAGAGTCGGTCTCCCACTATGTATTTTACATTTGGGCAGAAAGGTCATGTCAAGGAGGATTTATGAATAGCGGTACGTGTATTAATATAATACCTACTTTATTTTACAGCATTGCAAGGTTTTTACTACAACTCCATCAAACTGGATCGGAATGCTCCCAACGAACGTTACGGTTAAATTTAATTAACAAAATGTGGAATTGCAACGGTATTTTTTTTCGAATAGTACTTATGCACGTGTAGAATTCACGCTCGGCGATCCTCCTCGTTTTGATCAAAACAACAAGCAACATCTCCGTCAGTCACCACCCTTTCTGAACAGAGCCGACAAGTGTATACTAACAAAAGACACGATGGCTCCAGCTTCATCGCAATCAATGCGAACGGAAAGGAGGAATAGTGGATACGGAGTCCCGTCTAATACTACACCTCATTCCAGAACTATTCCCGTTCATCTAGAGAGACAGAATTCCGAAGACTCTTCCGTTTTCGCTGGCCTTAATACGCCCAGGGGCATTCCTCAAGAAGTTTCCAGCATCGGGGTTCCTCACAGTGTACGATTTCAAGATAAAGGCAAGACACCTAGAGGAACTCCCACACAAGTTGGTCGCTACAAATTGAAATCCTTTAATGAAGATTATCAAGATTCAGAAGCAGACGATGACGGCACAGATTATCTAAGTGTTGTAAGAAGCAAATCCGAAAATTCCAGCGAGCATAGTTATATGCGTAATATGAAACCAATGGCGGACGAGGATTCTGCTTTTGGGGCTGAGTCTAAAGACTTTGAAGGGGAAAGGCCGCACGGATCCAAGCACAACCGTCGTGGTTCAAATACTCGTCGTCAAAGTGGTCAAAGCTCTTATCTAATGGATCAAGGCGGAGGGTCTGGGTCTTATGGATCTGTGAATGCATATGCTAAATCTAAAGGCACGTACAATATGGTTGGTCAAGTGAACTTTTCCAACAAAGCTGAGAACGAATACAAGCCGGAAAAGGGGGAAACAATAACAGCTATGCTTGATGATTATGAGAAGCAGATGGAAGCTACCCTTGAAAGTCTCACCTTGGACGATGATAACAGGGACGATATTGTTGGCGATCGTGATTATCTCGCAGAAATGTATGACATAGTTCCAAAACGAGTTCAGTCAGAAGATGCGCACCAGACGCTTACATCGGAACAGTCGAAACAATTACAAAAGGTTCTACATCAAGCACGGACAGAGGTTGAAATTCTAAAGGACAACAACGAACAATTCATGTCCGAAATTGAGCAACAAGAGGAAGAGTATAGGTCAGAAAGGAAGCTTTTTGAAGAGAGAACACGACAAAAGATTTCCGAACTCAAGGTGATTTACCAAGAGGAAATCGAAAATATTATTCGAGAGAAAGATGCTGCCATTGTCGAGGCAAGCCGACAGGCTACAAGATATGGGGAATCCGGGAGAAGGCAAATTGCACATTTAAAAGCGCAGCTCGAAAAGGTCAAAGCTCAGGCAAATGGAATCATTCGACAAAAGATTGAAGAAGCAATCAAGACTATGAGTGCCAAAAAAGAAATGGAAGTCAGTGCAAGGCTTGGAGCTCTCCGCAATTCCTATGAAACAGAATTTGAAAAAATTCGAAACGAACGAGGCGCCGATGTGCAGCAGGCTGTCAATCAAGCCATTGCAGAAACAGAACAGCGGCTGGCGACTGAGCACGAGAAGAAACTAATCGAGAGCTTAGAAGCCTGTCGCAAACAAGCAGAAATGGAGAACCAGAATGCAATTTTTGCGTCAAATCAGTCCCTTGCGCACTCTGAAAGACAGGTCAACAAGCTCCAGAAGGAAAGGGAAGGTTTCATCAAGACCTTGGAAGCCATCAAGGAGAATATCAACCAGCACTATCCCGCTCAAATGAAGGTATTTCACGACAGGTCTCGGGATGTAGTTGGGCCATTGAAACTTCTTCAAACTCAACAAGGCGATAGCAAGTTGGAGAATCTCTTCAAGGATGTCGTCGAGTCATTCGGATTTTTGCTTGAGAACTCGTCAAAGAAATCCGTTTCATACAATGTTGTAAAAATGGACGATTTGCAAAAGCGACTCAAGGAGCAGGAAACCACAAGAGAACAATATCGAGAGCACGTCGATTACGCGACTCCACCAAAGGAGGACGAGTCCAAAAATAGTGAAGCATTGGAGGGAAGGGTTCATAATCCAGTAATTGATCGCAACCAGAGCGAAGAGTTGTATAGAAGAGATATTAATTCGCAGTATGGTGGGATCAAAAACATGCACAGTGCCGATGATTTGATTCAGGGCATGACGAAGCGAAGAGAAAGGCTCGCGCATGCGATGGCCGTCGGGCAAATGGAGTTGAAGAATTCATTGTCATCCGATCGAATGCAGTATTTGAAGCCAAACGACCGTTTTGTACCAAAGGGACTGGATGCCAACGAGGGGAATATTGAACAGGATGGTGAAGTTCCAGAGTACAGAAGACAGTCATGTTCCAATCTTCCAACTGGTAGAAGATCAAGCGTGGAATCGCCTGATGCAATGCGAGCCAAACAGAGCGACGACTACGAAAGTTTTATCAGTAACAATTCGAGAGCCAGGGATTCTGAACCATCATACGAATCACCAGCAAAGAAAAAGTCGTATGCGATTCTTCGTAGCTTCAAGGCGTCAAAACGTCGTGGAAGCGTTGGTCCCAAGGCTGATTCTCCTATGCACTCGACAGCACAAGGAAAAGGTCAAACTCGAACTCAAAGATTAAAAGGGTATTTGAACACAGCATTCGAAGATGATTTCGATGCAGGGCAAAATGACAATAGCACCAATATTGACTCTCTGACGGATGAAAGTCTGGAGAGCTTGCAAACTAATACTGGCACAGAAGTGAACCAAACAGTAAATGAAAACAATGGAGAATCAAACTTGGGAATAGATCATGCGCGATCATCGTCATCATCACTAGAGCGGAGCAAAAGCAGAAACCCGCTTGGGATGTTTGCTAGAGCAAAGAAGGATGCGCACGATGCAAGAGATGCTCCAGGTATCGACTCGACGAATACACGTGCGCCGACAGAAGATACCCTTCAACCCCTGCCAAATGGACAAGAACTCCCCACAAACTTTCGAAAGATACCTGGACAGGGTTTTGATCATCGGTCAGCTGGTAATGTAATAAATGGAAAGAAACCTGCGGTAAAATACGATGCAAGGGGGGTGTTGCAGAATGATGCATACCCAACCAGGCGAGGGCAAGAAAATGCTGTTCCAGAGTCCGTTTCTCTCCAGAATAATACGTCAAAATCGTCTGACTACTCGGGGTCAAATGGCTATAACAACGACGACGAGGTGTCGTACCTCAGCGACAATAGAAGTATTCGGTCAGTTAATGAGACTACCACTTCCTTGGACGACGAGGATGTGTCTCGTTTGCGGCAACATACTTCGTTGACGGATGCGTCAGACGACGATGAGAGTGCGGATCCATTTTTGATGACAGAGACCGAGTCAAGTGATCGAACCAGCACACAAGGGAAAATCTATTCAGCTTCTTCCTCGCGTGATTCAAGTCGGCTTGAAAGATCACCTTACTCAAAGCAACAAAGGGGTGTGAGGAGCCCGAATACTGGAAGCGAGGCAACAACTGCTGTCATTTCCCACCGTGTCCGGCCAAACTTTACCAGCTTCTACAGCAAGGAAGCTCCGGCAACCAAGACTTCGAAGGTGGCTACTAATTTTGCTTCCAGGATACGTGCTCGGCGTGGTGGAAGACGTCTGGGGGGATAGAAAGAGTATGTATATAACATCAAATACGATTGTTTTGCTAGTTGTATTGTGAGCTTTTTTTAAAGAAATGGAATGCCGAAACACTCGTGATCCATATGTGCTTTTAATCAAGGTGATGTTCGTCCTCGATAACATGAGCGTTGCGTCCACGAAGCAAGGAGTTCGACAATGATGCTGGCAAAAGATCTTTTCTTGTAATAATCCCCACAACTTGATTGTTGTAGTTCACGACACAGAGGAACCGCAATCCCAAAGTGCGGAATAAGCGATAAGTACGCTGGATTGACGCTGTTTCGTTCACTGTGTATGGTGCAGTATTTGCGTATGGTCTGAGGTCCAACCAACAGTTTCTATCCGAGTCCCTCATGTCAACATCGTCGATTTCGGGATAGCGAGGGTATGCTCGCTCAATGGTATCCCACTGGACCAACGGACTTAATCGACGAGGTCCCAAGTTTTCTCCATTGTCATAATCATCCAGAATGTCTGGAGACCCAAAAGCTCTTCGCTTTAGTAGGGTGCATAACATAGATCGGCTTGCTGTTCCATAGAGTGTTCCACCAGTTGCGGTATCTACTATTGGGAAGGTACCATGATTGCAGCTGTTCAGCAAATCGTACACGACACCTGCACGTTCCACAGGACGAAGACATTTGACTTCAGTCGACATGACTTGACCTGCAACAATTTCATTACGTTCGGCAATTGGTGGAACTTCAGGTTCCAAAAATGGAATCTTCTTGAGGTGAATATGAATATCGTACAAACCCTCGTTGAAAACATTGCCTGTGAATCTTGCTGACATGAGTACCAACATCAGTGGTAACACGTATTGCATATCCCCAGTAGCTTCCAGAAGAATTACAGTCAATGAAATGGTCATTCTGGCCATACCACCCAAAACAGCTGCTGCTCCCATCAGTGCATAGGTTCCGGAATCAGCAAAAGTTCCATTGGTGTGATCAAGCTTGTGCAATAAGTGGCCACACAATCGCCCAAACGCCGCACCAGCCAAGAGAGATGGCACAAAGAGTCCACTTGGAACAGCGATGCCATAGACAATGGTGGCAAGAGTGATGTAAGGAATGAAAAACAAGAACAAAGCACCGGAAGAAAAGGTAGAGTTGTCCTCGCTTCCTCCTTCGCGAAAGTGGAACAACTGCTTGATGGCAATATCGGCCTCTGTGAAGATTAAACTTGCGACCTCATTGTACTCCTTGCCTGGTTCACAGTTGAATGGAATCAAATTTTCGACCAAGCTCTTTTCCTGATTGGTCCAGTCTTGCATATCCTTTGGCAGCTCGGTACATCGGCCCCAAACCAAAGGCATGACAAAGGAGACAACAGACACAAGGAACGTGACCAGACAAACTTCAATCATGCGTCTGCTCTTGGAGTGATTGACATGTTTCATCCTCCAGATTGTCAAATGCTCATTGGCTGCATTAAAGACTGCACCAATGAGCCCACCTAGACATCCAATAATGGCAAAGACTGGGAGTTCCCAAATGCTAAAATTGGATGCTTCACCACTGCACGAAAAGAAGGAGAGAAAACGAAGGAAAGAAAAAAAGAAAGAAGGTTAAACATTTGGACCAAAGTCAGTCACCATCCACCAGCCATCCCACTTGATACTTACGAGATGTGGGTAAATTCCCCAAAGGAAAAGAGCTTTGCAACATCTGCTTGACCCCACATGACATCAACATTCTTGATTGCAAACAGAGTTGAAATAGTAGTCATCGCACAAAAGAATGCTCTCCAAGTCAACTTGGTAGACCAGTAACTAGCACCCTCTTCCAAACTGAACAAGACTCCACCAATCGGAGCTCCAAAAGCGGAAGCAACACCGGCAGCAGCCCCGCAAGCGACAAAATCTCTTTTTTCACGGTCATTGCGGAAATCCGAAAATTTGGAAAAGGAAGTATCGACACCCCAAAAATTGGTCTTTCCTTGCGAAATACCAGCGGCGACGACGGAACCACTATGAACCATGGGTCCCTCTTTTCCGACTGGTAATCCCGCAGCCACCGAAAAGGTAACTCCCACCACTTTGCACAACAATGTCTTGACTCGAACAATGCGTGGCAGATCGATTCCATTGAGGAAACACTTAATTTCAGGAATACCAGATCCTCCGGAAACTGGTTCAATCCAAACAAAAATGGAGGCAATTGCCGCAAAAATAACTTGAGTCAAGCAAAATGCCCAAAACGCAGAGATTCCCGATTTCGATGCTGCATCTGCCTGCGTTCCACCCACGGTTTCATCTCCCATGAATGTCAGATCATCGGTCTCCACATTCATAACAGCAGAGGCAGCCGCTGGTGGATTGAGCAATTCATAAACCCAATCGTACTTCCATTTGCTCAGGGCACGAGACGAAAAATTACAAATGGCAGCCACAAAGGCTTGAATCACACCCACCAAAAACGTCAAAATCCACCGCTTGAGAGCTCTCTTTTTTCCCGTAGTCCACCATTGTCCTCGATTCAGAAAATGGACTTGTGAAACATAGGCTCTCCAAACCTCGCTTTCGTCTGGTTCGTAATTATGCGATTGTATCGACGCAGTTGGAGCTGTTAGGGGAGAGTACTTGATGGTGCCTCCACCTCCGTAACCGTCCCCGCGTAGAGAGGCAGGGTGATCGGCAAAGCCATGCTGATGACCATTCATGTATGGCAATTCCCCGACCGCATCGTCATCACTTTGGTAGTCATTGGAATTAAACTCCACTTTCATAAACTCGGGCTGCATTGTCATTTTTCAACTTTCTCTAGCGAACTCGCCTATTTGCTTTTATTGATTATCTAATGTAGAGTAATGTGAATTTACAGTATGATGGTGGAACGAAACAAAGAAGTTGTCGTTGTGGAAGGAAGAAGAACACGATGCTACGCTTCTTTTCAACAGAAACTCGATGATAGGATGGATTCGATGTACCTATATATAAACCTACACGTATCCGTATTTCCAACGCTCCAATGATGATAACGCAATGGTGGTTGCGATCAGATACACAGCTAACGTTTTCGACACGAGTGCCTTTCTTAGTTCCGAACTGGCGCGGTGGCGGGCGGTGACGGACCGTGACCAGAAAAATAGCTTTGACAAGATTCAGATCAGACGACATCAGTCACGAGTCAACATGAATTGCAAATCCGAGCAGTATACTACTGCAAGCGCCAGATAGATTCTTGAACATTGGATACGAACGGTTGCTTGCTACCATACTTCTGCTGCTGTAGGTCATCTTTCCGAATGGTCCATCCGAGACTTCGGCCGGATCATGGAAGAGGACATAAAACCAAAGCGAGCCTGTTTGTTCTTTCGTTAGCGATATTTGCAATTGTCGTACTTCTCGAGGAAGTGACTCAATCAAGAAATACTACAGCTGGCAACCAGAGGAACGCAAATTTCAAGCAGGCAGGCGATGGTTCGTATATGAACGTCCGTGACGATAGTGAGGTAGAGGAAGATTGCCTACAGTTTGGTTGCCCAATATATCCTGCCGAGTTGACCCCAGAGGTGTACTCCTACCTCAAGGCATCCATCGTTCGAAACAAGCACCAAAACTATCCCTTTGCCAACGAAAATATGCTTATTGTAACACAACAGGGAGCCTCCCACCACGAAAATCAAGATCGGGCTTCAATAATCGATCCATTCATGATCTCGTCATCTTCCAAGAACGTGGTCATCAACGGAACATTGATATGTCTCTTTGACGGACACGGCGTGCAAGGACACATAGTTGCCAGTCATGTGTTGCACGAATTTCCAAAGCTTTTGGCCAGCAAATTGGAGGCCCTCCGCATGTCTGAGGACCATGAAGTGCCAGACGCAATCATCATTCAAATGTTGAAAGAATCCTTTGTGGAAGTAGACATTTACGGGACACCCAACTTCTTGCTTGGAGGAACCACGGGATCTGTTACCCTTCGATTGGGATCCAAATTGTACATTGCCAATGTAGGCGACAGTCAAACTATGGTGTTCTCAATGCCAAACAACGGTACCACTATTCGAACGACTGCAGGACCTCTACAGGATGTCGATATTCGCTTTGCCACTCGCAAAGACAAGGCGCTCTTACCGGACGAACGTGATCGGATTGAAAAACTGGGTGGGAAAATTCATGTCAATCCACATAGCAACGAGTCGGTTGTCGTCGTGTATTCTGTAGCAGCCAGAGATACGATCATGTTGGCCATGTCGCGAAGTATTGGTGATTGGGAATGGAAAGTGGTCGGGGTGACTGCGGAACCTTTGGTGGACGTTGTCCACCTAAACCAATTACCGCCAAACTCGTTTCTCATGGCGGCTTCTGATGGGGTCTGGGATGTGCGCCGCAAACAGTTTTATGGCAAACAATTTGGTGAATGCTTCTTTCCAATTGAAGGGCATTCTGGAGGCGGAAGTGTTCATCCATTGGCCAAGGGTCTAGAAGTCTTTGAAACGATTACACCAAAAGTTCAAAAAGGATATCGAGACGATATGACGGCAATCCTTCTGGCGTTATGATGATCCAGTCAAAGGAAAATCCCAGAAGGCACTGAATTCTACTTTTCGATAGAAATCTTTTGCCCATCGTCAGAGTGCAATTCATTTGCGTCCTGGACGATACTGTACTAGACAATAAACAGAGTCACAGTAAAGAAGAAGATCCGGAAGATTGGGGGAGTTGGAAACAACAAGACCTCCAGCGCTCAATTTTGGGGAACCTATCCGCTTTCATTTCATTCTATTCAAAGGTCCAGGGATTCCATTCTTTCAACCAACGCTTGGTTTTGTTCCTGGTTCCATTTTAGTGCGACCCTTGCCTGTATTCCATGGAATCTATTGACACCCATACATATACTTGGATGCAACTCTATTTGCCTGCAAAGGACGGCCAAAAGCCTGACCTCGCGTATTCTGCTGGGTTTGAACCGCAGTGCTTTGGACTATTCATCTTGTGGTCCTAGGTGGTAATACGTACAAACAAACACAGTTTCTACTCTAGTCTGTATTTAAAAAATATGGGTAGAAGTGGTAATAGAATGACAATCTTATTGCTTACACTAAACGGATGAGTACTTATTCTCTACAGCAGGAGTATCATTCATTCCTGCACGATCAGGAGCGACTATGCTGATTCAGTCTCAATAACTTTGACATCTCCAGAAGCTTCCACGCCAGTCGTGTCAAGATCCAAAGTATCGTCGGTAGCTAGAGGAGATGTCTCCTCAACCTCCGATGTACCTCCGATCGCCGCCTCGCTTTTTCCTTGCATTACGGGAATCTTCTTAATGTTCTCCTCGATTCTCTTCATGTCCTTTGGTGCCGCCACGACTAGGACCCCGTTGTCCAAGCTGGCACTAAATTGGTCCACATCCACCGCTGGATCCAAAGAAAAGGTTTGGGAAAACTTGGAAGCGAAGCGAGAGTTATCACTCGACGACAAACGCTGCCCGCTAACGGTCAAATGTCCATCTTCTAAGCTCACATCAATGTCTTCCATCTTGACTCCTGGAACATCCACAGATAGTTGAAACTTGTCTTCATTGTCGATGAGCTCGTAGCGAGGAGAAGCGAGCTGTGTCTCTTGGAAGAACTGGTTGGCGAAGGCTCGGTTTCTCCGCATCATGGTGTTGGCAGATGGAACAACTGGAAAATAGAGACTGCTCCATGCGCTTGTAACAGCAGGAGCAGAAGCTAGAGCAAGGATTGTTGGTGCGATGGTCTTCATGGTTTCTTAGTGTGTGTTGTTTTTCAGGTCGAAATTAGAAATTGTGAGACAAGAAAGAAAGGATGTTCCGATGGGTTCACGATTGACTACGTATTTCTTTTAGTTTTCTTCGAATTTCTGTGTTTGTCGATTGGAAATATGTAGTGAAAACGTACCCTGAACGCGACCATGTCATCATGGAATGTTTGGGCACGATAAAAATATATAATATATGAATGAATCAGAGATGATTGAGAATACGATTGAAAACTGCCAATCGAAAAACTTTTCTTATTCAAAATTATTTGCAGTACCAGGTACATGCGTGTAGCATCAGCTCGCAGCTAGTTCGTTGTTTTACTAGCTAGCTGGCTTCTTCTTCTGGCGGTGCTTTCACTTCACTCTCAATGACCATTGTAACTGGGCCATCATTCACCAGTGCAACGTCCATCATGGCTCCAAACTCGCCATCCTTAATTTTGTCTTCTTGATATGCCGCTTTTAGCATTTCAAGAAACTCACTGTACATTGCTCTCGCTGGTTCTGATTTCATGGCCTTTTTGTAATCTGGTTGATTCTTTTTCGACAGCGTACCGTAGAGGGTGAATTGTGAGACACATAAAACTTCCAGATCCCTCTGCTTGACACCATGCCGCCACATGGCTCCATTGTCATTTTCCCATAGCTTGCAGGCCAATAATTTTTTGCAACAAAACTCCAAATCTGCCTTGGTGTCGTGTTCGTGAAGACCCACCAGGGCCATGACGCCCGGTCCGATCGAAGAAATGACGGTTCCCTCTACCGTCACGGATGCGGACTTGACTCGTTGCACCACCAATCGCATGGCTTCAGATGCTGATAATAGGAATAAGAAACACAGAAGCAAGCAGATAATGGAGCCTCTTGATAGCATCAATCAAGCTTCACAACGTCACTCTAATTGTGTCTAGCTAGAACGGTTGCTGTTCTATCTTACACACGATGGAAGATGAAGTTTCGGGAGTTGGTTGATGATGGGTGATGTGTGACAAGGATGGAATCTGGAATCGCAAAACCCGAAACTTCAAATCATTGCAAGCAAATGTGGCGTACGTCGTACGGATGGTCAACCATCGACGAACGAAACGTGTGTGGGCAAACGCACACCAAAGACAATAACTTTCTTTACAACTTGTGATTTGAGTGTACCACTTGAGAATAGCGTCTTTTGTTATTATACACACTACACCCATCGATTGATTTGGATCGTTAATTGCATTGATTTACTCAACAAGCAATTACACTACACACAAAGCACACAAATTTTAAAGCAAGATGACAGACAATTGGGACGACAGTGATGACGAATGGGACGTCGATGACGACGCTCTGGACGCCAAGTTGGGAATTGCCAAGCCAGCCGAGAACAACTTTGATGACGAAGAAGATCTCGCATTGAAAGAAAAGCAAGCAGAAGAAAATGCCAGCAAGGATGTTCTCAAAAAGAAGGGATCCGCCTTGGCCGCCCGAAAAAAGGAAGAAGAAGAACGAAAATTGGAAATTGAAGTGGCGCGCAAAGAGTTGGAATATCAAGCAGAAATGGAGGCGAAAATGACACCAGATGAACTTCGTGCAATGGAACGAAGACGGGTCGAAGAGGCTGACCATGCTTTGACTGATGATTTGTTTGGTGCTGTGGAAAAGATGACATTGGATAACAAGGCGGGAGACAAAAGTGGAGGGGATAAGCTTGTTCTTAAGGACATGAAGGACCACATGAAGCACGCTCGCAAGGTTGCAACATGCATGAAGGTACGTTGGATGAAGTCTTGGAGGAGTCTTGAATCGAGTAGTTCCAGTTTGTTCTGTTTGCAATTCCCCGTTCTCATTCCAACACTCTTTCTCTTTTGGCTCACAACACCAACTCAACAGGATCACGGAAAGGTGCATCTGGCAGGTATTTTCTTGAAGGAAGTCATTCAACAAAGTAAGGATGTCTTGGATGACAATACGATTAGTGATATTATCAAGGCATGCAATGTGATCAAAAACGAAAAGGTCCAACAGGCAAAGAAGAAGGTCAAGGGACAGGCTCAAAAGTCCAAGAAGCAAGATAAGGTAGAAAAACAAAAGGCCAAGAAGTTGCACGATGAAGTCTTTGGTGACAACGATATGTACGATGATTACGATGCTATCGGAGACGATTACGAAGATGCATTCTTCTAAGCAACTTAGTTGGGTAGTTCGTTGGATACTAGTGGTAAATACAAAAGGAACAAAAAGACAGCGCCACTTTTGCTGTCGTGCAGGCAGCAGTGGAGTTGTGCTGTGCTGGCCTGGAACATACATGAAACAAGGTAGTACATACATATTGGTAGAGCAAAACAACACCCATGATCATCAATGAGCGGTTTTTCGTTAACCGCTTTATGATGGATCATCAATGTAATGATGTAACAACAAAAGAATGAGTGCAGTTATCGTCTCATGTAAAACAATACATACAGTATATTCGCACGTGGAAGAGTTTGCGTTAGCATCACTACTGTATGACGTGATGTTGTTATTAGGAAACAGCCATTTGTTGTAAGCATTCCGGTATTCGCTCCTCCCATGGCCAGATCAATCCTCTATTCTTCTCAATGAATGCTGGATTCCAGAATCGAGTAGCATGCCGTTGACCGCCATCGCAAATCATTGTTACCACGTTGGATCCCTCTGGCATGTCAATGGCCGTCCGAATAGCACCCACAACATTCATGGCGGATGACGATCCAACCCACAGGCCTTCTAGTTTCAGCAAATAGTGCGCCATGTCGACAGCCTCTTGATCGGAAACCCGAATGGCCCCATCCATAGCATCTAGTCCCCAATCAAAGTTTTGTGTCACACGGTCCAACCCAATTCCTTCCGCCAAGGTGTCGTACCGATGTTTGCGAACCGACCTTTCACTTTGCTGTACTGCATAGGCAATTCCGTGTTCCACCTTGTTGTAGAGTGACGATCCAGGAGGATCTACCAACATGATTTTGACTTTTGATTGTTTCTCTTTCAAATATGTTCCGACTCCTGCAATGGTGCCACCAGTTCCTGACGACATGCAAAAGGCATCTATCGTTGGCAATTGCTGCCAGATTTCGGGACCTGTATTATCATAATGCATCTGATAGTTGGCTGGATTTTCGAATTGATCGACAAAAAAGGCTCGAATCCCAAACTTTCTTCGAGCCAATTTGGCAGCCTGGCGAGCAATATTGACGTAGTGGTTTGGATTGGAAATAGAAGCAGTAGGTACCTCATAAACTATGGCACCCAGAGATTGAAGAATGGCTTTCTTTTCTTGGGCTTGATCGTCGGGTAATACCACCAAGCAGGCGTGACCTCGAGCTGCGCATATGGTGGCCAAGGCAATTCCTGTGGATCCAGAAGTTCCTTCCACCACCAGACCACCCGTTCGTGATTTTGCCATTGCCTGGACAATCATGGACTCGAGTGATGGTGCACTTTGACTACTCTGGGATTGGTGGTTGCTCTTCTGTGAATCGTTTTTGTCATCACCAGTCATGCTGGCTGTACCATCCACTTCGGATTGTGTCTCTGGTGCTTCCGCGGGAGTGGTTAGCAGGAACAAATCTCCAGCATCGTTGGGTTGTGGTAATAGATTGTTCCTTTCTGCAGATCGAATCATGTTGATTGCTGCCCTGTCTTTTCCAGTTCCTCCAGGGTTCAATGACTCCATTTTCACGTAGATATTTCTTCCGACCAATTTGGAAATTTGCCGCAGGGGAACGAGCGGGGTTCCCATTTCAATCAAGTATTCGTGTGCAGTAAGTGATGCGGAGGATGTCGCATTCTTTCGCTGTCGTCCAAAATTATTGCCTTCATTTATCTGTTTCCAGATTGTATACCCTAGTGATAGAATACCACATCCAGCCAAGAAAAGGGCAGAGGAGTTTGGAATGGGAGGTCTTGTCTCTGCCATCACAAGTTTCCGTTTCCTTCGTTTTGTTTTGTTGTCGTTGGTTGTTTTGTTGTTGATCGACGCGCGACTGACTGGTTCGATTTGATGATTGATTCGAAAGAGTCAGTCAATCAGTCCGCTATTTTCTGGCGCGCCAGCAAGCCAGCAGTTTGAGTTCGCAACAGATGATCCGAACAGAACAGATGTTGTCATTTTAGATACTTTCTTGTTGAGCAAGGTATTCTCACACCGTGCGTTGGACCCAACCAACAACAAGAAAATCTCACTCTTGTCCCCGTCAGCTTGGAAGAGAGTCACAAGGAGTATACATTCGGCCAGTTTGAAGAGGTCTGGTTGGTTCGGTTGGTCTGGCTTGAATACAAAAGTAAATCTTCGAGTCATTTTCGTCATTTGGCGGCACTAGAAGCATCCCAGAAATAAACAAGATGCCCTTGCTTTCACTGGATTCGCGAGCGCGAGCTCGTTGCTTGGCAACATCCCTCTTATTGGCATGTGCCCACGTTTTGCAACAAAGGTCCCACGAACGATCCCTTTTGCTACCAAGAAGTCGATGCCATCGATGGACTCTCCGATTGGGTAGCCTTCCGCCATCTCGAAGATACCGACACACATATTGACAAGTTGATACATATCTCAATGAACGACTCGTATTCTGTCGGAATGGCGGCAACAATACTATCGATTGGGTTCCTGAGAAAATGAAACACATGGTGGTGGTGCTTGAGAGGATATGATTTTGCTATTGGAACGCTGCAACAAGTAAAATGAAAGAACGACAAGGCAAAAGCATTCATGTTGAAGAAGAGCTAGAGAAATTCTCATAGCACATCCAGTATGCGACTTAAAAATTGGGCGTAAGAAAAGTACTCTAGTAAAAGTGTAACGTAGAAAGCAAGAATGGAAATTGATTGAATATCTAATCTGACTGCTCAAATGAACATTCTCCACCACTTTTGCATCCCAGGAAACACACATCTAGAACTTCACAAGAATGTAGGGTTGAATTGCCATGACATTATTACGCCTGCAAATTATTGGAAGAACAAACTGGAAAAATCGAAAGGCAGCCCTGATGCATGGCCTTGGCTCCCAACCCCACAATATCCAGTCACATTTTCAACCGCCACTGCTGTGCCACTCTGGTATTACTATCTCTCTAGAAAGCTTTTATCGTTTTCTGCAATCTATTCCTTGCCCTTTGCTCAGGTTTGGCTCCCATATTTGTTTGACGGGTTTTCGGGTTGAGGATTTATCTTTTTCCTCGTTTTTGCCCGTTCGAATCGATCGACCACTATAAGTTCCCGCAAATTGTATGAGCAATAGTTTCAAGTTGCAACGTCAGATTGAATGAATACTGGATGTTCCCGAATGTTCCTACTTCTCGACTGATTGTGCATTGAACTTTTGGTACGATTGGTCAAGACTGTTGCCGTGGTGTTTATCTGTGCATAAGACTGATTATCTTTCTTTTATTGACTTGAAGAACCCTCCTACGAAATTGAAGAAAGCAGCGTTGTCATGTTCAAGTTCTGTTCACAATTGATTTTGGGCTTATCTTTGCTTTTCGCCCTCCTTGCGGAACCAACCAATGCTCGGCTAACTGCTGGTCACCGTCATTTGAAGAGTTGTGAAGAGAGCCAAGGTCTGTATGGTCGATGCTGTGGTTTCGATCTTTCTGCTTGCTCCTGTCCCATCCGAGAATACGAAGGATTTGGTGATTTCATCGTGAAATATCTGTGGGATTCTGCATGCAGCAAGCTGGAAGGAAAGATTGCGGAATGCAGTTTGACTGTTGGAAACATCACAGCCCCAGTGGATTCTGTGGTCGGTACCGCTGGAGCACCATGAGGAATTTTGATTGTATCATTAGATAAATAATGCAGCATTTTTAAAAAATCACACATCATTACAAAAATATGAACGACTTTCAAAACTACACGATTCCAGGACTCTATCGAAATTCCAATCCACTACTACAACAGCGAAGTTCTATTGCCTTTCAGAGCTTTGCCAATAATCTTCATCGAATATCCAGTTTGGTACTGCGGTTGCCTTGTTTTGACATCGACTATTAATAAGCAGTCAGTTCAGAAACCATTCGGATCATTGCAACGCACAAGTTATCGATATACGCAATCATGCACGCCATACGTTTCTATATTCAAGGGCAGAATGATTCAACTAAACCCTGGGCAGCAGGATGATAATCTATGCCTCCCTGGCTGCATAGCTATTTCAAATTCTGCTGTTCCGAAAACTTTGCCGAGTGGCTCTGGAAACCACTTCAGAAATATTCCAAGCCATGGTGCGATACGATTACACCATGTTTAGCAGATGGAAAGCTGAAAAAAGAGGAGCAATGGGCAAAGACAAAGCTTGCTTCAACAGTTGCTTTTCATTGCGTGTCTCATTTTTTCCGATATTTTGGGTATCGACTGGCTTCTAAAACCTGCCAGAAATCAATCACAACGGTGAATCTGTGAGATCCTAATTAACGAATCTAGTCGGCTGGCGTTTTGAAATAGTCTAACGTAGAGCACGAATTGTCCGTGAGAAAAAATTAGGTTGGTCAGATTTGATTCAACGACGACTCGCATGAAAAATATATCTTCGCTTCTTGTTTCTCTGTCCCTTTGCTTTCACCTCCACGGTACACCTCGCAAGCCCACTCCACCTCAATTTGGCAAATAACAATCGACCCTATTCGACTGGTAACCTTATACTGGAACGCAAGGAATGCCGAATGAAACTGGTGGAGCCGACGACCAATCGGTCGAGATACGACTCGATGAGCATATTCCGCCGGTTCAGGCTGTGACAGTCACACGGAAAAAGAAACGAGCACCCAAACCAAGACCAATATTTCCGCCACAAAGACCGGTGAAAGGAACGCTAGGGCATTCCACTCGGCAACTGTTGAATGAGAAAGCGGCTGAAATGTACAGTGATGACGAATCCGTGTACTTGAGTGACAAAAATGAAGAGGTAGTGGATCCCGACGAACCAATTGGAAAAAGTGATGATGCTCCAGCACCTGTGATAACAGCTTCCTCTGATGCACTTCAGTCGTCTAATGACAAGAGGGAAGAGTACGCAAAATCCCAATCATCTCCTCCACCTCTACCGAAAAATCAATCAAATAGTGGAAACGACCACCAAGTTCTTGCTGGATTGCCGACGCTAGGCAGCCGTGGGAGTCCTGGGATCGAGTCTGCGCCTCGTGCACCGTTAGAAGCTATAACTGTGCCGTCAAAACAACCAAAATCTCGTTCAGCGGACGACGGTTATGAAGTTGCCACCGACGCTGGTTTGACCCCTGCTGGCTTGGCTTCTCTGGGTGCGACGGAAGATATCGAGTCAACAAACGCAACGAATGACAAAGGAGATGCCGTGGGTGAAGTTGCTAGTGAGCCATCAAAGAAACGAAAACGACTGCTGATCTGTATCGTCCTCCTGTTGGTTTTGATTGTCGCCATTGTGGTTGGTGTAGTAGCTTCTGGTGGCGATTCTGATGACGGAGAGAGTTCAAGTATCGCAAAGTCACCTAACGACGACGGACCCACAGCAGCCGTTACCAATTTGCCATCTTTTTCACCGACTGCTTCACTATCTACGTCACCGTCAACTTCACCATCATCAGTGCCATCTACACGGCCAACTTTGCTCCCGACTCTATCTGCAAGCCCAACAGCAACACCTGTTCCTACTTTCAACCCATCTTCGAGTCCAAGTTCTTTTCCATCAACGCTTGACCCCAGTACCAACCCATCTTCGAGTCCAAGCTTCACTCCATCAATGCTTGACCCCAGTGCCAATCCATCGTCGAGTCCAACCTTCTTTCCATCAACGTCGGTTCCCAGTGTTACTCCAACTATAGTTCGGTCAGTTGGTCCCACTGCGCTACCATCATCAGCTCCCAGCGCTACTTTCACCATACCACCTACATTGGTTCCAAGTCCTGTTCCAACCGTGCCACCAACATCTGCTTCCAGTAGTACTCCAAGTATAGCGGCATCTGAACGCCCCACTAGGACACCAACAATTGCTCCCAGCGCCAGTCCATCTGGGACACCAACAGTTGCTCCCAGCGCCAATCCCACTGGAGATTTAACGCGAGCCCCCACCACCTCGACGGAACAAGTTTGGATCAACAATCTGTTACCCTTTTTCGGAGATAGCTTCCCCTCAACTCAACTGCAAAGAACCGTATTGAATCAACTTGCTCAAACGGACAACTGGGCACCAAATGACACTTCGGACAGTCGCCTTTGGATGGAACGGTTTGTCTTGTCGGTGTTTTATGAATCATGCGGAGGCAGCGGGTGGAATTTGAGCAGTGGGTGGAGAAATCGCAACCTTAGTTCTTGTAACTGGTTTGGTGTCAGTTGCGATTCCTCCAACCGGGTTGTCAGTCTCTTGTCGCAATTCAACGGCCTGTCAAATTCGTTGCCATCTGAAATTGGTTTGCTGGGTGAACTCACACGCCTTGGATTACGTAAGTAAAACATGGCCCCTGGGTGGTCGATATCATCACCTACCTCACATTGTACATGTAACTTGCTTTTCTTTTGCTTTTGACAGAAACAAATCGATTACAAGGAAACATACCTACTGAAATCGGAAGACTGACAAAGTTGGCATCGCTGGATTTACGTACGTACAACCGAGCGCTTGAGTTGGATATCACTTTTGCCACGTGCTAACACTTATTTTGCATTTACATCTTTCAGGCAATAACCGATTAGAAGGAAGAGTACCTGCCGCAGTAGAGAACCTTGCAGTCTCTAGTGGTACATCAATCTTACTTGGTAAGTATTCAAAAGGAATTGTGGAGAGTTGTTTGTTGTTTTGCGGTATCTAACTTCATGATAATAAATTCCCTTGAACAGGTGGGAATCAGCTGGTCTGCACAAACAGCATCTCAAACCTAGACTGTTGAGTTCTCAAGTTGTCCAGTTGATTTTGTAGCAAGCAAGTGAGACGCCAACTAAGGCAATCATAATCGAACAGGGTTCATCATGGGATGTATATATAAGTTAATGTGGAGCTTTTTGGTTTCCAAAATTGATTGTGTTGTGACTATAATAGTAGTTATATGACACTGTTTGTCCAAAATTCCTCTCGTATCTTCTTTTTCGAACTTCGTCCTCGATGTCGTTCGGCGATCTCATTCCAAGAGTTACAGTGCCGAGGGTTTGGATAGAGTCCCGACTTGGTCATGTCACAGAGTGCTTCCACTGCCGCCCCCCAATCTCCGGATCCAACCGCTCCTTGGACCAACAGACTGTAACTGCCCTTGTCCTTGGCACACAAATCGTGCACATTAAGAATATCCACACCTTCCTCCGGTTCTTCTCCCGCCGTTCGGTTCGAGAGCATAGTTTGCAAAATGTCCCTCGCTTCTTCCGTATACCCCAAGGATTGATAGGCAGCCGCTAAGGGATTCACATGAATGGCACCCGGTTTGACTCCATGGTTTTCATCCATGGTACGAACAATTTCCAGGGCAGTATCCAGAGGAATTCGACGAAGAGCAACTTCCTGTTCTTCCAATGACTCCTGTTCATCAGCGTTGCTCGTCGTTGTTGTTTGTGAATTGGCCTGCTGCTGCTGCTGTTGCTGTTGTTGCTTGCTGCTACTACTACCACCCTTGCCGCGTTGACTGGAGGCCCTCGAGCAGGCTCGAACGAGCGATTGTATCATATTGTCCGTGACGTATACCCGACGGACAATCTTGGAGCTGGCAGCAGATGATTCTAAATTGGAAGGAGCCAGTCTAGATGATGCCGTCGGCGGAAGAATGGTGGAAGAGTCCTGTTCGTTGACAAAATGATAAATCTCCAAACATTTTTGCCACCATCCCAATTTGGCACAGGCCAACATGGCGCCCTCGTGATGTAGATTGGTGCGTTTGATTTTCAGTTCCGTCTTTTGTTCTAGAATGGCCATGCGATCATAGGTCCGGAGAGAATTTTCCCACAATACCGGTTTGTTGCGTTTGCGGGCGTTCCGCCAAATGCTCTTGGCAAAGCCAGCATTGGTCATGACCGGGGCGGCTGTTCGAAAATTGGGATTGGAAGAGTTGATTCCAGAGTAAGGATGCCATCGGGGCTGTTCTTTACCACCCCCTTGCTTTAAATTGGCTTTTTGTCGCTGGGCTCGTCGGAGTTCTTGTCGTCGTTTGTTCCTCGCTTTTTGTTCCTCAGCAAATTCAAATATATTTGCCAATCCTCCCTTGACAGTCGTGACGAGGGATCGACCACCGGATGCGCTGAATGGATCTTCTGAAGAATTAGCATCAACACCAGCACCAGCAGTTGAAGGTCGTTTGGCCAAAAGCAAACCTTGATCCTCCTCACTGGGATTTTTTCTTGGATGACTGCTGTATGCTCCTGATGTGGTAAGAAGCCGTATCCTATGTCCATTTCCATTCTGACAACTTTTCGTGGACAACAAACTGTGAACTGATGGTTGAAATATTGATAGCAGAAGAATGGAGAGAAGCGGAAGCCTTGACGATCCTATCATTCTCATACTGTACTGTAGTTGTGGCTATTGTGATTCTGGAGATGTGTCGTGAAAAATGATGACATCAGTCATGAGTGAGTCACACGAAGCCCAAAATTCGGATGACGTCTGTCGTGCGCTTCGAACACGTCAGCATCTTTCTTCATCATGTTGATTGGTCCAATTGGGAGACATGGATATTCTTTTACGTGCAAGTCAGAGGTCCGTTTCCCCGACGGCAGTACCATACACGGTACAGTAGGTCTCGGCACACCCACCTATTTCTGATCAACCAGTTCTACTTCTTCTTTGGAACTGCATTCATTCTCATACGATTGACTTTGTTGCATCAATACCATAATATATCAATACTTTCTTGCCCACGACTGCAACAGCACACACAACACAAAAAAGAGTGCTTGCCATTGAACATACACCTTTCCCATTCCACAAATATATTTTTATTGTTCTTATTATTATTTATTACTACCAATACCAATACCAATACCAATACCAAGATGATCAAGTCACACAGCCAACACCGATCATTACCACAACAATCACGCTGGTTCCAAATACTGCTGGTGTCCCTAATTTGCCTTTCCACCAACAATGGAGTCCTCTCCTTTTCCGCACCCAATCGTGGTGGGACCATGAACATGAAAATGGTGGAAACCAGCAGCAGCAGTTCTTCATTAAAAACAAAAGGCCCAACCACTCCCAGCAGCAGTGGTAGCAATATTCCTCCTGGATCACCACTGGCCATGCTTTGTTTGGATCAGCAAGAGTTTGAACTGGAAGTTGGACACGCCATGGATGTCTTGCGAAAGGATTACCCACTGCTGTTACACACCAAGCCAGGTACGATAGCAATCAAAGAACGCGAGGCGTTGGATGCATACCGTCATATTTGGTTTTTCTCACTCTTTTGTTATATCTTTTGTCAAAATCCTCTAGACTTTTCCATTTACGACCAGGATTTGGAACTCATTGATCCTTCGGGAGTGAAATTGCACGGAGTCAAAAATTACAAGGCTGCCTTTCGATTGCTTCATGCGGTGGTGGGCATCTTTTACAGTCCCGATCAATCCATACTGAAGAATCGCATGTGCTTTGATAAGGCTCGGCAAAACATTCGAATCCATTGGAACGCGGAAGTCATCCCCAAGGCCATTTTCGGAGGTCACAAGAGCACGCTTCATGTGGACGGAATTTCGGTGTACGAAATTTCTCGAGTATCCGGAAACATTACTCAACATCGCATCGAGCGATTGATCATTAACGATACTCCCATAGTTCCCGAACAGGGTGTGTTTGCAGCTCTTCGAGGATATTACAACAAAAAGTCGGACACGGAAGGAATCCCCGTCTGGAACAGTGAATCATCATCATTATCAACCTCATCTTTGGAAGTTGTCAATTATGGCAAGGAAGCAATGGTCCCCTTTCGAACCTTTGCTCCTGAGTCTACCTCGGTTCTCTTTCATCGGTCCGAAGATGTCTTGGCACCACCACCACCACCACCCTCCCATATGGAGGCTGCCTCTCCGGATTCAATAGCATCCGATAGTAGTACCACTACTACTAGTACTAGTACTTTGGATTCCTCCGTTGCAAACGCCTTGGAAGAAAAGAATGCGGCCCGCAAAAAGTTTGGACTGAAACCACTGAGTGTCGAAGAGTATACCGAATTGCAAGAGGAAGTGCGTCAATTGGAATCCCAACAACAACAACGCTCGGCTACAGCGTCCGCCGAAATGGCCGCCAAGAAGAAAAAGGAAGAGCAAGGTAGTTTCTTCCAAAAAATCTTTGGAGATGCCTTGCAAGATACTTGTCAGAGCAACTGGGATTGCCAACGTCCCGAGGTTTGCTGCGATTTTGGATTCAAGAAAATGTGTTGCAGCAGTGGAATGCGTATTTTGGATGGACCGCAATCCCGGCAAGGCCAATTGGCGGAAGTTCCAGTCCTTGCGAGTCCAGGCCCAAATTATCCACCCTTGGATAAACCTCCACGATATTAAAAAAGGAGGGTATTGAAGGAACTGTACACTAGACTACCGCACTAGTATCATACTACTACTACTACTACTACTACTACTACTACTACTACTACTACTACTACTACTACTACTACTACTACTACGGCACAAGTACTACCACCACCAGAAATTAGGAACTAAAGAAAAATAGAGAAAACATAAAAATTACACATAACGTACTTCTGCTGTTGCATCAGGAAGGAAGGTGAGTTAAACTTATAGATTACAATGCCAGCAAGCAAAGCATAAAACTCTGTTGATTTTGGTGCCCGATAGCGGTACTGGTATTGTATCATAGGACTTCATCCCACTCAAATACAGTATTTTCCTACCATTGGTTCATGTTGAAGCTAGCGTCCAATGCTAGCTTCAACTGCTGGAAGTGGCTCAGCAGGACCTACTCTGACTAAAAATATATATATTTATATTCAGCTACGTGGATGATACTTTTTGAATCAACGCATGCTTGGCCAATGGTACGCGAAACTCCTCGTGTCGTACGACTGTGCATTCCCGGCTTGCGCTTTTTTGAAAGGTCGTCGAAACAATGTGGATGGACTTTGGTTTTCGAAAATAATCCTTGCCAAGACACTTTCGTTGCAAACACTTCCACGTATGACAACAGCCGACTTGGAAAGCCCCGCCAATCAATCCAGCAGCACTTCTCCCAAATCATCTTCCGCAAGATCCTCCGTCTTGGAACGAGCCCGTGCGTACAGTCGCAAAATCGAGGAAGAAACTGAACGAAGAAGTCAATCGCCGCATTCTAGGTCCCAACACAGCCGACCTTCTGGCAATCGTCCATCCACACACGCACGAGCCTACGCCAGTCTCGAACAAGAACAATCTCGTCAACAGGATAGCACTAGTGTAAAAATGCAAGAAGGAGGAGGTTCTCCAGCACGCTCACTCCGTTCCAGAGGTGAACGAACCCATCAATCTGGTGAGAATCCTGTTGTTTCTCCGGAATTGCTTGTGGATGCCTTGTCGGGACATGAAGATGGTTTACTGGCCATTGCCGAACGATTGATGGAACATTACGATCATGGTTACGATGCCATGGGAGAAGCCATCATTGATGCTTTTGCCGATGTTCAGAAGCTCTTTCAACATGTAGTCGAAGCAGCCCACATGGAAGGAGCTGCCTTTGAAGCTTCTAGACGTGAGGAAGAAGTGAGAGCCAGAGGAGGCGAGGAACAATATAACGAGGATGGTCAAAATGGTGGACCACTTTCTCCCAATGGACCTGGTCGTCACGATGAATTTGTCGATCAAGATGTTAAGGATTGTTTGACGGAGGCCATTCGGAAGGGCACTGTTTTGAAGGAACAGCAAAAGTTTTCAGAGTGCTTTGAATTGTACGAAAGTGCTTGTGACTCTGCTTCCGCTTTATTGCCCGTGGATTCCGATCACCGTGGTCGATTGCAACTCTCTCTGTCCAGAGCCCAAAGTATGGATCCGGACCGGGCTTGTGCCATTTTGAGATATGCCATGGACGATGTTCTCAGATCAGGAATGCGAGCCCATAAGGTTCCCTTGCCAGATCCTAGTAAGAGAGCGGATGTGGTTCTCAGCAAACCTTCTGGTCATCCAACCATGACTGGAACCTCTGGTCAAGTGATCCAATCGAATGAAGAGGCACTCAATAGTATGGTGGAGGAAATGAAGGATATGATGAGTGCTCCCATTTACAAGGACACCCCATTGCAAGGCGTTTCGACACGATTCTTTGAGGCATTGAGTGATTCGCAAAAGCAACAAAAACGACAAGAACAAAAACTGGAACAGAATCTTGGAAAACTCAAGGGTGATTTCTTGTTGGCTCGTGCGGTATGTATTTATTTGTATTGGCTTGCTTTGAAAGATGCTATTGCATTTGCAATACTGTAGTGCAATGTTTTCTCACACTTATTTTAACTCATAGGAATGGGAAGAGAAATTGACTCATGCGCAAGAGCAAGCAGAACTCCTCAGACGACGGGCTGGTGGAGTGGGCACCGACTCGTCAATCATGGACGATTCACGTAGCATTGCCCAAAGTCTTCATTCGAAGTCAATGCAAGACGATACACGTTCTACAGGTTCAGGTTTCAACCACAGCAGTTTTACCAAGCACCCGGCTGTTGAATCAGTAGTTTCCATGGGCAGTGGCCTTGGAAAACACGCTCGGACTCTAGTTGGATCCTTTGCGTGTGGATCGGGTATTGACGAACCCAATGGACAAGTCAGTAATGCGACACAGGCTTGGAGAGAAAGACGGAATGGAAATGTGACAGTAGATAAGAGTCGATATGCCGACAATTACTCTCCCAATGGAAGATCCTTTCGAGATAATGGACGTCATGTCGATGTCTAATTTTATAATGGACTACAGTAAAACTGTACTACAGACAGTAGATCATGGAATTGAAGTTATGGCAGCTACATACAGTATACTTACTGTCTATAGGACGGATGTTCAGCTTTCAAACTTTTAAAAACGTAAGCACATACACAAACACACTTTTTTAAAGAACTACAATTGTGTCACATATAAAAATTCCCAAAACTAATGTTACGGTTCCCAACTTTTTCGAGCCCCAGCAGCCCCCAGCTGCAAGCTATTCATTGTAACATTATTTCTTTTCAAAACTGCTTACAAGTCAGCAAAGGTGGATTTGACTTGGTCAGGCTTGACATCATCGACTTGGAATGCTTCCGTGGTGGTGGGTCTAGGAACACGCGTGGTTTGGTCCTCCTCGGTTTGGAGCTTGTGGATGATTTCGTTTTGGTAGCTTGGGCGAATGAACCACTGGAAGCCAATTTTGTTGAGGAGGTCAATACGATCGGGAGACATGTGGCTTGGGCAGCCCATCTTCATCAATTTGTACTGTCTGCGCTGGTGCTTCACCCAGGCGGCCAAGCAGCAGTGCTTCTTGGACTTGCGGGTGGAGGTGACGCCGGAGTGGCCATGCTTTTTCACAAAGTTGGAGAGCTCGCGGTAGCGTTCCATCCACACGTTGGTGTGAGAATCCCAAATGAAACCAGCCTCGTTCAAGAGGGTAATGCGATCGTCGGTCATGGTGCTTGCGAGCTTGTTCAATCGCAACTTGTACTGGTAGCGTTGGCGCTTAACCCAACGGGACAGCTTGAGGTTGGGAGTGTAAAAGTGAGGGACTGCTGTGTGGCCGTAGAATTCCTTGAAGGCCAAGAATTCCTTGTACTTTTTGGTCCAGCTTGCCGCTTGGATGTCGGAGAAGGTCTTGTTGCCGACCACCACTGGAATCTTGGACAGATCGAGTGGAGTAGGATCACCCTTGACCTTGGTGGGAGTAAGAACCCGAGGACGAAGGGCATCCTTGGGGCGAAGGACAGCGGCACGGCGAGCCTTGGAAGCCTTGATTCTTCTGGTCTTGTTCTCTTTCGACTGGGAATCAGCACTCTTGGAGATTCCAACCTTTGTGGAACAATTGATCTTGTTGGGAGTCGAAGGGGTAGCCTTCTTCAAAGACTTGAGCTTCCTGGAAGTATCGGACTTCTTGGCACCAGTCTCGACCTTGACGGGAGTCTCCATCTTGCGCTTCTTCTTGATTGGCTCCATGACAATGTGGTATGGAACGTCATTAGAAGAGAAGGAGGCCTTGGCAAGAACCTGCTCGCTGGTATTTCCCTGTTTCTTGATGACAGACTTGGACTTTCTTGGCTTCCGAGGGTTTTCGTAGTCCAGAGGATCAAAGAGCTTGACACTCTTGCGAACTCGGCCAGAGGATGAAATGTTGGGAAACGGTACATCCTTGGTTGCTGGAGGTGCCTTCATGCTTGATGGTTCGCTGGTAGTTGCTTTCCGCTTGACTAATCTTAGCTCCTTTTGGAAAAGCTGAGAAGGTCTAAAGTTACCTTTAGACCAGACAGCATCGACATTGGCTTCAGGTGAAGCAACATTGTCCAAACGGCTTGGTCTTGTTGGAGGAGCATTCTTTGGTGCTCGTGGAGCAGGAGGAGTCGCTGCAGCGGGAAGGAATCCATCCACGGAGACTCTTCTGAGAGCAATGTGTTTTCCACTAGTATAAGGAGTCACAATGGTAGGACTGATCAAGTCATCAGCGCTTCGCTTGTGAGTCTGGCTGTTGGTGGGAGTTGCCAGCACATCATCCTGAAAAATAGGAAGTGGATCGATGGCATCGATCATCTCAACTGGGACATCGCAGAGGGCATCCATCCAGCTGTCGTCATCGTCACTCTCACTGCAGCGAGTGTCGGCCTCAGAAGCAGAAGAAATGATGGAGACACGCTTGGAAGTCTTGGAGGAATCATGTTGGTTCTCAACCTGGTGAGGGAGAACATCATAGGCAGCGGAAGTGTCCAAAATGCTGCTGAAACCACGAAGAAGGTCAGTCTTTGGCACAGCCATATCGTTATCCTTTTCGTCATCTTGTGGGGTGTCCTTGCTCTTGAGGTAGGACTGCAGAGTCCAAGAGGAAGAGCGTTGAAAGTTAGTTGGAGCGTTCATCTTTTGGTGCTTTTAGAAATTATGAGAGCGAGATTTTGCAAAATCTTAGTGGGAAGACAACAAACAAAAACAATTTCGTCGTGGTTTTTGTTTCCAATCGTTTGCCATAAGTGGAAATTGAAAAAGTCTGGAAAGCTCAAAATTACATATGTTTTAGACGCGACCATTGTGGAATTCTCAGTGCTTCATGATGATTTCCATGACATCACACATTTAAAGTATTTTCCAACGATTTAAGGGATTTGACAATGTGATACCGCATACGCGGGAACGGCACACTCGTGGAAAAGGAGTGGTGATATAAGGCCTACGAAGAATGATGTAAAAATCTACTTGAGCCACAGTCCGTGAAAGACATAACTTACGGGTCTATTTTCTATCACCAAACTGGGACTCTCGTTCAAAAGACTACTAGAGCTACTCATTCGGGGACCGCACCTAAATCTTGGGCCATCATCCAGCTATTGAATCTTTCCTCTCAAAATGTCTTGCTTCCTAACCTCTATCGGTATAGCTATGTCGAGTACCACGAGGTACGGTATTCACGGTTCCATACAGTAGCGTATCAGTCCCATGGTGTGGTGGTGGGTCACATCTGCCGCTTTCTTGTCAGAATATCTGGGCTAGGTGAAGTACCGGTATGCCTGAGTCAGTCAGTCAGTCTAGGACTCTCGTGTCAATACAGTACCACCGCAAATTGAACTGTGATCTGCTGCCGGGTTCATATTTGGATCGCAGATCGTCGGAAGCTGCAGTACATACTAGGTAGTACCTACACCACGAGTACAGCACCATACTGTAGCTAATAACAGGCCCGAACGATGTCACAGTGAGTAGCGACACTGGTCTGATCCTATGCCAAGCATATCTAATAAGGTCTAGTCTATTGGCATCCAACTTACCAATCATTCATGAGCTCCTTATGTTATTTTAATGTTGAAATGAAAGAGGATTGAGTGCATTTTTTAATTTACAAGGCGTTTTAGATTAAACCCATTCTCGTGGCGTTTTGCAGGCATCGATAAAGTCGTACTCGGGTGTGCCTGGTTCAGGGATGTGGTTGTATTCCCAACGGGCAGTTTCGGGCAAACTCATAAGAATACTTTCAATACGTCCACCGGTCTTCAATCCGAAAACTGTTCCGCGATCATAGACCAAGTTGAATTCGACGTAACGTCCCCGACGCATCAATTGCCATTCCTTCTCCTGTTCTGTGAATTCGTCATTCTTGTGCTTTTCAATGATGGGTCCGTAGGCCTTGACAACAGAGTTCAGACATTCCTCACTGAACGCAAAGTGCTCTTCGGGGTCCTTGTCATTTTGGTCGTCAAAGAAGATTCCTCCAAGTCCACGGGTTTCGTTACGGTGTTGAATGACAAAGTATCGGTCAGCCCAGGCCTTGAACTCCTTGTAGTACTCGGGGTCGTGTTTGTCGCACACTTCCTTGTATGTTCCGTGGAAGTGCTTCATGTCCTCCTCATTGACGTAGGATGGAGTGATATCGGTACCTCCTCCGAACCACCACACGCCACCATCAGTCTCGAAATAACGGTAGTTGAAGTGCATAGTTGGACAGTGGGGGTTTTTGGGGTGCATGACACTGGACAATCCACAGGCGAAGAATGGAACACGTTCACCGGGCGCCATTCCCTTGCTTCGGTCGATACCACGTTCGGTGGCGGCTTGAAGTGCTTCTTGGGGCATGGATCCGTAAACAACACTTAGGTTGACTCCAGCCTTTTCAAAGACCTTTCCGCCGGAAAGAACTCGAGACATACCACCGCCGCCGTTGGCACGGGTCCAGCAATCTTCTCGGAAATTGGCATCTCCGTCAATATCTTCAATAGCCTTGGTGATGGAAATTTGGGCTTCACGACACATCTTTTCGAACTTGGAGCGCATTGGGTAGTTTCCTTCTGGGCCATCTCCCTCTCGCACAAGAGAATCGGGAATCTTTTCCTGTTGTCAATAAACAATATTATTACAAATGAGAAAACGTCAGTACCTGTTCCTAAACTAAAAATTCTCAGATTCCAACTAAATTCAGGTGATTGGACCACACTTACGACAGCTTGGTGAGAATCCCATCCAATGCTTACTGGGGGGGCATCCTCTCCGGCCTTCTTTCCTTCAGTCTTCTCGGCGGTGGAGTGCAATTGGCTGTGGTCATAGTACAGAAGAAGTCATGACAGAAAATTCAGGTAAAGTGAGAAAACCAGTTCAGACAAAGCAAAATGGATGGCAAAGTGATTATCCAAGGATTGCATATGCATAATCATAAATCCATCCACAGTATCCACCATCAATGGAAGTCCTCACCTTCCTCCGCGACCCAAAGAAGATGGTCGGACGGGAGAGAATGCTTGCGCCAAAGAGGCAGCCGATAGAATTGTCAAGCAGGTACTGATGACTCTCATCTTGTATCCGTGAATGTCGAAAGCTTTGAAAGTTATGAGAGGTTCTCTAGAAACTTGGGTACGGATTACAAAAACCGAATCGCAAGTCTGTTCAAAGGGATGGCAAACAACTTCCTCACAGATTTTTATTGTGTTTGACAACCTTCGTCGGTCGAAAATGAAGCCAGGCTGTGGTAGGTTCTCACTTCAACCTGGCGTCGACTCGATGGATCCAGTAGGTTTGTACGGTGAAACCGAATTCGCACTCCACGTGTATCTGTATCTTTGGTCTGCTCTTCTGTGCGGCAAGGTTCCCATCGGTTCGGGTTGAAATCTAAGCCCACAAATTGAGGGTCCAGAATGCAAGAAATTTGGATTCGAAGTTCGGATTTGTGACCTTTGTCCATCCAAGTCAAGGATACTTCAACAATCTGCCTCATCACTCATCCAAGCTGAAGATTAGAAAGCAATCAGAGTTCGGGTTGGTTCCCTTTCTCCTCCAAGCCCAAGATACTTCAACAATACACCACCATCAGCAGCCAGGAGCACCCTGAACACCACTCATCAAGGATGAGGTGATGTACCTTCGTTGTTGGGGTTTGCAACACCATGACCAAAGATACTCAAGATAGACCAACAAACGAATGGTGGTGTTCCCTCGATGATTTGTCAGACTATTCGCTTTACTGACTGAAGGAACGAAAACAAAATAAGAGGGCAGATCGCTCTATGATGAGGTATGATACTTTGATGATCTATCGTAGAAATTCGTCAACGTCTATACATAGTTTATTTGTATTTTGAATTATTTTTCTTTTCTACCATGCCTATGCGATCGATCCATTCTGACGAATTTATTCCACTTTTGACAGCCCAGCAGCCAATCCCCGAAAGCATAATGCTCTACTTTCCATTTGCAAATCGAGCTGCTTGTTGTTGCAACTTTGCCAAATCTGCTTGCAATCGGGCTTCATTGTATCCGCCAAACTTGGTGTCGGTAGGATTTCGTTTGCAAATATTTTCATTCAGAAAGGTTGCAAAGGTCAACCATCCTAAATATGGCAACAAGAGAGCGGCCGTTGCTGGCTGTGGAACTGGTTGGATATGGAATCCCAAAAGAACAATAACTGGAATCAAAGTCGACAGCAATAGTCCATTCATAATGGAAGCCAATCGGAGCTTTTTCATGCCAAAAAAAGTTGGTGCCCACAAAACATTGATGATATAATGAACCGTCCACAATCCCAAGGCAAGGATATTCATTGGCTGTGGATTCGAGGCTGTCGCATTCCATAGTCGGCCTATGGCTAGTCCCATGAGAGCGTACAGGGTCGACCAGACGGGGCCAAAAATGGCATCGGGTGGGGTCCACGACGGCAACGAAATCTTGCGATACCACGAGACCGGACCTCGGGTGGCGCGAATGACAAAGGGGGTACCAATCAATCCTCCAAGAACGTGGCCAATAATACTGATGGCAATAAGAGCTTTTGGAGAATTGGCAAAGGGAAGGCTGTTGGCGATCGAAGTGGGTGCTGCGTCGAGTTTGGTCGTTTGGGTTCTTGTGGAAGATGAAGATTTGTCAATGACTGAGATTTTACTCGAAGCGATGTCAATAACAATCGAAGGGCGGTGACGATTAGATCGTTGTGGCGCAAAAAATAATGCGGATTTCGATGCACTTGTAGATTGTATTTGGTTCCCAAAAGGTTGCTGGTGGATGGAATTTGTTGTCGTCGTCCTCCTTGTTGTCGTCGCCGGAGCCCAAGCGGTTGTGAATCCTCGAGAACATGTGATCAAAAGTGCGAAGGAGTAAAGTAGGTGAAAATTTCTCATTGTAGAGGAAAAATGTTTTAGTACGTAGTGAAGTTGCTGCAGGCAGAGTAGAGTATTATTGGATAGAGTTGGATGGCTTCAGCAACAATAAGTCGTCTGGTGTTCTCATGTTTCGACGTTGAACAGAAAGATATGCAGTCTACAGTAGTCGACCAAGTCGTATTCTGGAAAAAAATTGATTGATCATTATACCGCTTTTTTTATTAAAAAAGAACGTTCATACAGTACAAGTATGTATTATGCTGGTACATTGAACATGTGCACCATATTTTCATGCATGAGCGAAGTCAGGAAAACTGTTTGACAGTACTATTTCAACAGGAGATCCTTTTCGTCATCCGCGCACTTGTCTTCTTGTACTTCCTCTGATACTTTTCTGGCTTGTGCAATTGCATTCATAATAGCATCACTCGAAACCTTTCGGTAGGCTCTGGCGATTTGAAAGGGAGATGTTACACCTTCTCTCTGTTGATCGTCTTGTTCACCCAATACCGTATCCCAGGCGTCTTCTTGATTTTTGTGGCGCTGGTCATTTGCCTCTTCTGTTAGCGCTTCCAACCCTAGTGACGTCTCTTCCTTTTCCTGTAATTGCTCCCCATGTTCCATCTTGTCGACGGACTCTTCCACCTCGTCCATGAAGGCTTCAAAGTCCTCGCAGCCAAACCAAATGCCTTCCAAAGACTGACGAGATATCTGACTACGACGTCGGATAACTGTATGGACCACTGGCTCTTCCGCAAAACGAACGCGGACTGGCTTGGTCCGGGGCAACTCCGTATGTACTTCAGGCCCGTCGACATCGGACAGGGACATGAACGTGGAACTGGATCCTTCCTCTTCCAATCGATTCAACAAACCGCTTTTCGTGTAATCCTCTAGGGCTTCATCCGATACCTGTCTAGCCGATTTGACAGCACGAACTTCAGCATCTCGCGAAGCCTCGCGGTACGCTTCGGCGAGTTGCATGGAGGATCTCCTGCCTTCTTTTTGTTGCTGCTCTTGTTCCCACAAAACCATGTCCCAGGCATATTCTTTTTGGCATTGACGGAGAGCACTGCCTTCTTGGGTTTGGCATTCCAAACCCAGAGATGAGTATTTCTTATCCTTCAGTACTTTTCCTTTTTCCAGTCTCTTGATGCTCTTTTCCATGTCCTCGATAAAGGATTCAAAGTCCTCGCCGTCAAACCAAATACCATGCATTGACTCTCGGGATATCTGACTTCGGCGTCGTAGAACGTCGTGGACTTCTTCTTCGTCCGCAAACTTGACTCCTTTCTTTTTTCGAGGAGGCGAGTTAGAGAGATTGTTGCATCCAAATGATAGATTCATTGTTGGATTGTGAAAGGAATTGGAAGGCAAGGGTGGAATTGATTGATGAGCTGTTATACCCCTGAGTTGTGTGTTGTCGGCCAACTTGCGGTGGGGCTTTTTCACTATCGACCCGGAAACACAAGGGAAAATATCGCTTGTCCCATAATTCGATTCACGTATTTTATATAAAATATATAAAACGAGGAAAATGGAATTGGCGCCGGAACGCGTTTTTCTGACAGTTTGCGCCAAAATGCAATAAAATTGGCGCTGGAAACCCTTGCTGGAAAGCGTTTTTCCGAGTTCGAAAAGTACTGTATTGTAACTCTAACAGATGACGTGCTGTACATCATCACAATCCTAAAAGGGTTGATTCTTGCTATGCTGGAACGTCTTGTAGGTCTGAATGTGGCAATCAATTGTATCGTAAAGAGAGTTGATTCATTCTAAGGAGTCCATTTTCCAATCATTTTGAAGACGATAGAGACGTACCCTAGAAACGAAAATACTGCAGGATGATGATAAGAAAGGTGAATGAATAGACAAAATTTCCATACGAATGACTCAATTAGGATTTCATTCATCTGAAACTTAGACCAGTGAATGTAGTGTGTGTGCAACAATCTTCTCTACCGTTGTTCAAGTCTCGGCTCCCGATTTGAGCTTTATCGATCTCTTAAAAGGCACCAACCATGTCAACGTCTTGGGTTGCCAACACGTCGTAGACACAATCCTTGATGGAAAGGGGATCCTTCAATGAAACACATGCCTTCTCGGCATCTTCTACGGAGATGCTGGACTCTTCCAAACGACGCTTGCGCTCCCCACGAGGATCTTCAGGCTTCAAACAGAGCTCGGGGAATTGGGGATGGGCAATCTCGTGAAATGGTCTTGGTTCACTGGGCAAAACTTGCCACTCGTCACCCAAATCAGTAAAGTCGTCCAAGACTGTGACACCGTCACGAGCAAGAGTCTTTCCAGTCTTGTAGTCTCTGAGTAGACCAACAGAGTTGCCAAAAACTTGTTCTTTGCCATTGATCTTGATACGGACAAATTCCTTGTACAATTGAATTGTAATATCTTGTCCAGGAAACTTGGAGCTCAAGTCAATGGTGTAGGAACGCTTGTAAACGGAAGGAAGCTTTTGGGTGACTGGAAAGCCAGCAAAAGTGTCAAGGTCGGCTTGGTATTTAAAGTTCTTCCAATAGTGAGCCTGAGCGTCCTTGGCATCTGCGGATCCTTCAATTTCAAGAACGCCATCACCAATGCGGATGGCCACACTTTGAATGTATGACCAGTATCGGACAATCTTGGTACGAATATGAAGATAAAGCCCAAGACCATCGGCGAAGCTGGGATCCTTTACCATGACAAGGTCGCACTGTCCATGGTACTCGTAGTGTTCCTTATTGTTCCAGGTAGTAATGTGGGGATCTCCACCGGCTTCGGGTCCACCAACACGGACAGTACCTCCACCACCTGAAGGACCGCCACTTCCATTAGAGATTTCTTTGACTTTAATGTCCACAAAAATATCAGCAAAGATTTGAGCCAGCAGACCACCAGCACGAAGACTGTTAATGTTCCAGGCAGCTCCTGGCTTGTCGACAATGAGCTCGGTGTAGTGGGGATGGGTTCCTCCGAAGGAAGTGACTTAGGTGTTGTACTGACGGAGGTCAGTTGTCAGTAGCGGAAGAATCAAAACGGAAAATGGTGCTGTTGGAGCCACCGCCTCCAATCTTCATGCCAAAGTCGCTGGTAGTGCCATTGATGCCATAGTTTGCAATCACATTCAAGATGTACCCATTGGTATCAATCAAGTTGGCAATGCTAGCTGCATCGACGTTGCTGTAAGCATCGTCGCGGTCTTCATCGGTCACAAGAATGAGGTTCTTGTCAACACTGGCACAGTGTGAAAGCAAGTCTTTTCCATCAATGGAAGCAGGGATATCTCCCATGCCGTGCTTCATGGCGTACCAGCCATCCTCGAGTCCCCCGCTGGCATACCAAGCCACTACAGAAGGTTCCGCAATGACGCCAGCCGAGTTGTAAGTCGTGGAACCAAGATGACGGTAGGCCTGGACGCTGTTGCTAGCGAAATAGCCAAATCCACTGCTGCAGACAAAGACATCGGAGTAGTTATGGTTGGAACTGTAAAGCTCAGTGGCCATCTTTGGGAGGGCCACATTCTTGAGAAAAATTGATCACCACTCATTGATCCGGATTCGTCCATGATCACATTGACCAAGGCACTACATATCGTGCACTACATATCGTGTGCGAAAACAGAGATGTTGGTTGGTGGACATGTGCAAATTAATATCAATCAAGCACGAAATTCCAAGCTTACCACTTGGCAGACCCGGTGGCAGGAGCAGCATAATCAAAGGATTAGGCATTTGCTGCATGAGCAAAGATGGCGACAGAGAGAGCAAGAGGAAAGCAGATCTTCATGTTTCAAGTTGGTTCTAAGTTTTCTTTTGTTTGGTTTCAAATTGAAAATTATGAGAAAAAGACAGGGTTCAGACGCAAACGTATACGTTTGCGTCTGAATTTGGGTTCGGAGACGCGATTTGATCCGCACGACTGCTTTCGGCCATATCCTTCCATTCATACCGGTACAATATGTAGGATAAACTAGCTCGCTATTTCTCATTCATCTACATTTGCATTGCATTAGGATCTAGTCGCATCGACTAGTATGGCAGGTGATGAACCGAATTGACATGTCACTGATCATTCCTTCGTTTATAGTGGGAGAAGATGACCAAGAGTTCACTGCCTGCTCAAATCTGTTCGTCAAAGTGATCACAGAAAATGTGAGAGAAAATCCGCCATCTCGACAATCTGCCGTCTTGGTTGAGATTTGTCATGATGCAGATACCATGAACTGTAGAATATTCGGGATTACAACGCTAGCTCCAGAACCAATGCGGCAAGCCTCTCTAGCTTCCGAGGATAGTGATTCACCGGTACTCTCATTCGTCGATTTCTGCAGTATTCTGTCCAACCATAGTCTTTGTTCCAGCAGTGAAGTAGACTCCAATAACTCGTAGGAAGCCATTTTCGAGTAAATTTCGTCGATGCAACAGTTCCTGTTTTTGTCGCCTTCCGTCCCAATCGAGTTCACGAGACTGCATAGATCCAATTTCCATTGTCTCAAGCCCCACTGATCCAATCGCTTCAGCATAGATTCACGAAGAACAAGTTGCATCACAGAAATCACCTCGTGCGATGAATTGGTTCGCAAATAATCCATCGGCGATTTGTTCTGTTCATTTCGCTGACATGCTACATGGGACGGGAAGATGTCAAATAACGCCCTAAATAAATCGAGACGAAGACTTCCAGACGACGAAAGGATGTGAAAAGGTGTCATCCCGAAAGCATCCCTGATGGGGATGACACCTCGACAGGTTTGATTCGCACCCATCAGCTGCTGAGTAGTTGTTTTTGTCGCTTGGTGGCACAAACCATGAACCGAGAATCCTTGAAATCGTCGCATTAGCATGGACGATCCACTAAAAAGCGGAAAAAATTCTTCTAAAAGTGTGCATCCCATGAAGGCATCCTTGTCCACGATACAATGGGAGTTCTTATCCAGAGCAATATTCGTCAAGGAAAAGCAGTTTCCGAATGCTTGTGATTCAATCTCTTCTAATTGCTCTGGCAATTCAACTGATACCAGACTTGTACAATTCCGAAAGGCACCTTTCCCTATGAATTCCACGCTAGATGGGAGCGAAACTGCTCGAAGCGCACGACAAGACTGAAAAGCAGCATAAAGTATTTCCCTCAGACCTTCCATCAATTGCACTTGGACAATCGAACGGCAGCCATTGAAAATGCCAGATCTCAATACATGAATGAGTGGAGGAATCGACATTTCCGATAGTTTTTCGCAGTACTCGAAGGCGTTGCTATCTATTTCGTTGATAGCATCCTTCAAGTGCACCGTCGCCAAGTGCTTGCAGCATCGAAAGGCGCTAACACCAATCCTCGTCAGAGTCGATGGAGTAGAAACGAAAGTTATTGCACAATATCCAAATGCTTCACCTCCAATTTCCGTCAACCCTTCATTAAAAGTAACCTCTGAAAGCAATTGGCAGCTTAAAAATGCCTCTTCCCCAATTGTCTCTATACTCTCTGGAAACGATACCATTGTCAGGTTGAAGCAGTTCGCAAAGCAGGCTACGCCCAAAATTTTGACCCCTTCCATCAGTTCGAGCTGTGTCACAGACGCGCAGGAAGTAAAGGAGGCGTCTTCGACGATTTCTACAGTTCCCGGAATCTTCAGACTTTCAATCGAGGCGCAGTCAGCAAAGGCCATGGGTCCAATTTCCAGGAGTCCCTCACAAAACTCTACAAGCACCAGAGATCGACAATCTTGAAAGGCAGATTGACCAATCGTTTCAACCGTTTCTGGTACAAAAAGTTGGAGCAAGGAAGAACAGTTTGCAAAGGCTTCCTCGCAGATTTCATTCAATCCATTTTGAAGTTTTAAGTTTCGCAAGGCGGTACAGTTTTCAAAGGCATTGTCACCAATGTTGGTGACTGTAGCAGGGATGGATATCTCTGCCAAGGCAGAACATCCAGCAAAGGCTCCGGAACCAATGGAAACCAGGCCTTTGACTAGCTTCACTTCAAAAAGGATTTCGATGAGGAACCGACGGTCATTAAACGTATCGTCAGGGATTTCACACACCGACGAGTCTACAACAATCTGAGTTGCCTCTGTAGGAATCTCCTCCTTGGGTTGCCCATTGTAGCGGAACAAGGTGCCTCGTTCGGCCATACTTGTGACTTTTTGGCTGCACAGGAGCAGACCTGATGAAGCTTAGGTAGCGGTACCAGGTACAGAGGATGGGTGAGACCTTCAACCTGGCACAGTGTGAGAGTGAGTTGGTCGGGATGACTGAGGATTTGGATACTGCGACAGCTCGAAGTAGTCGATGGGGACTCTCCACGATGTACGTACAGTACCGTACACGTGTACCTGGTGCGTGCACCTACTAGTACAGACGGCACAAATACATCTCGTCGCCAAATCGCAACCCGTCTCAACATCACATCCATCATCACTTCGTTTTGCACCTCCCTTCTTTCTTCATGTGCAATGTCGCAGGTTCCAATTCGAACTAAATTCCTAACAACCAGATGAAATGTTTCGTCCTGTGATATTTTGTGGCTTGATTGTTCGATATGTTTCTTCCTTGGTGCCTCAGCCAATAGATCAACATCGAAGAAGCCTATTCGAGAGTCCTATCCAGGCGCTTCAGCTCTCTTGCGTCTTGGGTCTCCCCTCGTCTGTGTCGGCTCTGGATCCCAACAGCAGTGGTCCTTCGAGCAGTGATGACCTACAGGTATTATTCTGGTCAGGTCCAACTTGGAACGAAAGTCGATATCGCGCGTCGACCTTGTCTGGGTACGACCAAAACAAAAATGCTCCTGTTCCATTCGACTCGGCCAAAATCACTTACCCTGGTTGGATGAAAGGTTACTGGTCTGTGAAATACAAGTTTGCAGGTGCCGATTTTCCGCAAGGCAAAAAAATCCTGTCTCTACGAACAGCAGGTGCTGGTCTGGGAACCTGTCTTGTACTTCCAAATGTTGGATACAATCCACCAGCAGCCCATGCCTTACGATTCCTATCCAATGAGAACAGTGATGAGAATGATGGATTTGTACATGGCGATTTGGCATATAATCTCCCCAGAAGACTTGAGAGCTTTTGGCCTGAATCGAAAGTGTTGTCGGTCCAAACGAATGGTAGCAGCGACAGTCGGATGACTCCAAAATGCTTTGTCACTGGAGATGGATGTGCAGTCCAAGATAATCCTAAATTGCACTGGGTTGCATCTCGAGCAGTAGTCGACTTTGAGGCCCCAACAAGGAAGAGTGGCCGCCAAGTGCAATCGTCGGACGTCACATTGTTAAATTTTACTTCCCCGTCATTTGCAGAGGGCAACAGCAACTCGAGATTTGTTACTGTTCAGACTTATTCGCAGTTCAATCCTTCACAGGAATTGCAAACCTTCTATCAAGACCACTTGTTGCTGGAACGACTCAAGGGTAGCGATGGGCAAGATGTAATTTCAGGCAGGATTCGAGTGGCTGCCTTTTTGCCACATTATATTCAACAATTGGATGGAGCAGATTCTTCCTATCAGGATACCAAAGCTGTCGCGGTCTATGATTACAAAATTTTCATGAAGAGAATTGATGAAAATGAAGCGATGAGCATGTGATTTCGTTAGTGCGCCAACTATTCGAGCATGGTGAAACAGTGCCATCTAAGAAGCTATTCACAATTGTTCGGTTCAGGACACTCCTCGTCTCAGAGAAAGCTCGTTTGAAGCTAATAGTAGTATCAGTGGAGAGCAAATAGTCTACATGCTTATCATCATTGCAACTTGCAAATCATCACTATCGTTGAAGGCGTTGCTGTTGGCAACATAACTTTATCATGTTGTTTTCAAAGGGAGAGGAAGGAAAGAATCACGAGAAAAAACTTCCGTGATGACACACTGAGGTTCAGCATTGTATAAGTGGTACTACCATTAATAGTTTAGTGGAGCGATTAGACTTGTCAAAACTAGTGCAAGAATGACAACCGCCAACCAGAGTACTGAATAATTTTCATGCTATTCTAATCTACAGTCTATCCATTTATTTTTCCGGCCCCTTGCGTCATCATACCGCGCAAGACTTCCTCAAACATATCTTGAATATGTTTTGGGTAACCGTTTGCTATCAAATCTTCCATTGTGATGCCTGCCTTGATCAGGCTCAAAACGCTTGCCTCAGAAAGTCCCGAATTTGTGGGAACTTGATATGAAGCATATAATCCTGTTTTGACGGTTCCCATGGCATGTCGGACCATGTTGTATGCTTCTCCATCCAGTTTTCCCAACAAGTTCCCCAACGCTGTTGGCAAAGCTTTCTTGGGTTTTGCCTCACCAGAATCCTCATTCATCTCCGTGTCCTCCTCCTCCTCCTCCTTCTCCTCCTCTGCTTTCTTCTCAAGAAGCTGTTGCAACCGGTTGCTTAGTCGACTTGCAAGGAGACGTTCACAGATACCAATGTCTGTGCCAGAAATGACATCCAAGCCTACAGCGGCTGGTGGCGCAACAGCATGGGACACCACTTGTTGAACGCTCGCCACAATCTTTTCTCGGAAAACGCTACTTTTCGCTTGCCCCATTTCGAACTGATCAATATAGGTCCCTTCAGGTTCGAGGACTTTGTCAATGGCGTCACACATTCCGGTTGTATTAGGATTGATTTCCGCAAACATGAGCTCACAACCAAATCCACCGTTGTGAGGTGCTGCTGCCAACCGGCGAGTTGCTTTTCGCAACCTTTCTTTTTGATCGACTCCATTGTAATTTGGTCTACCGTCTGGATATCCATGGGCAGGGGCGTCGGCAATCAACAATACCAGCTTGAGACTTGATTGATCCTTCTTCTTTTTCATCAGATCAATGCACTTCTCGAAACCACCGGCGACATCTTCTTCCCAGTCGTCTCCACCCGTCGGTCTCAAGCCAGTAATGAATCGGCGTAATGACGCAGTTCCAGCGGCATCCGACGCACTAACCCAGTCATGAGTTTCCAAGTGTCCTGCGTTTGTAAAGTCTTTGTATGAGACAAAGGAACAGGACACTGCCATTCCTCCCCCCGCCATCAAGTCATTGAGAAGATTTAGAATCTCACTCTTGCAACTCTCAATATGACTCCCCATGGACCCAGTTGTATCAAGGCAAATGCAAAGATCGATTTGAGGTTTCGCCGAGTCCCAAGATACAATTTTGCGATTGCGGATCCTTGTGGGCTTGGACAATTTCCAACAACACAATTCGTTTCCCACATCGGCGAACTGTTCTTCCACCGCGATGGCAAACTCAGGAGAGGAAGCAAAGTCCGAGCAAACCAGAACAGGTGCTTCTGGGCGACCTGTCACTTTCGACTTCAAAGTTTGCAAGAGACTGGTATACTCATTCTCCCCGCTCTCTTGCCCATCGACTGTCAAACGAGCTTCTCGGAACGACTTGACGAGCGTTGACAATCTTTGGCGGATGGTACCCGTCACGGGTACGGGTATGGTTTGAGTTGTCTGATGGAACAGGACACACTCATGAGCGGTCATCTTCTTTTGGTCTCCATCTTCATCCATTGCTTCGGCCTTTCCTTCTTCCTCCTTTAACTTGTTGATGACGGTGTGGAACAGAATAACCAGTAGTGCGACCAGTGGAAATGTATAAGCTTGGGATGGACTAACATCAATAGCCATCAAAACATCATCAAGGTTCAAAACGCTCAACTCTTCTGGTCTACTCATGGAGAGAGACGTCATCATACTCTTGAGAGTGTTTTGCAACTCGTGAATCCTATCCGTAACTACCATTACAGCCTTTTCAAAGCTGGCTTGAAGCAAGATCAACTCTTCGTCATCGTCGTCCACAATAAAACTGATATCCGTTGCCAGCTGCTGTAGGTCCGAAGGTGTTGGAACTTTCTGAGGAGTTGCAGCTGCCTCCAAGACTAGTCTTCTCAAGTTTCTCCTCGGCTCTGAATCGTAACGCTCTTGTCCATCTTTGTTGCGATTCAACAGCGCCTTTCTAGACTTGGCAAAGTATCCTGCTGTAATTTGATGCATTTGAAGCTGATCCGCTTTTCCCAATGCCAATTTGCGATCCGGTAGATATTCATTGGTTTGATTCAATTGAGAGCGTAGTTTGCGATACAGCTTTCGAAGATAGTGCTTATTATCACCACCGCTATCTCCCTCATTCGGAAAGATCTTCTTAGCTATTTCGTCAGCATGCAAGGACGTCAAGTCTCGTCCACGCCGTTCATGTGGAGCATACTTGCTAGCATTGGATACCTTTTTTTCTCCTGCATCAATGGCAGCTTTGTCACGTCTCAGCTGTTCCACAAAATAATCGTGAATGTCATGACAAAGGTCCATGTAGGGTCCAGATTCTGCAGCGCTCGTCAGTTTGATTTCATCACCCTTGTCCTTTTCGACATCATCCTCGTCATTTGCGCCCTTTTTTCGTTTCTTTGTTTTGGCTTTTCCTTTCCTTTCAGCTTTTTCTTTCATGGCTTCTGGGTTGTTTAGAGCATCGCATAAGCATAGGATGTTCAAGAGACTCTTCCAAGATCCAAACAGGACCAAAAACTTGAAGAGGACACGTCCCATCACATCGTCGCATAGGTAGAGCGCGACTGCCAATCGTTCGGCAACATTTCGCTCGCCGGAGCCCTGTCCTTCTACCAAACTCTTTTCGTGATTTCGAAGGTGACAAATAAGGACGGGAAGGACTGGGGCATATTTGGCAGACTCGAGAATGGTCTTGACAAGCTGATGGCACTCTTCCATGGACACGTCGCGGCTCAATGTGCAAGCTTTCATCAAGGCTTCTTCAGCCTTTTCATCGGCAGATTTGTTTTCCGTGTCGTCATTTTTTCCGCTCATTTTGACTGCACTGAAATATTGTGAGTGTGTGGCGTAGACAATCAATAGTAAGCTGTCATCCGAAACCTGCTTGTTGGTGGGTCTGTGGGTCTCACTGAAATGACTCGACTAACTATCACCATGTTCGAATGTGTCGCGTCGGAAAAGATATGGATGGATACCTCGACCTCTTCGACTAACCATTGGATCCATAGTCGAATGAGTCAGTCGTTGGCAAGTCTGCGCCAAACTATTTTTCAACCAACAGTTGTCATCATCCACTTCGAAGGAATCATCAATCAATCGTCAACGCACGGAGTGGCAAAAAGGCATTCAATTCATTACAACAGTTCAAAGAATTCATTCCTTCATTCCTTCATTCATTTAGTCACGTAAAAGATGGGAGGAACAAAGCGCATGACCAAAGACGAAAAGCGAAATGTGATCCTCGGGTAAGTCTTGCATTCTTCTCTTTGGGAAAAATGAAAAAAGGATTCGAACCTTAAAATTCCAAAAACTGTTTGAAAAGACCATTGTCATTCGCATTTGTCTCGATCATCCTCTTACTATTGTTGTGCTTGTCCCACTTTTCGGTCCATTCAATCAATTAATCAATCAATCAATCAATCAATCAATCAATCAATCAATCAATCAATTCGTCTCGCTCCATCGATCTACTCTAGTTTGTATCACAAGACGCAACAAGTCTACACCGAAAAGGAAATGATCACACTTGCCTCCAAGGCTGGCATCAATGCTCAAACTATTCCTGATATTCATCAGTCATTGGTCGACGATGCCTTGGTGGAGAAGCAAAAGATTGGCGGTACCAACTACTGCTGGAGTTTCAAGTCCAAGAAGGATCGAATGGCCCAAAAGCAACACAAGGCAACCTTGGAACAAATTGAAGCTCTGCAACCCAAAGTCGAAGAAGCCAAGGCCAGATTGGCCGATGCCAAGCGTGGTCGCGAAGAAGTCGAAGTAGGAGAAGATGGAGGAACGGAAGAAGATACTCGAGCTGCCAAATTGGCCAAACTTTCCACTTTGGCCCAGACAAAGGCAGCATTGGAACAACAACTGCAAGCCTTGAAGGAGAACGATCCCGCCGCCTTGGCCAATTTGGAAAAGGAGTACCAATTGGTGCGAGACGCCGCAAACCGCTGGACCGATAACATCTTCGAGTGCAAGAGCTACCTTGTCAAGAAGAAAGGCATGGACAAGAAGGAAGTGAATGTAAGTTCTTTGTTTTTTAATGAAAATAGTCTCTCCGTTCATGTATTTTCGAGCCAATCGATTTTCGTTCTCACACAAATATGTTGTATCCCCTTCTCCTGGAAACAGAAAATTTTGGGCATTACTGCCAACTTTGATTGTACGTTGTTAGTTGCGTTCACGCATTGATGATTTGATTGATTCGCGAGTTTTTCATACTATCGTCATTGTTTTTTCCATGTTTTCTAACATTTGTTTCTTCCTTCCTTGTCCGGTGCCAAATAGACCCAGAAGAAAAATGAGACTACCAGTCCATTGCACTATTGGGTTGGAAATACCATATACATGTATATGTATTTGCGTCCGTCTACGATATCATTCTATCAAACACTGTGTGGTTTTCATTTTCACTTGGATTTGTTGCTCCCATATCATGATCATCATCACAATCATAATATCAGTCGGGGAAACTGGTCCTTACAAAAGGACTGCGCCACAGCTCAGCAAACGAGCATGGTCGAAAGCATATCCAAGTCAATCGAATTTAGATACAGTGTAGTTTGAAGCTAGCCAGCAAAGCAAGTATAACTGTAGTGTATTTGAAAATAACGAAAAAGAGAGCTGAAATTATACTACTAGAGGGTTTACTAATTAGCCGTATCACCGAAAGGCAGCCACGGCCCGTCTTGCATTCTTGTCATTCTGTACCAAGATGATGATTCCATGGAAAATGGTGCAGCTGGACAACATTTCGCCACAATAAGGTACATATAGTCGTCGACAACAAACATTCTGTTGGATTCTTGGACTGTGTGTGCAGCATGTAGTATGTATCGCGCATGTCAATGTACCAGCTGGGTATTCAGAACTGGCGGTCTGTCACTACTGCTCCGGTGACTGTCAATTCCTTACTTGCAGCCAGCCCCCATTCATCACATGACAACCCACCAAACCAAACCAAACCAAACCAAACCAAAGCAACGCAACGCGATAACATCAAGCAGACACCTTGGAATGACAATTCTTGAAAGCATCCCATTCCTTGGTACAAGCTGTCACTTGTCCCTTGTTTTGTTTCATGCATTCTGCCACCAAAGTATAGGTTACTGAACATTCCTTGCCCTCGGAGGAAATTTTATCTTGGGAGGGCAATGGAACTTGATTGGTCTTGGCGTCGCAATCGACACAGACTACTTTGTTCGATGATTCTTTCGCAGTGGTGGTAAGATCGGGATTATTTTTGGAAAACCATCCCATAGTGGTGAGGTTAGAGATTCTACAGTATGTGTTGAATCTTGTTAGGAGGCGAGAGAGATGCCAAGTTAAAAGTGAAAGAGACCAATCAATCTTCTTGGGCAATGAATGAATGAGTTGGTTTGAGGTTTTCGTAACGACGTCTGTTCTCGTCCGACCAAATCTCTCGTTTCGGTCGAATGAATCCAATATCTATGCAACCTTCTCGCCTTCGTGATGTCGTTTCCCAACGCTGCGATTATTCGTGATACAGATGTGGCCCCAGAGTCCATATTACGGCCTTTTGGATTGCCCCCAGAATCCGTATTAGGGATTCTGGGGGCAAATCTCCAAGCGTGAATGAACTTTTCGTGATTGCGATTTGCCCCCAGAATCCGTAATACGGATTCTGGGGGCAAATCTCCAAGTGTGTTACGGATTCTGGGGGCAAATCTCCAAGTGTGAATGGATCCTGGGGCCACATTCTGGGCATTCTGGGGCCATCAGGTACTGTGACAGTCGTGAGTCTGCAATGCAAAAAGCAACATCCCAACAGGATGGCAAGGTCAGGGGACATGGAAACAAAGCAGGAGATCTGCGCATTAATCACGGATGCGGAAAGTCGCATAGAGGATGAAAAGGCGAGACTGGAAGAGCTGCAAAAAAGGCTTGCAGAGCTTTCTTTTGGCCCAAATACTAACAGGCCCAGTCCAAATAAAAACGTTCATCACAAACTGAAAATGGTGGCAAGGGATCTAGCTGAGATCAACAAACGGAAGTCTCCCTTTCCCCAAAAGAAAAACAGCAGCAATCATAAGTTTGGAGAGCGAGTTACCGTCCTTTGGGAACCCCAAATGGACGGCGAAGTTGGCTATATCATTGGCACCACAACCGAGTTTGTCTACGTAGCGTTTGGAGATATTTTTGGTGATAGTCGACTGCTCGTTGTTCTGAAAAAATCCAATCTTAACGTCCGGTCAGCTCGATAGGCCCGTGACTGCGGTTAGCACATGATGTGTAATGTTAATTAGTCATTGTTTTATCTAGTAACTACTGAGCGTTGACCATGGCGGAGTCATCGTGTTATAACCTCCGTGCACACCCCGAAGAGTAGGGAGTAGCGTGGAGTATGACACGGTGGGCATGGCAATCCAAAGCAAACTTCTTTTCTAAAATGAGCAAGAAAACGAAAAACAAAGCGAAGGCTGCTAGAAGACAGCGTCTGGAACGTATTGGAGAGGAGGCTTTCATGAACGCTTCAAACCTCCGCGGATTTCCATTCTCTTCCCTTTTGAATGATATTGGACGACAGGCATTCATGAACTGCTCAAGTATGCTCGAGGTGAATCTGAGTTGCACGAAGGTTCGAATCATCAGGAGTGGAACCTTTCGGGGGTGCATTAGTGTGACAATGGTACACTTTCCTCCCCGCCTAAGGCTTGTTGAAGTCTCTGCATTCAAGGATTGTACTAGTCTTTCTCGAATACTTAACCTCTGTCGCGGTGTTGTTATTGAAGATGGGGCATTCGAAGGAGTACCCGGATATCATCAGATTACACATTTGTAATTCATATTCATATACTAATTAGTATCCTACCCTAGCACTTTGGCTTTCAACCGCATTTCTCTTGGGGTACAACCTGGAGCCTTCCGGCTTCTAGCTGTTGCGGCAACGGAAATCTTGGTTTTGGCTTTGGTTGATTGCTCCACGACCGCAGCGACCACCCTTTTGTTTCGTTTGGCACCAGAAGTTGTTTTCTTCACCGGTTCCGTTGTCGGAACACTCTTCCTTTTGCCAGCAGCGGTTGGTTTTGTTGTCTGCTTTCTTTTGCCTGCAGCCCTTTTGTTTCGTTTGGCACCAGAAGTTGTCGCCTTCACCGGTTCCGTTGTCGGAACACCCTTCCTTTTGCCAGCAGCGGTTGGTTTTGTCGTCTGCTTTCTTTTGCTCCTCTGCTTTATTTCGATACCAGCGGCCTGACTGCTTTTACTGGGCTGTTTGCTTTTGATGCAAATGAATCTTAGCTTCCCAATGTCGCCATTCTCTTCAGCGTAGTTATTTAGGAAATCCTTGACGTCGATAGCAGAGGAGACCGTCTGATCTACCACCGATAGGCTTTCAATACCAGCGTACTGATCCAGCTGCTGTTTTGCTTTGCCCATAACCCTCCTAGTTTCTTTGTCGGTCATGATGGCCTGTAGCTCGTGCGTGGCCTGTAACAAAGGGCTAAGTTTCGTCGCTTCTTGTTCTGTCAGCAAAGTTACTGAATATTTGCCCTCATTCTGGTGGGCCAATACTCGGTCGAGGATGGGGATTTGGAGTGGTAACAAAATGTAACCACCAGGCGCAAGATGACATTTGATCAGCTCCGGAATCACCTTAGTAAAAAACCCATTCTTCAAGCAATCCGATAGGTAGGATGCCGGCATCCAAACCCAGTCGCACTCAACCACGTCCACTTTCCCTACGATCTTGGCCAGACAATCTGGGGAATTCCAGTCACAGTTGTTGTGGAAGACTGGGTCTCGATTCAGCATCTCGATTTCGTCGATTGTTTGAATCGATACCGAGTAGACCTCTGTTTTCTTCCACCTCGCAGCCGATATGCGGAGGAAATCGCGGGCATCCTGTTTACCCAATTTATTGCCGTTCCGACTACAGAAGTCGGCCAACCATTTTTTTTTCCCAGACCTCCCCAGCGTGATACTGGGCCTGTCTACTTTCATACTTTCAAAGGTGGTTCCCGTCATCCCGAACCACATCACCGTTTTTGTGATGGGGCGACAACGGGCGCAGATACAGTCGAAGGGCTCCCTTTCGCTACCGTAGTCGACCGTCAGTTCTGTTTCGGATGGAATGTTGCTCTTGGTCCTGATGGAGACTCTGGACTTTCCGTACTCATCTGTCCACTTAGTAAGGGTACAGTTCGGATTGCAGCTATGGTTCACGAACTGCTGGATTCCATATCCCCTGGCGTTGATGCGCTTCCCATCGAAACACAGTACGTACCGATCGCAGTCGGTGCTTGTTGTCTTCCTGATTCTCCCAGCGTACTCGACGACGAATTGGTCCTTGTTCAACTTCGTCTTACAGAAAAGGCCCTGTTGGTTTGGTAGCCAAGTAACTTTTTTGGATGTGAGCTCATCTTCGGAGATATGAGCGAAGTATTCCTCACATCCGATGCATTTTGCCTCGCACATCGCTTGAGCAGCACATAGGCAATGCTTCTTCTCTCGTTTCTTGCTATGCAGTTTGCGTAGCTTCTTTTCCCGCTGCATAGTTTTCTGAGTTGAGGCTTTCAGTGCCTCATAGTACTTCAATCTTGATTCGTAGGAACCCCCCACCGTGAATCTTTCGAGCTCTCCTTCGATCTGCAGATGGAGTGTCTCCTTCTCAGGCACAGGCGACACTGACGCGGTTGCCGGAGCTGCGGACCCTCCATCTTTGTTCGTTTGGGGTTCCAGGCGTTTGAACAGAGTAAATGTGGTCGCTCCACCATTGTTCGTTTTGCTTCCTTTGACATTGCCCAGCTCTGTTAATCCTGCGTCGATTAAGAGCTGGGAGTAGCAACTCTCTCTGTTGACCTTTGCGGATACAACAAATTGGAGATTGGGCGGGGCTGCCTGGATGAGATCTGCCATGTGGAGCATCAATCCGGGAGGAAACGCCTCGTCGTACATTATCAATGTTGTGACTTGCTTAGGTATCTGTTGGAGGTTATACAGATCTCCCAGAGCAAGCATCGTTCCTTGGTTGAACCGTTCGTCGAGCCTGTACTCTGCAAACAAATTAATAGCGGCATGGGCAGCAAGGAATGTACGGTGGTTGCAGTACTCAATACCCAAGGCACGACACTGCAACTCAACCGACATTCGAAACACCATAGTACCGATGCCACTACCAGCATCAAAGAGGCAGTCGTCTTCTTTATACTTGTGGTGATCCTTGAGCATGTCCACAATTCCTGTGATCGTTTCTTTGGTCACTTCGGCATAGGTCGAACTTCCATTATGTGCCAGTTCTGTTCCCTGCTTACCGAACACGGTGTGAATAGTATCCACAATCTGTCGATAAGGACTTCCCTCTCTCTCCAGACGTTTCCTCATATTCGTAAGTTTTGTCTTTTGTGTGTGCAGTGCCCTCTCCTTTTGTCGTTGTTCCTTCAATTGTTGTTTCTCCCTTTGGTGTTCTCGCTCTTTTTGTTTCGCTGACATTAGACAAGATAATATGTTGTAGAAATCAGTACAGTCTCAACTTACCAACGGCGTTTCGAGCCAGTACCATCCCAGTTGGAACGTGACAGGGATCTTCCAAAAGTTTTTCCAGATCGTGCACACCGAGTGCATGAAACTGCTTCTGAAAGCAGGAATGAACCTCCCCGTCGTTGCAGTCGGCTGCCAGTACCGTATTGGAATCTATAGTTCCCCCCTCGGCACACAAAGTTTGCAAAAGGAGACGCTTGACTGGAATTGCAAACTGATCCAACAGCTCCAATTTCCTTTCTTCTTCAGTTTCTTCCCCTTCCGACAGAACCGTATCTCCCAGTGTATCTCCCAGTGAACTTGTTTCTTCGTCCGCACCGAAGATAAGTCTACCTCCCATTTGGGGTGAATGATAAACCGAACCTTCTTCTTGCATTGCGTTGTCAAATTGTTCCGGTGTGAAAAAAGACTCAATGGTTTCTTCCGGTGGTGTCTCGACTGGATCGTCTGGTCGTTCACTCGTGGAGTAGGAGTAAGAGCTCAGAACTGATGTCTCGACTGATTTATCTCGTCGTTCAATTGTGCAGTAGGAGTAAGAGGTTGACACTGGTGCCGATCGTTCAATTGTTGCCAAGGTTCCCCAGTCGGTATTGAAGTATCCTCGATCCTCCATGTAATCCGTAGGCAGCAAATGATTATCGTCTGCATCCACAAGTGGAAGTGGATGTGTTGTCAACGTTCCCCGGTCAGTACTCGGAGGTCGAGGTGTTACCAACTCTGCAACAAGACCGACCGCAAATTCCGGCGTTTCAGGAGTTACCAAGTTTGCCGGTTTGGTAACCGACGGTAGCATACTATTACTTTGTTGCCTATTCTGCTCTGGAACGTTCAACTTCACCACCTTTATTTTAGCACCGGGTACGTTCAACTTCACTATCATTTTAGCACCGGGTACCGGCTGTTGGAAGCACTCAGGCTGCGAAAAAGTAGTTACCAACCCACGAGACAGAAAGTCATCCTTGATCCATCGCCAACGTGCCTTGTGGTAGTCTAGTTTTTCCAAATTACGACGGTCTTCCACCGTCATTTGGCGCATCATTTGCTTTTGGCGCATCATTTGCTTTTCCAGCAACTGTTTCGAAATATCGTCCTTAGATAAAGCAAGTAATTCATTCGACTGTAGGTCGAATGCCTGGACTACGTCTGGATGGACAAGTCTTTTGAACTTTCTCCTGATCCTTCCCTGTTTCTTTAGAGTGATGCCATTCATTTCAAGTATGACAAGCATTGCATCGCAAGTTAGCTTCTCCAGGATGGGCGTCTGCGTCTTCCACGCTTCCTCCATTGCGCTCTGTGAGACTTGCCTCGGCATGATGCAGCGATAGTAGATACAACAATGACAGGAAGTATTGGTACGTCGTGAAGACGAGTTTGGAGGCGCTGAAAAATGGCCCGTGTTTTGCCACGACGGTTATGTACGAAGACGTACACATAATCAAAAAAGGCAACATCACAAAATCACAAAACCGCACCAATGAATCCGTGTGGGGTTAGATCTTCGTCCATGTTCCACCTTGCATGCCAATTTGGTCGCTCCCTGGAACCCCCTCAAACAAGGGCAGGTGAATTAACACCGGAACAACTGTTGGAGAACATTGTATCTTGCGAGCAATCACTTCACGTTGCATCAAAACCGGACTTGCCAATAGATGAAAACTACTTCACTGTTGTTGAACAGTGGTTTCTACATTGTCCCAAGGTCGGCATTTCTCACCAGTGCCAAAATGAAGAGCATTTAATCAACGACTTTGACTTGCTTGATCCAACAGTGAAACATACACAAGATTGGGGCTTTGTTGTCAAGACGTGCAGAAACGTCCATCTTTTCACACAATGCGCCACGGTCAGCCAACAGGGCGAAGTAGTCATGGAGATAACGGGAAGAAGTATCTTCAAAGAAGGACCCGCCGGTAATTTTCTAACGGAAAACAAAATGGTGGAGGCCTTTGGGAAACTACCCATTTGGGCAACTGTATCTACAGGAGAGTACTTCCTTGAATCTCAGTCAAGCAATGGTCACGAAATCAACCTTGATGTGGTATGCTTATCGGTGATGTTACAATTATCTTTGAATGTAACAGTGAGCACCAGATTTCTGGAACCAGAGTCTCTCTCGAACATCAAATTATTCTTCGACCTTTGCTACACCAGCTTCGGGGAGCAGAAAGTGGAAAAAATGATTCAATATGATTGTTGCCAGAACTGGTTTGCCTATCATCCAGGGCTTCCAGAAAATGCCATAGAAAAGCTAGAGCGTGTCACACTTACTTGTGGGTCTGTCGGATTTGGGCCGTGGTGCGGAATGACAAGGGCGCTAAGGGAGAAGACAAACGAATTAGAAGACAAGAAACGTCGACGCCAGCAAACGGAGGAAGAACTCACCAATAAAAGGAGGAGAGTGGAGCAGTCGGAGCAGGAATTAGAACGGCAATCCAGGGAGGCCGCGTCGGAACTCGCCAGGGTGCAGACCCAGCGTCACCAGTTGGAAACCCAGCATAATGCTTTTCTTGTCGTTCACCAACGCGAACGAAACGATTTGGTTGCTTGCCAGTTGGAGCTACAAAGGTAGGTAGAATGCATCTTGAGTCCGTACAACACGTCGACAAAAGACACTAATCAACAACACCGGCGGAAAATAAATAGATCCAGAGAGGAGTTGAGGGTACTGCGACAGGCGGATATTGCAACGGTGACAGAGGAAAGGGATCAGCTTCTGAGGCAAGCACAACGACGCGAGCAATTCATTAGAAACATCCAAGAAGCAGAGAACGAGAATGCGACCCAACTCTCCCAAATGGAAAATGAAATCGCAAGACTACGCGATCAAGACCTGCATGTAGCCGATTCCCACAATGGGTCAGACCGGTCAGACGTTGGATCTAATGGCCAGGATGAACACGAAGCAGCAGGGACCGACGATGAATCTAATACCCAGGAAACCGACGAGGATGAACCCAATGGCCAGGATGAACTGGAAGAAGCAGGGGCACCACCAACGGAAGCCGAAGCACCAACGGAAGCCGAAGTACCTCTTGTCCCGATTGGGGCATTCTGCGACCTGAGTGAGCATGCCAATATCTGCACTTCAAAAGGTGGAGTCGCCTGCAAACCACCCAACCACAAAAGAGTAGATGGTCATTCGAGATGTGGTATGTGGTGGCGCAACGGCCCACCATTAGTGTGGAAGAACCGAACGGTTACTATTCCTCAATTTGTAAGCGAGCAATTTTTCGCGTACACATTTTCCAAAGGAAGTCAGTTACCGAATCTAGTGGAGACGATTACTGACCCACGGGCCGTCAAAAACTGGATCGAACAGGCCAAGATTGAGATTCTTAAAAGGTTGACTAACAAAAATGAGTGTAACTTCACGCTTCTGATGTGTGATGATGTTTTCCATCAAAAGATCCATCCAGCTCGCATAGAACATAAGAAAGGTCCAACAAAGACTGTGGAAAGTGAACATGGGTTCACCACAGTCTATATTTCCGCGGCAAAACCATACATTGTAACAATCATCAATAGTATGTTCCAGGAGCTGATGTCGACGGGAATACAAACCGTGGGATCGACAAAGAACCGGATTGCGAACACATTTTTGAGGCAGTTCACACTATATGGAGAAATGTGGCAAGAGGATGGATACTTCCCCACGGCAAGGGGCATGGTTGAGCGTTGTCTCGACCAGAAACTCTACGAACTTGCTACTGTGCTAAGTAACGATTCGGAATCAAAGATGGATGCAAGGTTGAAAAAGAATGCTGCTGCATTCTCACCAGCAGCACCAGCACCAGCACCAGCACCAGCACCAGCACCAGCACCAGCACCAGCACCAGCACCAGCACCAGCACCAGCACCAGCACCAGCACCAGCACCAGCACCATAACTGCTTCCTATTACTATGTCTGCAAGCACCATCACCATAACCGCTTCCTATTACTATGTCTGCAACTCTACCATTCACTTTAGGCATATCCTAGTTTACAGTGCAAGAATGAGGTGTTGTCATAGACCTAACTTCTACTAAGTGTTGGCAACTTTGCGATATTACCATAATAAAATTATAATGTTTGCCATGCTTAAAAAGACGTCTTCTTAAAATAATTTTAGCGCCAGGAATGGTGATGGTTGAGCTCTACAACTGGCCAGTGAGGCCGTCCACGAGCCAGGTTTGTCTGTGGCGCCCTGGAATTAGAGCAAAAAGGTTGAATTCGTTGAAGACTTCGGTTGCACCCTGGGGCAAATGGGAGACTGGTCGAATGTCGGACAGCGCGAGTATAAGTTCTTCTAAGCGGTCACTTGTCTTCTTAATAACTTCCCTAGCCTTATCCTTGCCAAGTTTAGAAGACAGGCTACATCGCCGCGATGTCATCCACTTCAACCAAGCTTTGGCCATGGACAGGCGACACAACATTCCGATCCTTATCAAATGAATGGAACTGTCACCTCCAACTGGGTGCAACTTAGCAGCCTTGCTCATCGCTACTACAAAAAGTGCATCAACCTCAAAAATATCATTGTCGGAACCAAGACCGACATCCAAAGTGAGTTCGCGAGAAGGAATATTCGCGAGTAACTTGTCCCTCCTCGGAAGAAGGTTCCATAAAAAGGAGGTCGGGTGCTTCTTTTTACAGTGTTGTCGCCCAGCCCGGACGAGTTTCCTGTTTTCGACGTTGGCGGAGGAAATGGGAACGCAGAAGTCGTACGAAGCTGTGCCGATGTAGAAAACATCGCTACAGAGAGGACAGTAAGCACTTTTTTGTCGCTTATTGTTGAATCGGACTAACGATTGGGCAGCGTCCTCGTTAACTGCGTCGATAGTCCTTTTCTTCATTTAATTCTTATGGTCTGCTGTCTTAGATTATGTGGGAAACCTTGCTACATCCATGATTCCGAATTTTCGGAACAACAAATGATGGTCATTCGGGTTGAAAAAGTTCTGTGATTCATTCCGACTTATGCCATTCTGCGAAACGATACAAATCGAATTAATGTTCAAAACTATACTTAAAGCGTTCCGTGAATCAACTGATGATCGATTTAACGACATACCACTATTGGAGAATCCGTGATTCAGACAAATAAGGGCCACAAAGCCAGGATCTATGCCATATTGCGAACGAAATGCGCCTCGAACTGGTTGTTTTTGAACCTCCAAGCCGGCCAATGTACCATTTTGTACATACGCAGAGTCGAAAATCGAAATCGAAGGAGTCAATGCAGTTTTACTTGTCACGTAATGTGCCAGAGGACGGACCGACAACCCTGAAACTAGGTTCACGTATCACGCAACTGGAAACAAAAAAGGTTTCACCGGCTGCCAAGCAACAAAGAGCAAAGGTGTATTCTCATAGTGATTTGTTTGGGAGAGCAGTAGCAGCGGCATCAAGAAAGGGCTAGGTCCAGAACAATCACCGTGCACGCAACAAAAATACCTTTGATTCATTCGCCAGTAGGAAGGCAGGCAGCGCCACGGTCAACGAAAAACGTCAAGTTCTATTCTTCCTCTCTCGTTTCTGTACCGTGTAATCCAACACGCTGAGCAATACAGTACAAAGCAATCAGGGCATAAAATACAATGAGAAGGAGTATACAGTACCAATATAGATCCAGATCATGGATAACGCTGTTATCGATGCTGGTTCTTCTGATGCTATCTTCATCACAAGTAGCAGAGGCCAAATTCAGCATGAACGCTCCGACATCATCATCTGAAGACCGAATAGACGAAAACATGACATGCAAAGACAAACGAAATGCCTGTCTGAAGTCTGCGAAGGACGGAATGTGCCGAAAACAGCCGGATCTAATGTACCGACTGTGTCCCGAATCTTGCAAACTCTGCAAAAGCCAGGAACGAACCACCGAATTTGGTGTGCTCCAAGATATAGTGGGCAGAGATGCGTATGAACTTTCATTAATTGTCAAGAAAACCCGCAAGTATATCGACAGTGATGCGGTTTTGGATTTGTCCCCGGAACTCTTTTTGAATTGTTGGAATCGACACCGCGACTGTACCCGATGGGTCCTACAAGGAGAATGCGAGACGAACCGAGACTGGATGCGAGTCAACTGCGCTCCAGCCTGTCAATCTTGTCATCTCATTACGATGGAACAATTGGAACTAATCGGTGTCGAGGAGAATCGATTCATATAGAGAAGAAAACATAACTTTCGCGCCCACGAGGGAGCGGTTCCAATTTTGCCAAAACAGCATGTTTGTTTTGGACACTCGATTCGATTGGTGGAGGATTGCATGAATCCTTGTATCCAACGAGCGATACTGTAGCCATGGATTTGGCGGATCATCTTTAGATCTATACCTCATTGATTGATTGATTGATTGAAACTATAATCCATTCATTCATCATAAACTACTAGTTGTATTATTCCATTAACCCAATTATACAAATACTACTTCTAACTATACTACTAAGACCTCTAGGCCAAGAAACAAACTACCAAGATAGTTTGTGGTACCTTTTCGTCCATGTCCCATGTCACTTTCCTGGTCACCATGCCAACCTGATGGTCACTCGCTGGAAAAAAAGCGTTCGATTTCACCGTGTTTGCCTTCAATTATTTCTTTTCAGCAGGTTCACGTTGGACCACTTTGACCCATCAAACGTTGACCCATCCGATTGGAAAGAAACTTTTTGTTTTGGACGACGGTCAGACGCAGCATAAAAAAATTGAATATCGATCGATCGACACGATCTCAAGAGTAATGAATACATCACAAACGAAGACGACCTACCAACATGGTCAAACGAAAGAAACAAGAAATTAAAAAGGAGGAAGACGCCGAAGAGCTGATTCCGTCCAACGACGACGAGGACACGGAGGACGAAGAAAGTCCAGCGTCGTCGTCTCCACATGCAAAGGGCGCAAGCAAAAAGAAAGGACGCATCCAGCGAAAGACTCGGTCGCCAAGGAGGGCTTCGAGGAGGGCTATGGCCAAATTGAAGGAAGAAGACACGGAGGATGAGGAGGATGTAAAGGATGAACATGCTTCCAATATTGATGCGGATGAAACTGAAGATGACGAAGCTTACAGCAATCAAGACGGCAAAGGCGATGGCAAAAGGGATGACGACGATGAGGAGGAGGGAGACGTGGCACAGCCCAAAAAGAAGCGCAAAACCGGCAAGGGAAAGCATAAATGTCCGCATTGTGAAAAAGAATTTTCTTCCGAAGGAGGCCTCAAGTATCATATTGGTGAGTTGCTGCTAGTGTCAATCTTGTGTTGGACAAGCTTGATATGCGCATGGATCAAAAGTGACACAACTAGGCACACTCGAGTCTTTTCCTCACAATAATTATCCGTTTCTCGTGTCACTTTAAGCAAACTACGTTTGTCGCATAGATCAGTGTACCGATCCGAAAATTCTAGCCAAGGCCAACAAGAAGAAACGAACGAGGGGCAAAACCAAGACCAGAGGGACCGACACACCAAAAAGCTACAGCAAACGATTTCGGGGCAAATTGGAAGATCGACGTTGTCCAGATTGTGATCGGGTATTCACCAGTACTCTGGGATTAAACTATCATATTAGTAAGTAACGATGGTTGTGGAGTGAATCTGATGGACATGTTGATGAAACACACATGCTAATTTTAAAAATTCATGCAATATCAGGTCGCAAGGTTTGTCAACAGAACAACAAGTCAGACTCGAAACAGATGATTCTCAACAATTTGGCACCTGGCGAACGATTCATGACTACCTTTGGTGTGGTCCAAGTCGTTTCGGATGGTCGGGGTGAATCTACAGCACCAGTGTGCAAGATCCCGCCAACCGAGCTGCGGACATACAATTCCAAGAAAATCAAGACCGAAAAGCAACGGCATAAATGCATGGTTTCCAAGTACATTCGATTGCGAGCACGTAAGCGTCAGATCAACATGCTTTTGGAAGAAGGAAAAAGTATCAACAAGACGTCGGTTTTTTTTGCCTATCACGGTGGCAATCCGACAGACCTGAACGAAAACAAAAAACTCGCGCCAATGCCCCTACTGCCTGACGATATCCATGTCCCTCCGGAAGCTTGTCCAGATCGTATGGTGGAGTGTGTGTGGGTGCAGCTAGATGGCTCGATTCCGGAGAATCAAAATTCTACGCAACGCTTGTTCCTCCAACGGCGCATTCTGACTGATCCATATGTTGGTAGTGGGAACATTAATGCTTGCGAAGACTGTGGCAGAAAGTTTACTTCGACTCCAGGCTACACATATCACGTCCGAAATCGTGTGTGCATTTCCAAAAATGCGAAACTATCAGCAGCTAGAAAAGAGACACAACATACCTTGGAAGCGGGAGCATCGCGCATTCTTGCAAACAAATGCTTCCCGCCTGAATATGAACCCCAACAGGACTTTGCTCCTCGAAAGAGGAAGGGGAAGAGAAAGAAGGTATTCGGGATGTACCCTGAGGTAGTCATTTCCCTGGGATACAAGGTAATCAAAGAGGATATTAAGTTTACAGACGACATGCTATTTCATGCGAGTACTGAAATGGAAATGATGGGCTCCAACGCACCCCCACCCACCCTATCCCTAACTAAGGATGCACCCGAAAAGATTATGGAAGACCTAGCAAAGAAGCTAGAAGAGCGCCAACGTGTTTCCGACGACCAGAAGTATGGGTCCATGTATAAGGAAGTGTACAAGGCTCTTCGATACACAAAACCAAAGAATCGGAAAGATATTGGATCTAGTTTACGTCGCAAACGAGCGAAAGTTGTCAAGCCGACTCCTCCCATTATTGATATTTCTGCGCTCGCGGATGAGATTGATTCCGGTCGGTATCCGAGTAAGAAGCGATACAAGGGAGACGATCACACTGATTATTGTGCCATTTGCAAGGACGTAGGTAGCTTGTTGTGTTGTGATTTCTGCCGGAATGCTGTGCACATGCATTGCATGGCCGATAAGTTCACCATCAAGGCTCCCGAGCCAGACGAAGATTTCATGTGTCATAAGTGCATTCAAACCATCATGGCACGAAGAAAGCGTGCGGAAGGCCGGCGTCTTAAGAAACAAGAAAAGGATGAGGCGGATAGGATTACAATTCAGAGACAGAACCCAGATATCAAGGCGGGAATGGAGTATGAACAATTGGCAAGCAAGGGACAAGAATATTCCGAGCTAATCGAACTGCTGCAAGATGCTCGACAACGATTGCGACAATCTTTGGCCACAAGCAAGATGAATGACATTCGCAGAAAACTGATGCAGTTTGACTAGATTGCGAACAATATTCGATTTGACTAGGCTGTGGAATTTACTCTATCTAGTTGCAGACTTTATCAACTCCTTCACCTGAACATTTGCAGATTTGACAATATCCTCCGCCTGATTAGTGGCACCCTGAAAACGTTTCTTATTTCCTTTGGAGACTTCCGACTTGGTTGCACCAACAACAGTAGCACCGGCTAATATTCCGCCAGTTAAGTGGTTCGCTCGAAATCTCAAACCGTGAAAATGAGCTGCTCGTCCACCTCCTGCTTTCTCTAGATTTGCTGCTTTTATCCAGGATGGCAAAAGTGTTTTTTTGGATAACTCATTAGACGCTTTGGATAGGATTGAACCTTGCGTATTCGAGCACTTCACGCACTGCGGATAAAATCGAAATGGAACTTTCGGTAAGATGTTCATTCTTCGGAGCCAGCTCTTGTTCATCTGATCGGCTACAGATTTTGGTGGCATGTGATCACCGACAAACTTGTTTTTCCCTAGCCTAGAAAAGAACATTCGTGATCCACAAGTGTGACAACCCCATCGCCTTCCCATTTTTTCAATCAAAGTGCGCTGGTTTGTAGTTGCATATCTTTCACCACATGGGATCGACCACCGTGAAAACGAACCAAGATTAGTGAAACTTGACGGGGCAATGGCCCAAAATCGACCCCCTAATAGTTTGAAGGCAGCCAACCCAACAGCGCATACCCGAATGTCGTGTTTTGGTATCTTGATGTGGTCACCTATTCGAATGCAGTCAGCAGAGGATGCTGTGGACGGCGAGAACAGTGTGTTTCGGGTCTTTGGATCCATGATGAATTCTTGAATCGGCCGCTTGTCATTCACCCAATCATATGTACAGATAGCAGCTCGTTGACTGGCCATTGAAGCTAGACAAACAGTTGCCATTCCAAACAGGGAAGGAACCATTTTGTTTGCTGTCGAAATGCCAATGATCTTTTGTGCAAGAGTCGAGAGACACAATGTCGTCCCGAATGCAACGCATCCTGAGACCACAGGAAGAGCAGTTTCTGGAGAATAAGTCACCAGCGTAGACATGTCCATTATAGTTTAGCGTTGGAACAGAGCACCTTTCGAGGCTTTGATTCGAAGTGGACCAATGATATTGTTGTGATGGAACAACTCCGACTGGTACGACTAAAGCTACCGCAACCCTAGCCGCAGTCATAGTTTTACTCAATCAATAACGCGTCTGGACTGTTGTTGGTTGTTTTGCACGAAATTGGGATGGGAAGAGAAGTATATCTATTGATAATGCTGTCACGAACAGATAGGCAAAAACCATATCTTGTGAACAGCTGCAAAAAATTAATTTATAAGCAGCATGTCAAATCTGCTGGACAACTGTCTTTCCTAGCAAGAGTGTATACTCTTGTTCCTACTAAAGCACCTGCAGGCGGAACACTAATTCTACGCCCCCAATGTTTCCCCCATTACACTTTACTCCTCCATCCACTACACCGGTATTGTAGTATCAACCAACTTGCCTTGCTGACAAAAAAGATTCGGTGCTAGACCACTTTGGCCTTCAGCCCATCCACAGGAAAGAAGCCGGGAGTATACTGCTGCTCCAGATTCTGGTTTGGTTCGAGTTCCAACTCGACATCAAGCAGAGCCTGCGTCATCACTTCAAGCTCAGAACACGCCAGAAATCTGCCTGGGCATCTTCGTGGTCCTCTCCCGAAAGCAACCGAGTTTGGAGCCTTGTCGTCACTTGGCTTTAACCTTTCTGGAGTTGGAGGCACATTGTCAGACAAGGCAGCAGCGAACCCAAAAGCAACCAACCAGTTCGAAGGGATACAATAATCTCCGACTCGGATTTCTCGTGTCGTCTCACGCATCTGAAATGGAGCTGACGGAAAGGCTTCGAGTACTTGTGTGACAAATGGTTCAATGTTATCTGGATTCTCGCTCATCGTTTTTCGAAGCCCTGGATTTTTGGAAAGTGTGAGGCAGATTGAGGTGGCAGCTGCAGCTGTCGTATCTGACCCGGCAAACACTAGTGCAAACAAGTTGTCGATAATCTCGCCTTTTGATAGCCGACCATTGTCTTCGTCGCTTGCGTCCAAGAGTCGAGCCAAGAGTCCAGATTCGTCGAGAATCGATCTATCATCCATGAGCTTCTTTAGCTGCTCGACAATACGGGCCCGGGCTTTCATGGCTTTTCCTGCCGTTGTGAATGGTAATGCTGTCAATGGCGGAGCCACTAGTCCGAGGGCCCATATCGAAATATCGTTTACAAGGTCTGCCGAAACGTCTCTGGTGCCCAGAATGACTTGCAGCATGATGCCAGTGAACAAAGAACGAATTCTTGGAACCAGTTCAGCGTAGGAATCCTTTGTGTCAGTACGCAGAACTTTTAGGAAAGACTGGACACTCTCCATTATGAGTGGCTCATAGGACTTGGTCATGATTGGAGTCAGGCTGGCCATGATGAGACCACGAAGACGTGTATGTTTCTCTCCAGACAACACAAGGAGGGAGTTTTCTCCAAAAAGTTTGTGATGATGAGGGGGAAAGAATGCTTCGAAGGAGTGCTTATTTTTCCTCTCGTACTTCGAGAATGTTTCAATGTAATCGACGTCGGTGAGGAAAACCGTGGGGCGCAACAAGAAATTGGTCTTGAATATTGGACCAAACTTTTCCTTGCGGTTCAGTAGCTTCATATCCTTCGGACTAAGAAGAGCAATCGTATCATCAAATAGCCATCTTACAAAGCGATTCGTAGGGCGTCCAGGTGGAAGAATCGACTTGTTTGAGCTAGCATCTTCAAGTTCAACAGGAGTTGAAGCTGCCGAACAGGCTTGGCTCTGAAATCTTCCCGTAGTTGCTACTCTCGGTAACAATGAATGACTTGCTGATACCAAGCATAGCAGGATAGTACTCTTAACGAGGGCCATGGCGTTTTAGTTGGTGTGTACGTTCTGTTTTGTTGCTTTCTGAATGCTGATATTATTTGCTATCGTCAGCACACTTGTTGTCACACATCAAAGATACGGTTTCAGTTGAAGATGATTCATCACGTTTGTGAAGCGGAAGATCGTTGCGGGAATGAATCAATCACGTTTGTGAAGTGCATAGCCCATGGCAACTTGTTGTATCGACAGGGAAGATCTTCAGGAATCAGTGCGGCAATTTAAGTGATATATTTCTACTACTGGCTTGTTCTTACAATTTTTTTGTCTCACATGGTGAAAATAGGTACTTTGCCGCCGGTCCAAAATCATGAGATTCAGCGGGATTTTTACCGCTTCCATTATCAAGGAGGTAAAGACATTTCCTTTTTACATCATAGACTAATGGCAAACCATTTGGCAGATGTAACTGATTCATCGCTTCCTCGGGTATCTCACACAAATGCATTAAAATTCCTCGCAGCGCGTTTTCATGGCTAGTTATCAAAACCCTCTTTCCCTTCCGAATCGCCTCACCCTTGATTCGTTTCGTGTAGAACGGAATGGATCGATCCATGCAATCCTTCAAACTCTCTGTTTTTGGAAACTTTCGGTGAAAGGACAGTCTCTTCATTTCTAGACTTCTAGCCATTGACTCTCGAAAGGAGAAACGCAGGTCTTTGAAGTGTTTGGCTCTGCGTTCGTCATTGCCAGGATAGTTCAACGAGTACGATGACACAGGAGGTGGACGTATAGTGTACCCTCTCCTCCACTTCTTCAGCTGTTCTTCTCCATACTTGTTAGCAATCATCTTTTTACTTTTCCCTGTTAGGTCGCCGTAAAACCGTTCGTTTAGACGCCAGGACTTCACCATTGGTAGCCACAATTGATCCAACTCTTCCAAGGTGTAGTACGCCGTTTGAATTGCTCTGGTGAGCCATGACGTGTACACAACATCAAATTCAAAGCCGTGGCGTTTTAAAAGTCTTCCAGCATTTCTTGCATCCTCGACGCCTTCCTCGGCTAGTGGTGGGTCTTCCCATCCTGTGAAGAGCTCCATTTGATTGTGTGGTGTGCGTCCGTGCCGAATTAGAACAATGAATGGACCCTCCAATGTCTGATTTGACAAAAGTTTGTTGCTCGACAGAATGGTGGGAACTATTTCTTCGCCATCACCCTCGATCTCTTCGGCAAAGACGTCGTACTCCTCAAACTCACAAGGGTCGTCTGACCACCTCTCTGCTCTGCCACTGTCTTCGCCCGATACCAATCCCACCCGTTCCTCGGTCTCTGATGTTGCTCCGTAGCGAAGACTGTTCATGGAATCCTGCAATGTAAGTTCTCTACGCTGCATTTGACAGTTATTTTGTATCGAAATGGGGCCAGATTCATGCCCCAATATTTCTAGTGTCTTCCCAGGTTTTTGAAGAAATTGACCATTTGTATGAAGCAGCTTCCGGCTCATGTCGCTCGGTTCGACGGGCTCCATTTGTTCATCAAATCGATAGACCATTGGAACGCCTCTAGGCATTTTGATATCACTAATGTCCTTGTCATCAATATTATCAATTGTTTTCAAGAGACCACGTAGCGTATCCTTATGAGCCACAACGAGCACAGTTTTTCCGTTCTTGATATCTCCCTTGATCTGATGTTCCCAAAGTGGGGCAGCGCGTCTGTGGCACTCGATGAGAGACTCTGAATCTGGAATCATTTCGGGAGGGACATCGCTGTATCTTCTGTCGTGAATCGGATGAGATGGGTCGTCACGAGACAGTTTGGGTGGTTGGGCTTTCATTGATTGGCGCCAGGCTTTGACAACGTCAATACCAAATTTGGACACTGTTTCCTCCCTGGGCAAACCTTCTAGGGCACCATACATTCTTTGATTTAGCCGATAAGTTTTATATACTGGGATGAAGAGGGAGTCCATTGTTTCCAGCGCATGCCAGGCGGTTGTAATTGACCGCTTCAGTCGAGATGTGTAGACAACATCGACGTCGAAACCTTCCGAAAGAAGCAAGCGCCCTGCATGTTGGCTTTGTTTGACACCCTCATCCGACAAAGGTGGATCTAACCACCCCGTAAAAGTTTCATTCAAGTTAAAAGTTGACTCACAGCATCGAAGCAGCACCAAGGATCCTGGTCTTGTTTTCCTTTTGATGGAAATTTCTCGAAACATTCGTCTCCAGATTGATTCTTGTGGCTCGAGCTCTGCAAGAACACGATTCTTTTCTTGTCCCTGTGATAGCGAATTCGAATATCCCTCATATTCCTCCACAAGGCAACGACTCAGTGTGCTGAGATTGGATTCAGTATTCGAATCACCATCCTTGATTTGGGACAAGAACGCAACGGTTGAGGGTGGTGGGCTCGATGTACTACGTGGGAGGACCGGAAATCCTCGCGCCAAAGCAAAGGACACGAGCAGAAGTTGCATTAAAGGTATGGTTCTTGTCATTGGGCATCTTACTTTTGTGGATAGGAAGTTACGTTTTATGAGAAGAGCATCAACCCACTTCGAGAAAACAAAGCGAAGCCAATAAAACGGAGATGTGAAGGAATTGTGTAGTCCTTATTGACCCTTTCGACTTCTGCTGAGGTTATGAGCGTTTCCTCATCAATCACTCAAAATCAAAATTTCAAAAGAACCATCCAACATTGCAACCATGTCGGAAGTAAAGCAATCAGCCTATGGACAATTGGGGCTCTTCGCTACCAAAGCATTCAAAGCTGGAGATGAAATACTCGCAGAGTCGCCTGCAGTCGTTTTGGCCTCAACAGCGGCAGGAAAACAACAGAAAACCGAGGCATCCATCAAGAAGTCTTTGGAATCCATCGATGTTGACCTTCACGGAACATTTCGTTCCATGATTACCGCCGGGACGAGTTGGATTGAAAATTCGAAAAATGAAAAGACAGCGATTCTTGACTTGTACTCTCCTACTGCAGAATCGTCATCCAAAATCGAGGATAGAATACGAACTGTCGCTAAAGAAGCTCTCCAATTTCTACAGAAGAGCACAGACAGCACGGTGGATTGGGACAAAGTTGAAAAGGCCATGCTTGTTTGGGCTTGCAATTCATTCCAGGGTGGTCGGATTTATCTCAAGATATCAAGGGCGAATCATTCGTGTGATCCAAACTCTATCATTCAAGCTAAAGGAGAAGGTCAAAAGATGCTGGCAGCAACAGACATTGCCGTGGGGGACGAGATAACTATCTCATATTTGGGGTCCATGCTGTATACGGAAACTGGAGTAAGGAGAGAAAAGTTGAAACGAACAAAATTCTTTCACTGCGAGTGCACACGTTGCGTGGGAGAGGATGTCGCTGCCAGAGTCCCTTGTCCTTCGGAACATCCACGACAAGCTCAACAATCACTGAATGAGGATGAACAGTACGACGATGATCAGACTGTGAAGTATATCTGTGCTTCCAGTGAAAGTTCGGCTCTGGAAAAATTTGAGAAATTGAAAAAATCCATGTCGGTAGTTACGTCAAGAGTGTTAGCTCTCCTGGAAGAACAAGAGTCGGCCAAAGACAAGAAACCTAATGACGATTCCGATGATGAGGAAATTTTGGAAGAGCATTTGAGTCTGGCAAGAGCTGTCATGGGAGACAAACATTGGACCACCAATCTTCTCCTTTTGCTTCTTTTGCATCGTCGTCTTTCTCAGATGTCGTCGACCATGTTGACCACCCAACAAATACCAGAAATGGAAGATGTCGCCGAAACTATTGACAACTTACAACGGCTCCATCGTTATGTCGAATCCTTAAGGTTGAAGCTGCATCCTGGGCATATTCTAGGTGATGTGATTATCGGGACAGCACGAACCTTGGTATCTCTTGGCGACATGAAGAGTCAAAAGTTTGGTGCAGAGTGGCTTGAGAAGATCTCTGATTATGTGGACAAATTCGAATCTGAAGGCCGACAAAAGGTGGTCAATGTCTTGAGTGTTGCGTGGAAGAAGCATGATCGAGATAGTTCAGACGATGGCAAGAAAGCGAAAAAGCTCAAGTCTTAGGAATACTGCTATGAGAAGTATCTTCCTAAAATGATTTCATCCGTTTTAACTTGTTCATGTCCTTTGTAGCATCGTTTTGGACCGTCAGCAATTGTGCATAGAAGTCATTCACCTTGACAAATGTCTTCTTCTTAAATTGCAGCTGGCGCTGTTTGTTATTGGCCGAGTGGTACAACAAATGTCTGGCAAATCGCGAGGGCTCTAGACTGATCAGGCGTTGCATGTTACAGGCGTGTCTTGCGGTCACCAAACTAATGCCTCCACTCCACCATTCCACATTTCGCATATCTAAACCATCAAACCGATAGTGTGGGGCTTCGTACGGTGGCAGGAAACCTCCTGGACACACCTCCGTGTGCCACTCCCATATCTGCCTTTGTGTTCCCATCCAGCCCCCTTGGTTGTTGATACCATGGAAAGAAATGCTCGAGGGTCGTCGTTCCTTGAAATACTTGTTAAGTCTGAGCAGCACAAACAGGTGTTGAGAAAAGTTGCGCGTTGACGACTACATAGGATTAGAGGACACACTCACTGGTTTGACCAATAGTCTGACATTGTATGGTCATCCACTACATCCTTTCCGCGACTTGGGCCTCGTTGTAGCAGTACCCATCCCAGGTTTGACTCATCTGGCATATGACGAATTCCTACTGCCTTGATTCCGACCTCCCACATGAACAGCTTGTTCGATAGCGGTGCAGCTGGTCTGGTTGGACTCGCAAACGATTCATTTCTCAAGTGGCAACATGGTTTCGGGTCGATTTCTGGTCTTTCTTTGACTGGAACTGGATCTAGTTCAGGTTGGGTTCCGTACGTCTCTTCATCTAGTAACGCTTCCACTCTAATGAATCCTGGCAGCGTTCGTTTCAGCTGTTCTTTGTTCAATGGACCAAAGAAGTTATTGCTTCCTTGCCGATTGTCCAATTTATCATCTGGCGCCAATTCGCGAAGCCGGTATAGCTCTTTTGTCATGTCAAGATAATTCTCGATATGATCACCATGAATAACCATATCATCTTCCCAATTGCAAAAGAAATCATACTCAAAAAGATGATCTTTGACCACAAACCTATGCTGACGTGCAAGTCCGATTGTGTTATGATGAAGCTTGGCGTTTGGTTTCATATGTTCATCCCCCTTGTATGACAATGGAGCTGCTTCGTCCCAAATAGAAATTTTGACAGAGGGTGGCAATGCATTGCGTATCAGTTCGAACCGTGTCATTTTGTAGAATGCAACGATGAAGACGTCAACCTCGAATCCATGGCTCAGCATAGAATCAACGCTCTCTTTGACTACAGGAATGAGTACATTCTGCATCCGATCCGACCCCTTTGTCGTCGAACGACTGCCTCCGTCATATTCTGCTAGAGTTGTCACAGTGTACAGAATTCTAAGTTTTCGCTCAGGGCTTTGTTCCGATAGGATCCTGTGATTATCATAGTCGATCGAAAGGAAACCTTCATCTGAGTTGAAGCCAATCAGAGCAGTGACTATGGCTGAAATTATGAACCAGGCGAAGCAGTTGGACAGACAGGGATGTGACTTCATTCTTGTCGGTAAATTTGGGTCCTGTGATATTTTAGCATCCCACTACCAATCAACACCTCTGCACTATCTATTAGCTGGCTACCAACGGCTGCGTCCCCTCGGGCCTCCTAGATAGTTTAGTTTGGGTATCGGGCACAGATAGAGAGTCCTGGCAATGTTCCTTGTTCGTTTCAGCTTAGAGTTTGAATTTGCGCAGCTCATCGGGGAGTGAGAGGGGGTGAGGTACTTGAAGGGGAGCCTACAAAATGAGCGGATATGCACCGGTACACGTACCTACCATACCTACCAATAATACCTGATGCGATAGATGGGCAGTGACAGTTCAGTTTATTTCAATTGGTCGAATTGATACGTCTATTAGCAGACCAATTAATTTTTCTTTCCCACCATCACCCAGCCTGTTGGGCACCATCGCCGACAAGAAGCAGGTCTCGGAAATCCCGTTTACGAGTGTAATAATACTTTTTATCAGAAAATACTTACTCTACTGTAGTATTATCTACCTTGTGCTTCTCTTTGCATCTATCTACAACGGTCTTCTTTAAAAGCAAGTTTCTTACCAGGAGTCTAAATCCCAAGCTTAGCTAGCTAAGTTGGTTGACGCCCAATTTGCAATGAGCTACTTACTCATTCCAGCTGAAGGTGTCAATAGTAAAGTTTGAATGAACAATCCGACACCCAACAAGGAAATTACGAAATAGGCTACAACCGATCCATATGGCGGAACAATATTGGTCACGCTGGTAGAAAAGAGAAACCCTGCAAAAGTTGGCCCAGCAGCCTTTGCCAACGAACCTCCTAGCATTGACAACCCGTTCATTGTAGCTCGATGGTGAGATGGGACTGTCTTGTTTGTTGACATTGTCAAAGTTGAAAATGTCACTGTTGAAAAAGCCCTTATCACAGCGTACGTAATACTGATGTGGGCAAGAGTCGGCCAGTTCACTTGTCCTTCTGGTGCTCCTTTGATTGTAATGAGGGTTATTGGCATCAAACAGCAAACCGGAATGCTCATGATAGCTCCTATCCGCATTGCTGGATACAGTCCCAGACGGTTCACCAAGGTCGTCAAGAGGAAGTATTGAAGCGTGACGTAGAAGATCCCAGTACTTGATAATATGTCTCCAATGTTTTTTTCTTGGACCGCCAAACCAGATTCTTTTGATATACAATACAGAGGAAAGGTTTCGTCGACAGAAATCACCAAGAATGAGTACATCCAGTATACCAACAAATGCCGACGAGTTGGTATCCGGTTCCAAAGTGAGCGAATGGTAGCTGGCTCCTCGTCTTCTCTAGCAGATGTTGTCTCTGTCAACAATTGCTCGTCATCACGACTAGGCTTTTGTGGTGATGGTAGTCTGGACATATATACTAGTGATGATGTGGATGGTGATGGCGAGATCCATTTTGGCAAGGCATCCTTTCGTTCGTCAGCCGATATAAATTCGTCCGACATTTCACCCTCAGTTGGATGCATATGTTTGAAAAGCCCCCACGAGGATACCCGACGGATAAAAGCTGGTTGTTGGCGAGGGAAACACAAGCTGCATTTGGATTTGATTGAAGCCCATAGGCTGAATGGCCGCAGCTTCTCCTCTGGTAATGTTTCTTGTACAAAGCGACCTACCATGAAAAAGGCCACCAGGCACAACAAACAGCCAACCACATTCGGGAGCAAGAACGGGTATCGGCTCAAGATTGGCTCGAACCATTCAACAAATAGCGTGTTTGGGTACTGCTTTACAGGGTCGCTCAAGTATCCACCTATTGCAGGATTTATCAGAAATCCATAACCCCACATTCCAATGACAATCCCCATCGTTCTAGTCTCTTTTTTCTGATCGCCATGAGTCACTTCACTCACAATTGTCTTGATGGGCCCCATCAAACCATTGCTCAAGCCTAGAATGAATCTCCATACCAGAGCTGATCGAAAACTCGGCGCTAAACCAAAGCAGATAGAGAAGGCTGCAGATAAGAGTAGTGAAGCGCGAATAACAAAGACTCGACCATATTCATCCGCTGCCTTCCCCCACTGAAATGAACTGAACGTTCTTCCAAACATGAATGACGATGCCACCAGTCCTGCATACCTTCCGGCTGTTTCCTCATTCAAACCTGGAATCAAAAACATAGCCAAGAAACCCGAATAGGGAAAGACACTGACCAAAAGATATGACTGCACAAGCATCGCTACCGAGAGGGCAACAGTCGTCCCCTTCTGATCGGATCGAGCTTTCGTTTTCTTGTTGCCATCAGCTTCGTGCGAAGGCGCCTTTACCGGTATTAGTCTCATTCGTTCCGACACTTCGGATTCGACATTGTCATATTCATTGCCATTGGCCTGTACCGGTATTGACGATGACATGGTTCCAGATCCCATCGAACGTTGGAGGACCAGGTTTCGGTTTCATGATCATTGCCAAAATTCAAGTGGGCAAGTCGGCGTCATCGCGAGCATTCTGCGCGACATACGACTGAAATGACTACCCCAAACCGCGACGTACTCGTACTCCAAAAACTGAAAACCAGAAGCTTATATTGATCGTGTCAAAACGATGAGCTTAGGTTCCCATGTGGATATGGGTGCTTTCTCTTTGCGGACTGCCCTCCTTCGTTGTAGCTTTTCAAGCATGTCTATATTGGAATTTTATTGCTGATGGTAGATTTCAACGCCGACAATCGCAGCATGTACTTCCGTCGGTTCAATCAACAATCTTGGAGCTTTGTGAAGATGTTTCATGGAAGATGACAAGATATTTTGGTCAGGATATGGTGGATTCCAGCTCCCATCGCTTCTTCTACTATTCTTACCCTCCTTGCGGGGAATGTGAACATGTTCACTTTCCAGTTCGAGATCTGGCTGCCGCCTGGGATGCCACAAAAGTGCTAGACTTCTCATTTTCGGCACAAACCGACTGTGGGTTTCACAATCTCCCCGCATTGCAATTCCGACTTGCAGATGCCATCCGCACTACCGTGGACTTCTACAGTGAATCGCCAACTCCAGTTGTGGTGTCAAAACAAGATGGAGTGACATGCCTGAACGAGGATGTGCTCAGAGAAGATGCCACGATTGGACACTCTGCATTAGTGCTGCTGGCATGGTCGGGTGCCTGTCGTCTTGGAATATTCCTTCCCAATGAACCGCCAATGCCAATTGATTCGTTAACAAAGGGAATTCTTGCAATGCAATTGGAAACTGGTGCCTTTGGCTGCACTTTCAAGAATCCTACTGAATATTTGAGAGGCATTGCTTTCTTTCCCGGCGAAGCAATGCTAGCACTCATGGATGTCTACGAGCTTTCCAGAGATACCAAAACGCGACATAGTCTTGATGCAATGGTGCAAGATTCGATCCTGTCGGCCATGGAACAAGCATTCAAGTTTTACTCACGGCACCACGAAGAAAATGAACTGGATGTCAACTATAACATTTGGCAAGCCCAAGCCTTTGCTAGGTATTACAATGCATTGTCGGACTCTAGTGCTCACAAAGACGCTGTTGCAACGTATGTTTTGGACTTGTGTCATGAGGTTTGCGAATCTCGATCTTGGAAGTATCAGCTTGCTCGAGGGTCTTCGTTTTACGTCAACTTGGAGACTGTCGAGATTGTTTGCGGCTTGGATGCACTTGTGGAAGGATTGACCGTCGCCCAAGCGCTTCAAGACGACCATGCAGTCACTAAATTCCGTATTCATGTAACTAATGCTGCTCGATTTGTGGAATGGGTTCAAGACCAGGTACCGGAAGACAGCCTCGTGGGTCACGGAGGGTTGGGGTACGGAGGCATCCAAGTCTTGGAACAACGCCTCGATGTCACTGGTCATGGCTTGAGTGCAATGAACAAGCTCCATAAATTGGCAATGAAAGGGTGGTAGTAGGATACGGATACTGTACATGAGAGTATGCTAAACAAAATTATGGACTCTTATGGGACGGCCACCATGCAGCAGGCAGAGTGATATTCTATTCAAAGTAAGGACCGGCCAATTTATCACACATGCGCTTGAGATTACCGTCGGCTGCCAAGAGTCCATTGGCATATGGGCTTACAGCCCTTAGGATGCTAGTACTTTGTATTCCAAAGTCGGGCTTTTTAATGATGATGCGGACCAGCCACTTGTGTTCCATGGGCGATAGTTTTTCTTGGTAAATCACTTTTCGGAACCACTCAGCAAGGTTGGGTTTCGCATTCGGTGTGATGTTCTCCTTGTTGCCTCTGCTTTTGTATTGGTGATGACGTTCCTTAGGATTGAGAGCGGCAAATTCATCAAGCAACCCATTGATGTCTCCCAATCGCAGTTTTGATTGAGTATAATTTGTCCGCTCATCCATGACATGTTCTACCACCAATGACAAGTCCCCAACTACATCGGATGAACAAATTTCGGCGTCTGTAAAATTATGGAGCATTTTGGCAAGGTCCCTCCATTCTTTGAGATTGACTATGCCGCCCAATTCTTCGAGACCCAGAGCATCGCAGTATGCCTGGGCGATGACATTTTCATCGACATTATACTTGCGATCGTTGTCTTTTTCAGGACAGTAGAGTCGCAGCAGTGGGTATAAACTTTCGCATTCTTGCTTCGCGATATTCACTAAATCGTTTGGCAGGAGACACTCCACTTTCAGCCCCAGCTTTCCCGACTGAGCCTTCCAAACACTTTCCATCGTCGCACAAGTATTATAAAATGATAAATTGTTCATGATACAGCAATCTTGTTGTACGATTGAAGCACCATAGACATGTTTGTCTACGGCGTAGTTTTGAGCCAGGGGTTCATCCTGGTAAAGATACTCTTTGTAGTGCTTGATGTGAAACATGTTTTACGTTTGTTGGAAGTCGTTCAAGTTCTGTAAAATAACAATTTTATTGTTCGCTTTATTTTTTGTGTGATTCGACTCATTCATTCGAAGGATTGATTGATTCGATGGATTCATTCGACTCACATCACGAGTCAACACACGACGGCGGACGTACGCGTTACAAATCAAAGAGCGAATGATCGAAACGTCATCACCATCATCACATCGCATCACATCCCCTTCTCATGTTCATATATGAGCTGCATGGTCCAATATCGCCTCATTTCGATTATCATATCGCCTATTCTTCTTTCGTTCCTTTCTGTTCCAGAAGTGCAAGCCATGTCGTCAAAGAGCCTTGATAGAGTATTTGGCAAGGTACAAAAGCTCCCGAGTGGTGCGAGCACTAATTTTGACATATTTCGATTGTTCATGGACGACGATGGCACGTTTCCAAACAATCTGTATCAGCCGTTGCTATTGTACAAAAATGCGTGGAAGGGGAACGAACAAGAAGCGAGACGAGCGATTACGAAAGGAAATCATTGGACGTCTCCTTGGGCTTGGGGGGTATTTCCATACCATCATTATCATAGCAAGGCTTGGGAGATTTTGGTGTGCATTCAAGGCGAAGCCAATGTCCAAATGGGAGGTTCGACGGGACCAACAGTGCTGGTAGAAAAAGGAGACGTGGTCTATGTTCCTCCAGGATTTGCACACAAGCAACTTGATGATCGTAATGGATTTACTTTATTGGGAGCCTACCCAACCGAAAGTCTGGCGGGAGGTGACTCGATTGACACCCTCACTGGCAAACCCACTCCAGCAGAACGCGACAACATTGCCCATTGTGTCGTGCCACTAGATACTTTGTGTGGCACTTGTATTGGAGACCTGGCTCGTTTTTGAAGCCACGTAGAATTTCTACGCGCGTAAAAAATGTGTCACATGATTTTGAAAGTTGTCCAACGCCGAACACAAAATCCGTTGTTTTCACTTTTTCGGTTTTCGACCCGAACAACGATCCTACTCTGTCATTCTTGCTTTGCAACCCACCATTGTCGCAAACAGCTCACAACAACAACAACAACAACAACCATGATCCAATTTCTCTTTCTCGTCTTTCAACTCCTTTTGACAAGCATTGTCGCTTTTGAGGTTCGTTGTTGCCATTTGTTCGAAACTATTGCGTAATTTCATTCCATTCATTCATCTCCAACTGACTCCTCTCCTTGTTGCGTTGAAACGTTCCGCTCTCTTCCAGCCCAACTGTTCACTCTGTCCCAACGGAAGCTACATGGCTTTTCCCTATAACACTATTCCTGGCACCACCCTCACTTGTTTGCAATATCAAGATGATCTTCGCGCTGAGGTTTCCAATGACGGTTGCGATTTCACCGCCAATGGCCGCATGCGATCCAACAGCAAGCTCAATGTAGCCTCCTACTGTGGCTGCCAATGCTCCATTTGTCCAGATGGTTCTCCCGTCTTGAATCCCACCCGAGAAGTCAATTTTGGGAATCAGCTTCGAAAGACTTCTTGTCAGACCATACTCAACATTATGGAACTCTTTACGCCGTCCGACTGCAAGATATTTTACGAATCCAGTCCCATTGATTTGGAGGCATATTGTGGCTGTCCCAACATGGACCAGCTTCCACCACCCAACACATGCTCCATGTGCGGCGAATTTTACCTAAAAAACGAAAACCGTGTCATTCCAGATACGGGAGGTCTCACGTGCGGAAAAATGGAAGAACTCTCGCATTACGTCTTTGACGATATCTTTTGTCAGGACCGTGTGGAGATTTTGCGGGGAGACTGCTGCTCCAAGGATCCTCCTGGTCCCACTTCGGCACCAACCGTCCGAGGCTCGACTTTGGTGCTCGATTTGCCAAACTATGTGGCCGTCCGTAGCGATGCTACCTCTGCAAAGTACACTATTTGGATTTTGATTGGCGTGTCTATTGCGATTGGCATTGGCTTTGCCATTTGATAGTCGTACTCCGAACGCGACGCCAACATTTCGGGGGATACTATATCGCATTCTCGAATCACACAAAAGTGCGTGATCCTGTATATACATACATACATACATACATAAATCCCAATGTGTACTATAGAATTTGTATTGTTTCACCAATCATTTCCATATGCACTTCATGCCTTTCTGATTATTCGAGCAGCAGGTACTAGGTCTGTAGCCGCTCGTCTTGTTTTTTTCGCAAAGCTTCCAACCGACGAGCCATTTCGGCTTTGGCATTATTGCGAACAGTGTGTAGTTGCCCCAAAAAGTCATTGACATTTGTAAATTTGATTTGCTTGGCTCCTGTCAAGTGCCGTTGCTTGTTGTTGGAAGTGTGATACAGCAACTGGGCGGCAAAACGATCGGGATCCAAACTAATGATCCGCTGCAGGTTGCATCCATGTTCAAGGGTGAAAATATTCAAGCCTCCACTCCAGTATTCGACATTGCGCATATCCAATCCATCCAAATTATAATGAGGTGATTCAAAGGGAGGCAAAAAGCCACCTTGGCAAAAGTCCGTGTGCCATTCCCAGAGTTGCTGGCGGGTGGCCATCCAACCACCCTGATTGTTCAAATACACAAACTGCTTGGTATCTGGTCGACCATATCCTACCTCAAAATTTCCATTCCGACCCGCCCAGTAGTCTCCAATCTCCACATCAATTTGAACCCACTGCTGTTGCGCCTTGTCGGGAATCAAGGTGCGACGTCCTCTTTGCAATACAACCCAATCAAAGATGGACGCTAATGGCATCTTGCGTATTCCCAAGGCACGAACGTTGGTTTCCCAAATATAAAGTTCGTCCGAGTCAGGGTACATGGGGCGACTAGGACTAGCCAACTGGGAGGCATTAAGCCAGCAACACGGCTCGGGGTCCAAGTCGGGACGATCGGAAGAGACAGGGATCAATCCTTCTGGCAACCAGTTCTTGCGTCGCAGTAGAGATGGGTCCAATAGCGATTCTACGCGAATAAACCCAGGAATCAGTTGGCTCAATTGTCGTTTGCTCAATATCCCATAGAATTCGTCCCACTCTTGATTGTAGTTGTTGTCCTTTTTTATGTCAGGTGCCAGATCCCGTAACCGGTACAGTTCATCTGTCATGTTCATCCAGTGAATGATAGCATCCGCCTTGATGAGCATGTCATCTTCAAAGGAGACAAACATGTCGTAGTAAGGGAGCTTATCCTTGATGACGAATCGATGTTGTCGTGCCAAAGCCCTGGTAATGTCACCGATGGCCAGTAGCTTTCCCATTTTGGATCTTTCTTGCTTTTCTTCCAGTCGATATCCAAGTGGAGAGGCATCTTCCCAGAGTTGTAGACCCACACTATCCGGTAGTGCTTGACGAAGTAGATGGGATCGTGTCACATTGTAATGGGCAATCAGGTAAACGTCAACTTTGAACCCAGCGTGAAGCATCGAGTTGACACTCTCAGATACCACAGGAACCAAGGTTTCCTGAAATCTGTCAAACCCTTCAAGTGTATTTCGCCTTCCGTTGTCATATTCAGATAGTGATGTAGGAATATACAAAACCCGACTTTTCTTGTCTCTTCGATCGCCTTTTGTTGTCTTGAATTTCAATTTGTGATCATACTTCCTACGTGGTTTTCGCATCCATCTGGGTGTCGCAAAGAGTCTCTGAAACTTCGCTGCCAAAGCCAGGAGGACGAAAGCCAAAAGGTAAATACGTCGCCGTCGCCAGTGCTTCAGGCATATCAAGCTAAGTTGTTGGGGACGACATTGTTTCCTCAGCAACATGTCCCAGCATGATGATATTTGCTATGTGCAGTTTTTATGATGTGAAGGTTAATGTCCATCCGCGGACAGACGCAGTCATCTGATTTCTAAAATCCTATCCCTTCCCCAATCCTACAGTATTCTAAAATAAGAACACGAATAGGGTTCAAGTTTGGAATCATCAAACCACACAAAATTCTCTTGAAGGCCCTTGAAAAAGTTGTATTTATTGATACTGCCAAAAGTATTACGAGAATAACTTATATTTTCTTCTTTTTTTCTAGGATTGGCATTTACGAGAACCCTCATGTCCATTCTCTATTTACCAAGGGATCTGCTTACCGTCTTCGCAGTTGACATAATGGCCAGTCGTCTCGATGTTGCTTTTCATAGCTTCGAACAAGACACGCTTGGCTCCCATTGCAGGTTCGACAGCTCCTTCTTTGTCCCAGCTTTCCTTGTACTTAGCAGTCATCTCAGTACGGTTGAAACCAGGGTGCAAAAGGATGACAGAGTATCCCTTGCTACGAAGTTCTTCGGCCTGCAAAACTCCGGCCATGTTACAGGCAGCCCGGGACATGTGGTGTCCGTAGTCGCCACCCGCGTCTTTGTTTTGGGTACTTCTCCATTCGCAGGATCCAGCTTGACTGGTGATAATGACAAGCTTGGCATTGTCATTAAGTTTGTCGTTTTGAACCATAGCACTGTTCACTCGCAGAGGTCCCAATCCACAGATATTGATCTGCTTCAGCTGTTCTGCAAAGTTGAGACTGTTGTCCAAGATCTTTTCGCATGGTTCGTAGAAGTACCCGGCATTATTGATTACAATATCGAACTTGATATTAGGCATGCGTTCACTACAGGCATCTTGGACGGCCTTAGTATCCGTCACGTCAACACCGGAAATAACATAAGATTTTCCTATCAATGCTTCGAGTTCGTCGTTAGTACTACGACACAGTACCACAACCTTGGCCTCCTGCCGAACCAATTCTTGTACAATTTCCCATCCAAGGCCTCGATTTCCTCCTGTTACTACGACATTCTTGTCCTTCAAGGAAGATCCATCGTAGACAGTGGTAATGTCCAAGTATCTTTGATTGCCATCGGCCTTCGCTTTTGAAAATCTGGCGACTTGATCTGGTATTGAGTATTCGACGTTGTTGGACATGTTAGTTATTGATTTATGTTTCTGTTGTTTGAATGCTTGGCTTGTGTTACAAGTTGCTTGTTGCAATTTATGTCAACCTTGCGTGATGTTTGTTTTCGAAACTTGATGATGTGTAAGCTGTAAGCTCCATCCGCCGGTGATGTGGCAAGACTCAAATTTAGTCGTAAGTTTCCGAGATCAGAAAGAGCTTCAACGTCGCTTTAGGTAGCAACAAAGTGTCGTGCAAGAGCTTAGGCGAAGTTGCTTGTACCAGGTAGAATGAAAGTCCAGCGATCGACATGAAGTACTTTGCCGCTTCACAACCCATTAGACGACGCAGTGTTACTATTAATACCTAATAAATTGAAGTATCAGAGACTGGATTATTAATCATTTTTTTCTAGCTGTATTATGTCTTTACCATGGGATTTTCTTGCCATCTTCACAGTTGATGAATTGGCCAGTGGTCTCCATATTGCTCTTGATGGCTTCGTACAAGACACGCTTAGCTCCCGTTGCAGGTTCGACAGCTCCTTCTTTGTCCCAGATTTCCTTGTATTTGGCAGTCATATCAGTACGGTTGAAACCAGGGTGCAAAAGGATGACGGAATATCCCTTGCTACGAAGTTCTTCGGCTTGCAAAACACCGGCCATGTTACAGGCTGCGCGAGACATGTGGTGTCCGTAGTCGCCACCCTCGTCCTTGTTTTGGGTACTTCTCCATTCGCAGGATCCAGCCTGACTGGTGATAATAACAAGCTTGGCACTTTCGGCCAAGGCACCAGAGTTGACAGCGGCGGCATTGACACGCAGAGGTCCCAATCCGCAGATATTGATTTGCTTCAGCTCTTCTTCAAAGTTGAGACTATCGTCCAAGATCTTTTCGCATGGTTCGTAGAAGTATCCGGCATTGTTAATGATCATATCAATATCACCTCCATCACTTTTGACTTTCTTCATGGCCTTGTTGACGGCTTCAGTATCAGTGACATCAACGCCATCGTAGACGTTGTACTTTCCAATAAGTCGACTGAGTTCCTTAGACGAAGAACGGCACAAGACAAGAGCGGTAGCCCCAAGAGAGACAAGTTCCTTGGTGATCTCAAATCCCAATCCTCTGTTTCCACCAGTGACGAGAACTCTCTTCCCAGACAAGTCACCTCCATCATAGACTGTGGTGATGTCCAAGAAGCGTTCGTTGTTATCTGCCTTGGCCTTATCGAAGCGAGCGACTTGATCAGCAATGGAGTAAGTTCCTCCTCGGGTTTCATCAAAATCGGCCATTGAAATTGCTGACGACGAAACGGCCCTGGTGAAAGTGGGAGTTGCGAAAGCAGCCACTTGGGAGACGAGACTGGTAGCAAGGAATGCACGACGGAAACTGATCATGGTCTACTATTGTTGATGATATGGTTCGTGATATAATGTGAAGTTGAACCGAAGATTGCAGCTTCGCATCGTCTTATCAGTTTCCAATCAGCGTATGACGTACTCCCCTCCAAGTGGAACGTCCGTGATATCTGTCGGACATGAATCGGACACGAGGATGGAAGAGTTTCACGGTCAAAATTGTCCGATGTCCGAAACGGCAACCAAAACATTTTTGTGATCGAAGCAGCATCCTTCAAGGCGGTATGGCCAATCAACAGCAAAAGAACAAGCGGAGCAGCAAGAAGAACAACAGGAATAAAATCAATGAAAGCCACCAAGCGGGAAATATCTCGAAAAAGAGACTACCACAGCATGTATCAGAAGCAAAGCAGGATCCGTGGTGGCAATCATCGTTGAAAGACGAGGAATGTCCAATTACCTTGGAACCATTTGCGACGTCGCCTTATCCTCCATTTTGCTTGTCTGATAGTAATGAGCACCATGGAATCTATAGTCATGTTCCATCAAATATATCCACCGACAGGCATTACTACTTTGATGGATTCGCATTGGCTTCTTATTTGGTTGCTCGTGGTATCTTCGAGAATCCACTTACAAGGCAAGAGTTGACCATTGTAGACTGTCGACGTTTGGACGAATACTTGAACGTACACCGTCAACAACACATGTCCTCCTCAATAGAACAAGATTCGAGAGCTGTGTCCGTTGCAGAAGCCTTTTTATTGCAACAATCCATTCAAGTTGGGACAACTCCGTCCAGTTCGACTCCACAAGGGCAGGAAGAAGCACGGGCTCAAGTCTTACGACGGACAGCCACCGCAGCTTTAGCAGGACTCTTCGACTACAGCCGTCCACACCAGCATCGTCGGCATCAAGAGCGGCAGGCTGCTAACAATCGGATATTCGGAAGAGCTTCTTCAGGCAATGAAGATCCCCGTCTCGCAGAGTGGGGTCTTGATCTGTCTCGTACCATAGAAGCAGCGCCAGGTCAGAGTGACCATGGATATACCATTGTTGATGATGAAGAAGAGATAGTTACAGCCGCGCAACGAGATGCATATGAGTTTGTACAGGGACAGTTTCCTCGACTTACAGATAGCCATGTTGAAGGTACTGCTGTCCACAATTACGACGAATCCATAGTTCGAACTGCACGATCCGTGGCCCTGCAAGAAGAACAGCGGCGTCTAAGGCACGCTGAAGCAATCGCTCTGGCCCAACAGAGACTTCGAGCGATGACGTTACAACAGCAGCAAGAACGAAAACAACAGCAGATGAAAGAGTGGGAGCAAGGTCATTTTCAATGGGAACAAGAAAATAGGGAAAAGGAAGATATGGTGCGAGCAAGGCAAGAAATTGATGCTTGGAGAGAAGAGCAGTGGGAAAAATTGAAACAAACCGCCGAAGGGCAAGTGGCAAGAAGCAAAAGTGCGAAAGGCCAAGCTCAGAAAGACTGCTCTTCTGAGTCTAAAGACGGAAGTGAGGTTACAGGAGATAATGTCTTGGAACGGTCAATTAGCCCTTTGCAAGATCAGAGCAGTACCGATGAGGAAGCAACAAACAACAAGAAAGCAACGGCCGCTGCAAAACGCAAACGAGCAAAGGCTCGAAAGCAAGCGCAGAAAGCCGCAGCAAGAGCTGCCATTGAAGCGAAACAAAAGGACGATGCATTGATTGCCAGAAAGGTTGCCAGTGCCAGTCGCTGTGCTGCCTGTGGGGAAGGAATGCTAGATGCAGGATTTGAGAAGTTTGGGCTCAAATTCTGTTCCACCAAGTGTGCACGAGCAGCAAAACCCCCTGGGTTATGATCCAGAAATTTGTTTTTCGGTGTAGATGGGATTAGTCTTATATCTAGGAACGTAACCTCTTCAATTTTCTCTCTCACTAATAGTCCGCATGTATCCAGCTTTTTGCTATCCAATTTACATCATATTGTCACTATCGTTCGAGACGCGTTCTAGCAGTGCACCAACACGTTTCTTGACCGTTTCTATTTGCTTTTCTGTCCCTTGAATCAACAGCACACGTCGCACCTGATCAACATGCATCTTGGTACCCGTCGCCCGTTGCATTGCAATGATTGTTGCTCCCCTTCGACCAATTACAATACCCACATGGTTGCCTAGCTCGATTTCGGCCGTCAAGATCTCATCTTCTTTATCTTCAGCGGCCTCTTGTAGACCACTTGAACTTCCCAGTCGATTTCTAGCCCAGAATTTTGTTTGCCGATCATTGGATCCAGTGGCTAGCATATGTCCCGCAGGATGCCACTGCATATCCCAAATGGCCATGTCTAAAATATAAAAATACGCAGGGTGGTGAGTAATTTTTCCAGTCCAATGCTGAAAATAGACAAAACGTTGACTTACCGTGAGCATAGGGTATTCTTGCTGAGGGCTCTTCGGATCCTTTGGGTCCCAGATTCCAAAAGAGCAGAGTTCCGTCCATACCACCCGAGGCCAGAACAGACTCATACAATGGGTGGAAGGCGAGACTCGTGACTTCCTTGTTGTGTCCCTTTAGACTTACAAGCTCCCTCATGGTTCGGATATCATAAAGCTTGATCAACTGGTCTCTGGATGCTGTGATCAGCCAATTACCATTGTTGTTCCATTGAACCTTTGTGACGGTATTCTTGTGCCCATAAAGTGTTGCCAGACACGATCCTTGCCGAGGGTCCCACAGCTTGACCAAATTATCCTTACTTCCACTGCAAATTACTGACGATCGGGGGTGCCATTGAGCACATTTTACATCCCACCCATGTCCCTCCAAGACTCGTTCTTCGGAATGCGTCGCCCAATCCCATACACGAACCGTAGCATCGTCTCCACAAGATACGAACTTGGTGTCACTCGGTGAGAAACTGAGAGCGTGAATCGCTTGCCCATTGTGGGAATCAATCGATTTCACTGGAGCAATCGAGGGAGACCAATATTTGATGTTGCCTCCAGCATCGCAAGTCAGTAGGTAGTTCTTATTGTGTGACCAAGCCATACTGCGGAAGGAATTGTCATGAGCACTCATAATCAGTTCAAATCCAAATGTGATTCCATCCCATAAAGTGAATTCTCCCTCTTGATTTCCTGTCAGTAACCGCCGACCACCTGGTGTCCAACTGAGCGACATGACTGGGGTCGAGTTCTTGGCTCGGGTGACATGAGCCAAATGGGTACAGAATACAGTTGATGGATCTGGTGCAGATACTGATGAAATAGGCAATCCCATTAACCGCAAATAAGCAGAATGTGGTTGCAAATAAGGCGCATTCCGGACATGATGAGACCTGGATGCATTGAAGTACAAGCGATTGTTCATATCCACTACGGCAGGCGTATGAAAGTCAATACATTTTCGAATTAAGTTGCGTTCAGCTGCTTCCTGCTCTGCATCTTCTGCAGTGTTATCGTTGTTCCGTGGCTTTTTAAACATCCTCTAAGAGTGCTGTAGCATCTCTTGTGTGATCTTGTTGTCACGTTAACTGACGGACGGCGGATGGTCATCTAAAGACCACTGTCCGTGACTTTTCACTTTGCTTGAAATGGAGAAATACAGTAAGTTGATCTTATTCTTTTACAGTACGAGTACACAATGATTACTATTGATAATGCCAGCAAGTACTGTAGCATTTAATTATATTTCGTGCGCATTCAACAGCTTGTTTACGCAGCACGAACACAGTATCTGGTTTCGGGACTAAATGAAAGGGCAGACACGGACGGGATGATAACCTCCGTCCCTTCACAAGTGTCTTGGAAACATTCAAATTTCGAATAGCACAGATTTTCATCGTCGAAGATGGCTTCAAAGTCGACACAAAACGAAGGCGACGACACAAATTGATCATCTGAGCAGCTCTTCTTGATGCTTACCCCCTGAATGGCCAACGCGCCATCCGTACAGAGTGAACCCTCATCATTGAGCTCGGGAAGATTAGCCTCCAGTTCCAACTGATCATAAGAATCTCCAAGACAAGTCACCTTGACGGTCAATGTCTCGCGAACATTGTCATGGGATCCAAAAGGATTTGTGCATGTAATGGTTGATCCAGCCTCAAGGCAGTATGGATACGTATCTCCAAGCTGCACTTCTCCTCCGCTCTTGCAAGAAAGTGTCAAGTCAGGAGTAAAAGTCCTGCAGCCAAGGTCTTGTCCGCTGAATGTCCAATCAACCTCGTGAAAAGTTGCGAACTTAGTCTCCTGGAAGGTAGCGCTCACCAAGTTGAAGCCATTCTCAGGGAAAGAACAAGCTTCTCGGTCATCGGAATTGGACATCGACACTACACCAACTTCGACTGGACAACTTGTAGCTCCGTTGCAACCCCTCTTGGTACAAGCTTGATTGACTGCACACATACTGCCAGAAGCACAATAACTGACGTCTCCTTGCACCCCACGTGTTCCTGTGTTGCAATCGTAGACATTTTCAAGACGAGTTTCACCATTGTTCTGTTTGCAAACTCGGCCGAGAACGCCAAAAACGGCAGCGTTTCCACCCCTAGTGGTAACGACTTGTCCTTCCGCATTGGTCGAATCACTAACCTTCATGTCACAACTTTCTGCAGTGCTGGGGAAAATTTCAGCAGTTGCAGTGAGGTGACTCTTTGTTACACCCGAACATTGGAAGTCCACATAGGCACCATCCTCATCAGATGCCGCAAGAGTGGAGTCGCATCGAGCTCGATCGTTCGAGAGATTTTCGCAAACAGCGTCGCTTCCAACGACTTGATTTAGAAAACCACCAGCCCCACAACTGATAAAGACTGGTGGATGTTCATGCGTGCATCCTTCGGCGGTGCCTCCCCATTGGAATCTGTGCTTAGAAGACCGGGTGGCGGACAAAAGCGAAGGAAGAATGGTATCTGAAATCTCATTGGCGAATCTTTCGGACATGGTGGGGGATACAGATGGAACTCCTGTTGGACCCCCAGTTGGATCAAGAGTGGGAGGTGCAGTCGGGGTCACAGTTGGGCTCCCAGTTGGGATCATAGATGGCGTTCCAGTTGGATCAGGGGTAGGTCCGCTGGTTGGATCAAGGGTAGGTCCACTGGTTGGATCAAGGGTAGGTCCATTGGTTGGAAGTGATGTTGGGCTCACGGTAGGAGTTTCGGTGATCAAAGGAGCAGCATCGATTCTTTCGGTGACTTTAACCGATGGTGTATCGGTAGGTACTGCTGTTGGTTCAGCTGTTGGGCTAGATGTGGGGACGACCAAGACTGTGGGAACATTCGAGGGAGCATCAGATGCCAAAGCCGAAGGCACAAGGGATGGCAAATCTGAAGGCACCTCAGAAAATAGGACGGACACCGCAATTGCAGATGGAACCAGTGAAGGAGCATCAGTAATACTTGCAGATGGTACGAGGGAAGGAGCATCAGAGGGTACACTGGATCCAATGTCAATGTCAATCATCGAAACATCTGTATTCGGCTCGAAGAAGATATGGGGAATATCGTATTTGCTGTCTCCATCCCTGTTGTTTGGAGGGTCAGGTCCATCAATCCCATCAGGGTAGAAGGCTTCGATTGATACCACAGTCAAGAGCGCTGATACTAGGAGGAATCTCATCGTATTTTCTCGTTTGGGTTGGATGCCCACGGAGGAAGAAACAAATTGAGATTTCGAAAGTTGTTTCAAAAAATGTGAGAAAAAAAAAACGGTTTTTGCCAGCGGTTTGAATGAACTGCCGAGCGTGTCAGCGCTTTTGTTAAATAAATCCAACTACCGTACCTACAATTAACGGTTAGTTCGACAACTCCGAATTGATGGATCTGGGAGTCAGTGGTCGAGTGGATCGATTAACTGATTAAGTTCTGTCTAGTCTACGGTACGTCTCTAGAGCTATCTACTAGTTAGTCTAGCGTCTTGAGTCTTCTTCATTTCCTGACACCACACGTCAAAGGATTCATTCATTCAATGAAGTTTAGCTCGCGATGTCGATTTCACATGCCAGCGAAGAAGATGCTGAAAAGCTGAAGACTGACATTGCATCCCTTGTTCGTGTGCAAGATCGTCTGAAGAAGGTCTCGGACGCAACAAAGCTTCCTTCGATATTATCTGCACTTCTTCCACGACTTCTTGGGCGGCTCGAGGAATACTCCATTCAAACTCCTAGTCATCGAGATTCAGAGATATTGAAATTGAAAACTCAGGCGATGGAAAAAACTAGTGAAATTTTGACAGAGGCAACTCAACGTATGAAAAAGGATTCTGAGGTGGAAGTGAAAGATGTGATTAAATCTATTCTTAATTTTGTCCACACGAAGAGTCCATTGGCGGGTACTTGGGCGCTTTCAATTCTGTCGGTCGGTATGCAGAGGAAGAATCCTTCAGAATCTATTCCATCTCAAACAATGGCACATCTGATATATACGGTTGACGCTATGCATACTGAAGCGACAGATCGTTTGTCTCCTGTGTATCCGAACAGGTATTTTACTGCAAGTTGGATGCTACTGGATTGTCTTGTTCTTTCAGCAACTGTCAGGCCGCTCGTCTCTTGGCATATGGAAGATCACGATTGGTACATCCGCTATGAAAGGCACATATCCCAGTGTGATGTTTCACGGGACCACAAAGATGCGATTACTGCCGCTAGTACAAATGGGAATGGATTGTTCCATTTATTGCTGGATCTATTGCTGCTCCCATTATCCACACCGATGCAAATAAGGCTATATATGTCGCAAATTAGTTGCATGAGAATGGAGCATCGACACAAGCCAACTCGTTCTCGTAGCAGTAAGACCTGGTACCAGGAGGCAAAACGACCAATATGGAGCAATGTGGCTGTGTCATATCTTTGCCATGTAAAGTTGATAGCTCTTCGCTGCGCAAGCTGGCCGCTGAATGAGGGTTTGTTTGAGGCGACCAACAGAGAATGCGCGGTCGTCTTGAATGTACTTGCCGCATCAAAGGAAACCATGCACGGGCGGGTTGCTTTGGATTTTCTTGGAAAGTTAGGGGGCAAATATTCATTGGATACGATGCTGTCGCTACTAGTTTTACTTGTGGGAGATGAGAATGCTCTTCAGTTGCAGAAGGATATTGGCGACTCCTCAAGTGCATCTTGGGAACGTATTCTGGGGCACACTCCAGACAGCGCATTGATGCAACGACCACCACTACCCATGCACGTCGGAGAGGGTGTAATGCAATTCCTGACTGAAAACGAGTTACAGGAAGAAGATGTATCTTCGGATCGAAGAGAGAGTATCACGTTGACGATTGACATGTGTTTAGCGTGGACAAGTACAAACGAGGAAGGTCAAGGTACCAGCCTCTCGCCTATTCAAATGAAGCAAAAATGGATCTATTCTATTCGCTTGGTAAAATCAATATACCAGAAACTTGTTGCGGCAGATCTTATCAGCGAGAAAAACCCAGACGCATGGGCCAGTGATCTTATTCAAAAGTCCCTGAAGATGTGTTTTGGAGTGCTTTCATTGGTATTGGAAGCTGGCCAATCCAATGTTGAGAAGTTGAGGAAACGTACTCGTCCTGTGCCTGGAGCGCCAGCCCCTTTTGGTCGTCGAGCTGACTTAAATGATCTACTGAATGATCATCGGGAAGGGCAAAAGCGTCGGCAACTTTCTTCAGACGACGCAGTAGCGTCACGAGAAGCAGCGTACGAGCTCATATCGTTGCTATCAGGTCATGCAGTAGAGTGGAGCGAGAACTTCTTCCAATTACCGTCGCTACTGTTGGGCTGTGCAATCCATGAAGAAGAGATCCTTCAACAATCAGTCACAGATGCGCTTGTTCATCTTCTGTCAGCCTATATCAAGGCACTCTCTTCTGACTGGAGACAGCTTCTGGGTGCAAAGACTATCAAAGATTCGAAGCAATTAGCCACCCCACTTCTTCCGATACTTCTTGATGCAATATGTGCAGACTCATTGAATGCAAGACGCAATGCAAAAGAATGGGTTGAGATGATCCTTCAGATCCTAGATTCCGAGGCTGCATCGTTTCTGTCATTGTGCGTAACCTACATCGAAAGCGGAGCGAGTGCTCCGAGTGTCACTGAAGTGTTGAACCAACTGCATGGCTTTGTTCTACCATCAGAAATTGGGTACACAAACTTGAATGATAACAGAGGAATGAAGCCTATTCAATCCACGATCCATTCAGACGTCATGGATTTAATATCAAAATACCAGATGCCATACCATGCTGCACAGTGCATTCTTTCTGATCACAGTTTTTCTCTTGTCGAAGCGAAAGCCAGCTGTCAGTCGGACCTCAAGACGCTTCTTGAGCCATTTAAGACCTCGGGAATGGACGAAAACATTTCTTATGCTCAAGACGATGTCACTTTGTGTGGGATTTGTTACGATGAAGTACCGTCAGATGAATCTTATTCCTTGAAGTGTTGCCACGCTTTTTGCAAATCTTGCTGGTGTTTCTTCGTTGATGAAGCGGGAGATAATAGCCCTTCTGGCCTACTTAGTCTGACATGCCCCCAGCACGAGTGCACTGCTAGGGTCACATCCAGAGATCTTGAAGTTATCGATGCTTCGTATTGCAATACATTCGAAACCTCGACTGTACACGCATTTGTACAGTCCAAGCCGACGCATCGATTCTGCCCAGGCCCTGATTGTAAGTGTGTCCTGCATCGGGCAGCAGAATCGGACCAGAAGAGAAAGAATGTAGTGTGCCAAACATGTTCTACTTCATTCTGTTTCCATTGCGGGGAGTCGCCGCATCTTCCAGCTACGTGTAGGCACGTGACTGAATGGCAAAGACTTGTTGGCAACTCTACATTTTGGATCAGAAGTAATGCCAAACCGTGCCCCGGATGTAACACTCCTATCGAAAAAAACGGTGGCTGCAACCACATGGCTTGCAAGCAATGTGAAGCCCAATTCTGCTGGCTATGTCTGACAAAACTACGGTTCCACTCTGAAGATCATGTGTGTAACCAATACATCGAGAGCGGTGATTCCAACGACGACCTACAAAGAGGTTTGTTCCTCGCCAAGCGGTATGAAGCTCACGAAGATGCACAATTGTTCACCAAAGACCAAAAACAGAACCTCGAAAATAGGCCATTGAATCAAATTGAAGAAGAGTACTTTGAAACTCTACAAACCGGACTTGAGGTCGTCATGGAGGCGAGAATCTTTCTCAAGCACAGCTACATGGCAACTTTTGGATTGAGAGGCAACCAAACTAAACTGACGGAGCTCGAGTCTCATCAGGGTGCATTGGAAGTGCTCACCGAGAAACTAAATCAGTTAACAGAGATGAATGTACATCGAATCTACAGAGAACAGGGCAAACAGTCTCTGACGATGCACTTCCAACGATTGTCATTTTACCTGTTCTCAGTATGCACGTACATGACGCGGATTCTTGATCTTGATTTGGAAACCGACTAATCATCAAGAATAGATTTCAATGATTCAATAAATTGATTCACCTCTTCCCCAGTCGTAAGATACGAAACCGAGGCACGCACGAGGTCGGGAACCTTAGTTTTTGCTGAATCAATTGGTGTAGACGTCTTGGGTACAACGCTGAGTTCGAAACCTTTTTGCTGCAGCATTCCCACTATCGTCTCGGAATCGATTGCGGGGGAGTAGAAGGTGACAATGCCGCAGTACGTGCTTGAAGAATGATGAACAACGACAGTAGGGATTTGTTGCAATTTCTTTCTCATTTCGAGAGAAAGACTTGCGCATGATTCCTCGATGCTTTTGATCCCAGCATCTATACACTGACGAATTGCGACTCCAAGCCCAAGCCGATTCGATACATTGGACTCCCAGAACTCAAACCTCGATGCTCCGTCTCTTGGTCTGTATTCAAGAATGGTCTCTACAGCATCCCCGTCCTGATATAGTGGCACCTGTGAAATCGGGACACCATAATGATCAATATGACTCGGCCACAACTCGGGATGTATCGAAGACGAGATATATAGAAAACCCGTCCCCCGAGGCCCTCTGATATATTTTCTACCCGTCGCTACCAAGGAATGGCATCGCATTTGCTTTACATCGACACAAAGATGTCCCACAGACTTGGTTTTGGACACAATACAGCACATTTAGACTAGACCACAGTTTTGAATTCAAAGTGGCAGTATGAAAACTATCGTACCTGACATGCATCGACCAAGTAGAATATTTGTGGTTCAGAGTCCGTGCCATGCTTCAAATTGTATTCGTGTAGGAGTTGACCAATCTCTTGAGCCGGATTGACGATTCCTGAGTTCGTGGGCACATGGGTAATGCAAGCAATAGCTATCCTTTCCGGGTCCAGAAGGACATTTTCACCGCCTATATGGTACTCATAAGTACCAGATAACATTGAGTGCAACGCTTCTAAGTCTACTACACCAGTGCTTGCACCATCTTTGGTCTTGGTTGATGGAATTGCGAGAACAGACCAACCATGATTTCGGGCCCATTCTGACGCAGCGACAACATTTGCTGCATACTCTGCTTCACTGATCAGAATGACGCCTTGGTAGTTTCTATTCTTCTTAAGTTGTTGCTCCATCATGGAATAAAATGCTCGCGTCCATGCAACAGTCGCACTCTCTACCAGGGCCACCTCGGATTTGGATCTTGCTTGTATCAAATTTGCGACACTTTCATACACACTTTCCAGTTCGTCAGCCACATCCCTAGCAGCTGCATATCCACCAACTGTTTGCTCTAGTTTTAAATGTGCCACTGCGCGATCGACGACAGATTTGGAGGAAGGCGAAGCTCCTGCATGGTTGAGGCAGATCCTTGGTGACGGGGGTTTCGCTGTCATTCTTCGCTCAGTTGCTTTCAACATGAATCGGCCACGAACACTACGATAGTATGGGAAAGCACGCATCAACGGAATATTTATTAGATATATGCAGATAGAAATTTGCAGTAGACTTATCATTTTGAAACCCATGGCAGTCACCACAAGCCAAGATGTTTCAGTTCGGTCATGATTCAAAAGGTATCAGCAGTCACGACCTTGTAGTCACGAGTGTATATTTTATGCACAGGAAAAATGTACCGGCGGTACCATAAATGCTGCATTCAGTGTCTGACAACATACTGTACTGTAGAGCCCAATATTCACAAGATTTATTCAGCCACAAGAGCCAAGTACGCCTCAATTATCGATGATGAGAAGTAGTTTCAATTTGGAAAGTGCACCGTACATCTAGTAATTGTTTGAACAACAAGGAGAATACATTTATAACCTAGGAAAGCGCACCGTATATCTAATTGTATGAACAATATAGCTATAATCTAGTATTGTCGAATCTAGTATTGTCGAAGATAGAGTCTTAACTACCTTTGTTCAGGAGTGAAGCCGCGGCAAGCCGTATCCAGAACATAGGGTCGTCGCTGGGAACTGGATTGAATTGTGAATTGGCGTCGGCCAGAAGACCCAATAGATTGCCCTGACCACTAATACTGAGTTGGTTTCTTGATGAAAGCAAGGGCGGCAGACCAGATGGCGTCAACGGACCCATGAGCGCTGACAAAGTGGATCGCTGCCGTTCCAGTTCCATTTGTGCCAGTTGATTCTGCAAACGATTTGCTACGCCATGGCCATTGAATCCATCAGCCCTGTGCTGTACTAGACCACGACGATGGTTCTTATTCTGTAGCAAATCATCAGTTGATGGCAATCCTGGTCCTTGAGGCAGAGATGTACGGCCAATCTGCTGTTGGAGAGCTCCGATGGAAGAAAGCATCGACAGATGTTGCGAGAGATCTTCATTTCTCGGATTGGAACCCACAGAACACTGTATCCTCGTAGGCATGCGTGTAAGTGATTGACCCAAACCACCATCATTATGTAATGCACTACCAGTCAGTGGCAACCATGTCCTCAGACTCAGTGGCACATCAGCCACCTTGTGTAGTCCAGCAACTTCCTGAGCCAAGTTTCGTATCGAAGAACTATTCGATGTACATTTCAACCGTTCTCCATGAGAGGCATTACCACTGGCATCCTGCGCAAGAGACTTCTTCTCAATACTGGTAGGCTTCAGTTTGTGTCGAAGAACGTGGCCCACCTTCTGGATTGCAGCACTCTCGTCAACATCTTCCCAACCATCTCCTCCCTCTGTTTGCTTCATGAATTTCATGCCTCCTCCCACCAACTCATCGTAGACTTTGCGCACTAGCTTCGCCTTTTCTCCTTTGGAAGCGCTTCGATATTGAGTTTTGTAGTTGCTAATGATCGATCGCATCCGCTGATTGCCTGGGTGATAGTTACATGCCTTGCCTCTCCCAAAGAGGATAGTGTTGCCATCAGGTACGGATTCTGCAGCCATGTATGAATAGGTTCTTGGTTCTAGTGTTGCCTTTGAATGGAATTGAATCTGAATGCTGTCTAACAATAGCTGAAAGCTACGACAGTGAAACTTTAAAACCCAGATGAGGTCTTCTACATCATTTGTCAAACGCTCGTGCCAGCTGTAGTACTGTAACAAGAGACAAAAGGTGGTACGAAGTCTTGAATCCTGATCAGATTCTTATCGGTTCTCATCATAAGAATGCGATTATTGATGACAATTAGGAGAAATGCAAATGCGACTAGTTGAGTCGAAATCGTTCCCGATTTCAATGAATTCTCCAAACAGATGGCAGATAATCATTGAAAATTCCTACTGTACAGTACACTAAGGTACAGCATACTGTAGGTAGTACCGGAGCATAGAATACCGGTGCTGTACCATTTTATATTTGAAACCCATTGAGTTGGCGTATAAGTGTGTGGATGCTTCATTCAGACTTTTGAAGTTACATGAGCGGTGTACCAGGTTCTGGTACCTGGTACCGGTATTACTATCCAGGATTTACCTCACTTTGACACGATCAAAAATCAAAGTTGTTTTTTAATATATAATAGGTATGCGTTCTTTGTTTTCTAAGCGAATCGATAGTTGTTGGTACCTAGTGTAGCACCTGCTGGTCCCTAGAGTAGTACCTGTTACGTACCACCTGTGTTCAAAAGTGAAGCCGCAGCAAGGCGTATCCAGAACATGGGGTCTTCGTCGGGAAAAGAATAATTGAATTGTGAACTGGAGTTGGCCACAGAAGCCAATAAATCGCGTTCAGCACTTGTATAGACTTGATTTGCTGATTGAAAGGACTGTTGACTAGAATGTGCCAACGGACCCATGCAAGCTGACAGAGTAGATCGTAGTCGTTCCAGTTCCAATTCTGCAAAATGATTCTGCAGAAGAGCTATGGCATGCTCAGCGAACCCAGCATTATCCGGCTGCATTAGATCACCAAGATTCTGTAGCTGTTGGAAACCACCAGCCACTGTTTCCATTTCTGCCAGTGCAGACCTGTGGTTTAGAAGATCACCTAATTCCTCGAGACCTAGCGAATTGCCAGTCTGCTTTTGCATTGCTGTGGCAACAGAAGCCTCCTTCGAAGTGATCCCAGATGGTTGCCCCTTTCCGACATTGGCAAATGCCGAAGACGATGACTTATCAGGCACGGGAGCCTTGACACTTTTGTTGGCTGTTGGCTTATGCCGAAGAATCTTTGGGTTTCGGAGTGAGAGGCCCACCTTCTGTACTGCGGCAGTCAGGTCAACTTCTACCCATCCATGCCCTCCCTCTGCTTGCTTCATGAACTTCATGCCTTGCCCTACCAATTCATCGTGAACTTTCCTTACGAGCTTACACTTCTCTCCTTTCAACGATTGTCGATATTCATCTCTGTACTTGTCCAGGACAGATCGCATCTTCAGGTTGCCTGGGTGGCTGTTGTACGCTTTACCTCTACCGAAAAGTATAGAGCTGTCATCAGGCCGGACTTTCACAGTTCCAGCAAAGACTTCAGTGGAAGGTTCGGTTGCTGAACTCTGTCCAGCGTCCTGCCGAAAGGACGCAGCCGAGGCGAGATCTTGTAGCTTGTCTCCGATGATTGCTTCCATGTTGCAAACGATTGAGGATGTGGAATGTGCGAGGTAGAACGAAAGAGAAGATTTTTGATCACTCTTGCTCTTGCTGATAAGACGCATCTTTCAGGCTCAATTTCCTCACCGACACCGACACGCAACCTTTTCGGACACGGGTAACCCACACCCGCTGCCGGACATACAGTCATTCATTTTCTTCCGTTGTTTGCACTAAGAAATCTCGTTTCAGTAACTTTATTGCAATATGCAGTGGAGTTGCCATTACTGCCATTTGAAGTTCCCATCTTCCTCTTCCTGTGGTAAAAATAGCCATGGTATGGATTGACGCAACATGCATACTTGTACGAGTAGTTTCAAGTTGGAGCTCTTCGATTCTTCGATTAGTCGAACGAATCGAAAGACCGGATCACGAATGGAACGGAAATGCGGAGTATCGAAAAAGTAGAAAGCTCCAAAAAATTGATCTGATCCTATCTGATCAAGAATACGGTATCATCTGTCAGCACTTCAACTTGATAGTACACGTGCAGCAAATGGTCAGAAGCATCTGGAGGTCGCATTACAAAAGTTAAAGTCGACAGCGAACAAAGTCCACAAAATGACTCGAAGACATTGTCAGTCATGTGTACTAACACCAATTCTGCCATTCCCATTTTTCATTTCAAAAAAACGAAGCCAGGTGGCGCCGAAGGGGTGAGTGGAGATTGGGACGATGACAAACCAAAACTGGCGCCAAAGTACTGAAGCAGCGGCCATGTTGATTTGGAGGTAACTAACGTACTTTTTTTAAAATGTGCGAGAAGGTTTCAGCGGTATGTAACCTCGTCGGTCGTCAAAGTGGTGCCGTCCAGAACAGTTGTATCTCACCAAATCAAAAGGCCTTCTGAATTTGACCAATTAGATCAATAGCTATTGAAGTTTTCCCAATGAATGCTCGTTCATGCATGCTACCAATTTTAGACCAGGATTTCACACCACACTAGTTCCACCCCCCATAGGTAGTAAGACAATGAAACGTTCAGACGCCATGCTTCAGCTTGCGCCAAACCTTATTTCCGAGATCTTCCTTCTGTTCTGATCCGTAGATTAGGCGAGTGACTTCTACGAACTGCCCAGGAGTGAGCTCCTCTGGCCGTTTGGTAAACCAATTATCTGGTAACTCCTGCGTACTGGCAAACGCGTCACCTGCCTCGCGTGCTGCAACGACAGAGTCTGGAAGGGGGAGAGGCGGAGCACTCAAAAGCTCGACATCGATACCGTCCAGCTTCTTCAACGAATTGCGGATTGTTTTTCGCCGTTGGCGAAAGGATGTAGTAATAACCCTACGGAAATCTCTTGGATCGACACCCGCCAGACGTTCTTTCAGCTTGGTAGGACCCAAAAAATGTAAGCCCACCAACGCACTGTCCACCTTTGGTTGAGGATAGAAGACTGTAGGTGGGATTTTGAAATGGTTCTTAACCTCTGCATAGGTTTGAAATACAACACTTAGAATTCCATAGTCCTGCATTCGAAACGACAATAGATCAAAAGAGATTTAAGTGAGAAGAGAGAAGCACGTCCTATCAGGAGCGTCTGTAAACGTACCTTGCAAGATGTTGGGGCAACCATTCGTTGTGCCACTTCCCATTGCATCGTGACGGTCGCACAATCCACGGCACCATAATGACTCGCATCTGCTAAAGCAAACAAAATTTGACTGGTAATGTAGTATGGCAAATTGCCAATCACCACCAATGGTTGACCAGCCTTCTCAGCCATCGCAGGATAATTGACTTGGAGCACATCTTCATGATGAACTACAAGATTGGGATATCTTTCACCAAGAATCTCGACTGCGCGCTGGTCAATTTCGATGCATTCTAAAACATCGGTTCCATAATTTTCCACCAAACGATCAGTCAAAGCTCCAGCACCTGGCCCAAGTTCAATGATCTTGTCGAGTGGTTTTCCAGCATCGCGAGCAGTGGCATCTGAATGGAAAGCTCGGATCATTTTCGCCACAGTGTTTGGGTCCTTCAAATAATTTTGACCCAACGATTGTTTGGGCTTCAGCTTTCCGGCGGGTAGTTGAGGAGTAGCTGTAGAGGCAGTGTCGATCGCAACAGCGGTTGTTGCTGCGACGAAGCCTGGATCATCTTCTTCCCATTCCCACTCTCCGTCTCCACCTTGAACCCAGCCGTAAAGTCCAGTGTTGCTAATCCTTGATATTAATGATGTTGTTGATAATCCAAAGCATACCGATTGGTTCAGCACAACGGCTGCAACAACAAGAACGGTTTTCATTGTGATGGGGAAGAGTTTTGTGTGTTCTTCGTTTGATTTTGATGTCTTGGTTCAAAAGCAGTTTCGCGCGATTTCGCTCAATATGTCCGAACAACTTGTCCGAATAAGTTTTCGTTATTATACGTTCTTGCAGAAACGAACACTAAAAAATGCTACAATGGATGAGCTCGACTCACTCAGCGATCCATGGCCAGGATATCATCTACGTAGTTGTGATTTATGTTCAGCAGTGTTATCGACTACGATAGATGTAATCTACTCTATTGCGGGCCATTCGATGTCCAAAAGGTCGCTTTCGAAACACTTTGCAGTAGTGCCTTCCACTTTCCAACAAACTCGTTTGGCCAACAGCTGTACTCCCTGTTCCTCGGCTTCCTTTAGATACCGTGCAAAGGATGGACACGCCTCGTGATTTGGGCGAAAGACCTTTGCATCTTCTCGAATGACGATGAACAGAACAGTTGCAAGGAAACTCTGCTTCTTGTCGTTTGCTAGCTTTGTTAGTTCCCGAACGTGCTTGATGGCTCGAGCAGAAACAACATTTTCGCCATCAGGACCCTTTTGGTTCGAGTTTCCCCAGGGAAATATTCCTGTCCTGATATACGGGTCTTTTTTGCTCGTAAAGACACACTTTGCGCGTTCTGGAGTGGCGCCTAGCTTGTAGTCAGTATCGACAACAGTTTTCACTTCCAAAATGCGAGGCGGTAGCGTTTGATCCTTGTGCTGAATGAGAAAGTCGGCTCTCATGCTGGCGCCACCAATATCCTTCACCTCTCGTTTGAAGGATTCTACGGCTGGAAAAGATGGGCCAAGCAGGTTGCCCTCCACCAGTTGTTCTGCAATCTTTTCCCCCAAGGATGGATGTGCCCCCACCCAAGTTGGCTCGTAACCCAGATCTGACTCATCCACATAAATTAGCTGAGCGATGAATTCACATTTGGGAGTCCCATATTTCGGACTCTTGGCGTCAGGTCCAACCAATTTTCCTTTTCTATCGCGAGCAGGTTTCATTAAAATCTTGGTACCTGGGACACATTTTCCTCCACAATCCAGATTTGGGACATGACAGATGACCTCTCTCCCTTCTTTTTCCAACAAAACATCCGCAACGTAGGGTGAACGATTTCTTTTCGAAGGTCTGCATTGCAATGTTCCTATGATACAGTCATCTGGGAGAGCAATTAAAGGATTATCTAATTTCGGTTTCTTGTTCCCCGTTGCCGACTTTGCCACTGTCGTTTTAGTCGTCGCTAATCGTTTCGTTTGATCTCGTCGTTTGGATCCAGCTGTCCGCTTAGAAGCAGCAGTCGTCGCTGACTGGAGACCAGTGGAAAGAAGGGCTCGTGATCGCGTTAACACCATGATCACTAGAAGGATAGTGCATGAGATCCTGTTGCAGGAACGGAAAAGCACCATCGCACCATCGCGTGATGACGATGATTCAGTTTTCGTCGTGGTCGTGCATGGTCTTCAAAAAAATTCGTTCCAAACGCGGTCTGATGTGCGTTGGATTTGACGTGACGTGACGTCCCATCATTTTTCCTTCCACAATAACTTGTTGCCCGCGGCAAGCACCGAACCACAGTAAAGTTTACATCGACTGTCCATCATAGAAAATGAGAAAATATTCACTAAATGCACGCAGCATTCATGTTTTCAGTTGCCTTCTGGTTTTATATTACTCAGCAAGCTTTGCAAATGGCTTTTCTGCGAATCCACAAAAAATCAATGCCAACGCCAAAACAGAAGAGCCATCAATAGAGTTGCTGTACGACATGGCTGGGCGATCCAGCCAACGAAAAAAGAAACGAGGTCGCAAGTCGCCAGCACTTTCTCAACCAGTTGCTAAATCTGGTTGGAAACCCGCAAAGGGTAGACACAGGTCGATCAAGGAATCAGTTGCCGCAAACGAGATCGAATCGGTATCTATTTTGCCACCAGCATCAGAAGGCGCTCCTACCATGGCAAATGTTACTCTAATCAATGGCACACAACTGATTTTAGATCCAAGGGAATTTCATCAACGGACGGATCAATCCATGTGGCTGGCAATGAGGAAAACGCTTGATGTGACAGCATCTGAATTCAGCCCAGTTCTGAATAACTCATTCTTCACCTCACGCGAAAAGCTCCTGGATATCAAGCAGGGCAATGTCAAACCTTTTTCAGGGAACTCTGCAGCTTGTAAGTGGGGATTGAAGATGGAGCCTCTTGCCTTTCAACAATATGTACGAGTCACCGGCAATACAGTCAATGAAACAGGACTTCACATCATGCAAGAACCAGAATCGTCTCGCTTCTTTGGCGCATCTCCCGATGGTCTGGTGGTCGATGCGAACGATCAATCGGAGGGATTACTAGAAATCAAATGTCTGTGGGGAAGGCGCAACCAGAAAGAGCTTTCAATCTTTGAACATTGTCCAAATCGCTTCTTTGATCAAATCCAAGGCCAACTAGCTATCTGTGACAGAGAGTGGTGTGATTTGATGATCTATATTCCTCCCAAAGGCAAGAGTAGAAATCATTGCATTCTGAGGATACCGCGGGATAGAGAGTATTGGTCCGAAACTATGTTGCCAGCTTTGAAGGAATTCTGCGATGATGTCGAAAAGATGCCAATCGAAGAAACTGCAACCGATTCTTAGTTTCAAAAAGGGGGTGATGCAGTGTCTCCTAATCCAGTAAGCAACAAACTCAACTTTATACAACTTCTAGGATCAACTTCAAGCTTCTAGTCTATCTATTCGGAAGGAGTCTTGACCCAACGAACTGTCTTTCCATTCAACCCATTCACAAAAGAAAGAGCATCCATAGGCTTACGTGTTGCTGGTTGCAATCTATTGATCTCCAAAACGGATCCATCAGAACAGACCAAACGCAATCCATCCTTTTTGCTTGATCCAGGCAAGACGGCATCTGTTGCATCGGCTGTTTCATCAAGAACTCGAGTTTCCAACAACTTGAACTTGGCGGCCTCCATTCCTTCCCCAACTTCTAGGTAAACAAACGCCCCAGGCCACATGCTGAAACCTCGTAATTTGTTGTGTATGGTGGCTGCCGATTCTTCCCATGGTTTGCATTCTGCTTCTTCAGGACGAATCATTGCCGCTTGAACCACTGAATCTTCGTCTTGTGTCGTTGCCGAATCCATTGTGATCTTTCCCGAAAGCAAACCCGGCATGGCATCGACCAACAATTCAGTACCAATATCAAACAGGTGGGGCAAAACATTGGTTGCCGTATCATTTTCATCAATCATTTCCTCTTTTTGACTAATGACTGGTCCAGCATCCATCTTGGATATAGTGAAGAGAACCGTCACACCAACGGGATTGTCGCCTGCCTCCAATGATCGCTGAACGGGACTCGCACCACGCCATCTGGGCAACAAACTGGGATGGATATTCACTGTTCCATGGGTTGGGGCTGCCAAGAATCTTTTTGGAAGATATTGTCCATATGCAGCTGTTATACATAAATCAGGTTTGATAATATTTTCCAAATGGTCTAAAAACTCCACGTCTTTAGCCTGGCATCACAAAAGGTCAGAAATCCGACGACACAGCAGATCATCACAAGATTTCAGTGGCATTGTAGATTTCTTACTTTTTCGGGGGATATCACTTCTAATTCTAGCTCTTCTGCAACCTTTCCAACAGGACTTGGTTCCAGCTTTCCTTTTCTTCGTCTTCGCTTTGGGGGCTGTGTAATGACGCTGACAATTTCAAATGTGCTTCCATCTTCTTGGGAAACCTCATATAGCTTTTTGAGCGAGGTAGCTGCAACTTCAGGAGTGCCCAAAAAGACAACTCTCTTCTTCTCAGCCCCATCAGAAACTGCAGAAAATAGTCGCGAAAGAGCTGTCTTGGATGATCGCTCTTGGAGCATTCGACCCGCCGATACAGCAGTGGTTGGTCGGATCGACCGAAGATGGAAGGAATGAACGCAATGCTGGACCAACATCATTGTGATAGTAACCCTTCTTATGCAAATCATTCCAAAACTATCGCAATTGTTGAACCAGATGACAATTTCCCAAATGTCACTATTGCCCCGCAGACTTTTTGTTTTGTGATTGTTTGTGATTGCACCACATCGTCGTCGGAGGGATCTTGAAGAATCGTCAATCGCATGACTGACGTAATTCTGAAGGTCTGTCCGTACATCATCGCCACAAAATTTCAAATTGAGGCACATCAAGTGTACCGGTACCTGGTACCCTTTGTGTCGCCACAATGTAGGTGGACATCAATATACGAATACAAACACAACCATTATTTAGTACTTGCATCTATTAACTTTATTGTCGCATGTTGGCACCTCCATCTTTTGGACGGTAAGTGTCCGCATCTGCCGCTTGCACCTCACTCAACTCCAAGGTTCGCAGTCCAAGGATTCCACTACCCCCATTAATCTTTCGATCCACTTGAAACCGAATGGGACCTGGTGACCAATCAAAACTGGTGACCCAACCCATATCTTCATGAACCATTGGATCTTGATCCATCTTGTAGGGTACCAGCAGTGACGCACCACCTTCCAAATCCAACAACATATATTGTCCTGCTTGCTCTTCTGATCCAACTGGAGGAGGGTCGTACAAGCCTCCATTAGCACCAGCAGGTCCAAAGAAAACACGGTCAGTTAGTGATTCAATTGCCGACTTGTAGTTTTCCGCTCGTGGCCACATTCCTTCGGCTTCTCGGCAGAGTGTCATGGTCTTTAAATGCAGTGGTGGCATTTCCATGGAATCCTTTTCTACCTTTCGTACAGCATACTCCAACTTGACGCGGAACCTTAGTTCCTCATTTTGAACTCCCAATTCGGTACGATATTCTCCATAAGGGCCTTCGCCAGCTGGTTGTCCATCCTTCAAACTAGTTGCAGTCGCAATAGTGAATCCGTTGCCGACGCACATGTTTCCTTGTTGTCCTCGGAAATCTCCCGACTTCATTTCGTGGGGTGCATACTGAGCATTAACAATTTCTTCTTGTACTGCCTTGATGTCGTCACTGACTGATCCAGAATCAGAGGATGAGTCTACAAACAAGCGCTCAGTGTGCAAAAGTCGTGCATTTTCTAGTCGAAATTCAGCATCCCCGTCCCCCTTCACTTCAATTCGTTCTCCCTTGCTGTAAACCTTGAAAGGTTCTCCAAGTTTCTTCAACTTTGGAAATTCCGCTTTTCCATTGGTTTCCGGCAAAAAGGTGGAAGTTTGAAAAACGGTCCACTCGCCCTTGAATTCTGCGCCATTTCGTAGGACATCCTGGTAATATGTTTCAAACTGAAACTCATCATTCCGCATTCTTCTCTCTTCCCGCATGGCCTCAACTTGAGCCTCGGTGGAATCTGCATCAAAGAATTCGTTGCCCACTCCTTGATCCACTTGGTATTCGGGATCGTCGTAGTTGACAAATTCCAAATCAGGATAGTTGGGATCAGCATAAGGATTTTCCTTCTTTTCTTCCTCGTCCTCATCTGCAGCAGCGCACAATGGAGCAAGAGAAAAGCTATTGTAGGAAGCTTTGCTCAAAGTACTCATTTGGTTGGTATGTTGCATGGTCGGAAGGAGGAAGGCTGTGGTGCCAGTGAATGGCACTACCATTGACGCGAGGAGCGCAATGGCTCCAATATCAATCTTCATTGTGAATGTATCTTCCAGTTGATCCTGTTGCTTGGTTGCTTGTTTATTTGGTTCCTTTGAGTGTAAACAAAGGTGGAAGACTGTAGAATTATTTGTTGACAGCTGGCAATCGACGTCGTCAATATTGTGGATCTCGTTTTTCTTCGGATTTTTGGGATTGTGTTTTGTGAGTGTGGAAAGAGGGCAGACGGAACCGTGACGTGGTCATCCGGGTCTTCCTTTCTGAGGGATGGCGGGCTTTCAACAAAATTTTGAACATGTGAGGGGAAAATTGATTGGCCTGAGTTTTTCGAACTCTGTTCAGGTTGTCAGTGCGATGTTTTTCGCCATACAAACCCGAGAAGTAAATGTCTTGGCGTTCTTGCCATCTTGCTTGGCCCAACTCGGGTGAGATGCTTCTTCAAGATCAAATAAAAACATCCTCCCATCTACTTTTTGGTTTGGATTCTTCAACACAATAACTTTGTTGCCAAGGTGTATTGTCTATTTCAAGAAGTAATTTACCTTTGCAGCAATAGCATTGTCCATTGTTGCAGCTAGCTGAAAAGAGGCTTTGGGTTGTTCGCGTTTGGGGTCACAGGGATTCGATTGGATTCATTCATTCAGTCAGTCAGTCTTTTGAATTCCAAATCGAGTTTTCCATAGGAACAAGAGAGTAATTTACTTCAAAACCTAGAAAACGCATTCGTTTTGAAACATCATCTATCATGGTACGAAGGAGACCACCACCACCAACAGCCTCGCCCGCGAATCCAACATCCAAGGCAAAGGATTACACGACGCACCGTGAGTACCAAGTGCAAGATGAGTTGGACGAATTAAGGAACCGAGGAGTCGCCAAGTTTATGAATCGGCATTTCACAGAAACCTCCAAGAAACTGGCTCAAGAAAAAGCTGAAGCTGATGCTGCCTTGGCAGATTTGGAGCGTCGTAGAGCCCAGACTTCCGAGTTTGTGCCTTCCAATGGTGGGGAACTGAATCCGTTTGACAGCTTGTATGTTGAGTTGCAACAAAAGAGATCAGATTGCCGGAGAAAAGAACGAGAAACTATGCTGCTATATCAACGCTACGTTCACAAATTCCAGAAGAATAAGAATGCAGCTGCTAATTCCAAGACTATAGACAGGAAGGCTACTCCTCCGGCCGTGCAAGAAGAAGTGGATGGAGACTTTACGGATGACGAACTTGACCTGGATGACGAACTTGAACTGGTCCACGAAACGCCACAAAAAAATCCACGAGAAGGCGTTAATGTTTCTATTGATGAATCGTCAACCCCTGAAGCTGCAGCTCCACCGCCTTCCCCGCCTCCCGCTGCACCTGTACAAGATCCACCTGGTGTGTCTCTACGCAGTGCATCTCCAACACATGAAGAAGAAGAAGTTTTGAAATCAACGGTAGAGGAAAAGAAAATGCCTGACCTGCCAGATATGAAATCAAAATCGATGCCTTCCACTGTCCCAGAAGACATGTCTGTAGAACAAGAACCAGTCGAGGTTAAGGACGAACCAAAACCGCAACAACAAGAGCCTCCAGAATCTAGTGCACCTGTTAATGAAACCTCCATGGTAGAGGGTACCGACGAACCTGCAACCGACCCTGTGGAAACATCACCTGCTCCGGTTATGGAAGCGCCGGAAGACGAGGAGGAAGAAACAGCGGCTACACCCATATTGAACAGTGTTTCCTCCGAATCCTTTAGTGTCAACCGTCCTACAGCTGAGGTCACTGCTGGTGATTTCCCACCTGGGGCTGCATCGGACGAAGACTCGGACGATGACGATAAATCGGTTATTTCTGGACTTACGACTGTCAATTCGGCTCTTACCCGTCAAGTCATGGACAAACTTGAAAGTGAAATGGAATTCTTTATCAAGAATGAAACACAAGCCATTCAAAAGTTGCTGGACGAAGAAGAGGAAGGAGGTCTCAACATGAGCTTTGGAGGATCTCGTATCTCGAGTGACGCTAGTGTTACCTGTGACAAGTCGGTTGTGGCATCGCTCAAGGCAGAACAAATGGCGGAAGAAATGCAAAAGATGTTGGAGCAGTTTGCAAACGACGAAAAGTCTTCCGTTGGATCACCCGAATCACCTGATGGGGACGAAAACAAGAATGCGACATCTTCCACTTCCATTAATCAAAGTTTGTATCCGCGAAAGTACAAGTCGCCGAATCCAAATGAAGAATGGATGGTGTATTGGGATGAAAAGTTCGAACGTGAATACTACTACGAGAAGAACAGCAACAAGACACAATGGGAGGCACCCGTCATGAAGCTAGGATTCACAGATAATCCAGATTTTACACCAAAAGAAATGCCAAAGAGAACAACCAAGTTGGTCATTGAAAAGAAATTGTCAAGGAGTGAAATCTACAAAAAGAAACTCCAAAAGCGACGAATGCAACGAGCTGCTGTCATTTTTGTCATTCTTGGTAGTCTGATGCTAAGTGCAATTCACTGGAAAACGAATCATGCAGGAAAATCGTATCCAGATGCCATGAAGGCAACCTATTTCGATCTCAAGGATATCTACGAATATACACTTACAAATCGTACGGCCGAAGAGCAAGAAGCCGCCAACATTGCTAGAATGGAGAAAGTTCGAAAGGCAAGAGAGGCAGAAGAACTCGAACGGAAGCGTAAAGCAGCTGAGGCAGCCAAGGCGGCAGAAGCTGAAAGACTTCGGTTGGAACAAAAGAAGGCACAGGAAGAAGCCGAACGCAAGCGCAAAGCAGCCCAAAAAGCAGCCGAAGAGGCTGAAAAGAAACGTATTGTAGCTGCTGCCGAGAAAAAGGCTGCGGCCGAAGAAAAGGCTGCCAAAGAAAAAGCAGAAAAAGCAGCAAGAGAAAAACGTCTCCGGGAAGAAGAAGAAGCGCGCCTACGAAAGGAGGCAGAAAAACAACGCAAGGCCGCCGAAGAAGCTCGCCTGGAAGCAGCAAGGCTTGAAGCAGAACGACTGGCAAAACAAGAAGAGGAAACGAGACGGCCATGGGGATGCAACCTCCCCTTTTCACATATTGTCCACGGCCACTGCCGAAAACTGGCCAAGACCAACCCAATCTACCGTGAAGAACATTTACTGAATTCGTTCCTACAGTAAGAGAAAGAGGTGCTCCATCCATACACACAACAAGACTACAACCACCATAGAGAATTGGATTCATTGATTGATTGATTGATTCCTGCTTAGAATTCATCCGCACAAGACGCATTGCAGTATCTTTTCGACGACGATGTCATCACGCTAATAGAAATAACGAAAAGCATTATTATCATTGACTTTTTGTTTGGCGTCATCATCATGCTTTGCGGCTTTCTTTCCACCCTCACCATTGGTTTTGGTCGGACTAGTCATGTAGTCGACATAAACATCATCGCATCCATCACACATCACCCACCAACCGATCGATCGATCGATCCAAATAATACCCACGATGACCATGCACATTCGAAAAGGAGCATTAATACTGAAAAGCTTGGCCTTGATTGAGGTGACATCTTCACTGATGGTGCCAATCAAACGACGTCAGCTTCGTACTACATTTCAGCGCACCTTTACGACTCAACGATTGGCATCCTCCCCACTGGGTGGTGATTTTGCTGGTTTGGATGCCACCTTTGATCCCATTGATGGTAGTTTCATTCCCATTCCCGTCCATCTTATGGATGCCTCTTTGCTCGAATGGGGTCAAGAACCAAAGTGTTTGGAAACCTTGGTCAGCGAAGACCTCATGGATGACATGAAAATGGAGCGAACTAGCATCGTCGTGTTGCCGGCCACCGGTTGCGGAGTGGACAACTTGGAGACCATGAAAAAGAGTGAAACTTTGGATATGAATGAAAAAGACGTTAATGGCGACGTGATTGGTGTACAGTACGAATCTTCCTCTGGTGATCATGATAATAAGTCGTACCGGTTAGAGTCCATTTTTGGAATGGACGAGGGGTATCGAATGAGGGTGGTATTGGATCTAATTTCGTGCAAGGAGAAATTGTTCACTGTCAAGTCCCCCGTCCATTTGCATTACGAGCGACGAACCAGTGACGAGTCTACTGGTGGGACCCGTGCCGATGGTGGTGGATTGGATGGTCGAACCGTGTCGGGTTTGTTGGGACCCGAGCTTTCGAAACAAAAATCCTTTGCGGAAGATACCCCACGGGAACAAAGCTACATTGAAGATGGTGTTCATCATCTCGGCCTTCCTGGAAATGTGACAATAAGCTACAGCTCCATGACTCCCAACAGCTGGACTTGTGACATCTGCCATGAGCTCGATGACAAGATTCGAGGAGTGACAACGGCTGCCCTTCAGTTTGGAGGTGGTGATGCTGACTTTATGGTGGAAGCCTGGGAAGGAGCACAAGACTAATGACATTCATATGAAGTTCTCGATAATAAAAGCTACTAAATATACTACATATTCATCATTATTACCTCTCTTTCCCTGTCCTCATGCATGCATCAATAACATAATACGGATTTTTGCAAAGCCCCTTTACAACGATCCATACATTCCTTCGTGTACTCTATCGGTAGATAACCTCGAGCACGTCGATTGATTGGATCTACAGAACCCGTAGTGGAATCTATTTTATAGTACTGTAGCATTTGAAGGTGTTCAAAGCCAATGTGATGCCTACCTGCAACTGCTGGACGTGCTGAAAGGACCGAATGATTTGATACTGGTTTCGTTGCTACTATTCGCACATCGCATGTCATCACTGATACGTTCGATCTTTCTTTTATTTAAGAGCTGCGTGCCCCAGCAATAAATCATTGATTGATTGTCGTGTGTTTATTTGTCACCTGTTGAACGAAGGGTTAGAGTACCGGTACTGTAGGACGATGCAATGAGCACGCAAGATCACGATGGTAAGGAAAGAAGTTATGAGTCAGCATTCATTCGTTGATCAAGTTACTGTAGGTTGTCGATCATACCGTACAGGTACTGGTACCTGGTACTGTACTCTTCGCGTCTGCAGTGCAGTTCCCGCGGGTTTGTTGTTGGTTTGAATTTGAATTTCAAAGAACATATTCAATTCAATAATATTGGCGGGTGATGGATGATGCTGATTCATCCTTCTTCTTTTTGGCCCATTCTTCATTCCGGGTTTCTGTGCGCCATTCTCACAAGGCTGTAGATCTTGTTACATTATCCACACACGGAAAAAGTTTACGTCAACTCACTACTGGCGCATTGTCTGGCGCACGCGTGCCGTACAACCGGCAGGTAGAAATCTGTACCAGAGGTCCAAGCAACCCCAAGGACGATCCCATCACAAAAACAAAAACTTCCAAGTCTTCCACCATGCCAGTTCTTCCCTCCACTCTTGACCACCAACTGTCCAACCTCTCGACCTCTGAGGAGGTCGAAGAAAAGCAACCGCTAGCTGAAGTCTCAGTCATTGATGATTCCTTTGACGAATCCTCGCAAGATTCTTCCACCCATGGTGCCATGGTCACACCAAGATTCAAAAAGACAGACCACAAACTCAAGGAGGAACAAGGACTCTTTGCGGACGAACCACTCTTGAAGGAGAATCCTCATCGCTTTGTCATCTTTCCCATTCAAGACAATGATGTAAGATAGAAAACAATGCTGTGCTGTGCTGTGCAGGGATGGAACAATGCAATGCGAATTGTTTTAGTATTCGAGTTCCCATTCTAACCTTCACCTTTCCATTCTTTTTCTTCCTTCCTTTCTTGATTTCTTTCTAGTTGTGGGAAATGTACAAGAAGGCAGAAGCATCCTTTTGGACTTCGGAAGAGATTGACTTGGGTTCCGACATGGTAGACTGGGTCAAACTTTCCGACAATGAACGTCATTTCATCTCGCACGTCTTGGCCTTTTTTGCTGCCAGCGATGGAATTGTCAATGAAAACTTGGCACAGAATTTCATGACGGAGATTCAATCTGCAGAAGCCCGTTGCTTTTATGGATTCCAGATTGCGGTCGAGAATATCCACTCGGAAACCTACTCTCTTTTGATTGATACTTACATCAAGGACCAAAAGGAGAAGATGCATCTCTTGCACGCCATTGATACAGTTCCATGTGTCCAAAAGAAGGCTGCTTGGGCGCTGCAATGGTGCAACCAGGATTACGCTAGTTTTGCGGAACGTTGCGTTGCCTTTTGCGCCGTTGAAGGAATCTTCTTTTCGGGTTCCTTTTGCGCCATCTTTTGGTTGAAGAAGCGTGGTCTCATGCCTGGCCTTTCCTTTTCCAACGAACTTATCAGCCGTGATGAGGGACTTCATTGCGATTTTGCTTGCATGCTGTACAAGAAGCTAATCCACCAACTTCCAGAAGAACGTATTGTCGAAATTATCAAGTCTGCGGTCGATATTGAAATGGAATTCGTCAGTGATGCTCTTCCCGTCGAGTTGATTGGAATGAACTCGACTCTCATGACCGAGTACATCAAGTTTTGCGCAGATCGTCTTCTTGGTTCTCTTGGATGCGCTCGCCACTACAATACCAAGAATCCTTTCGAGTGGATGGAAAGCATCTCACTTCAAGGCAAGACCAACTTTTTCGAAAAACGTGTTGGGGAGTACGCCAAGTCTGGGGTAGGAGTTGAGAACAATCACTGCTTCGATCTTGACGCTGACTTTTAAAAAAAGGGAGATGCAGTCAGTCGCTCGAGGGAAACAACTGGGGAAGTAATAGTGCAATGTGAATGGTGGACCAGGACAAACATCGGTCTTTTCTGTGCACGCACGCAAGGAATCACACAGAATATTGAAAATCAGTTTGCAGTGAATGAATGAAGCTTGTCGGCAAAACAGTTTTAAAATAGCAGTGCTGTATTATTAGAAACAGGGAGAATACCGGTAGGTGATTCTGTCATCTTCCATTATATGGAAAGGAAAACAAGACTAAGTTTTGATTCATTCATGAAATCAACATGAATACATTGGAGTTATCGACAGAAATTTTTGTATACAGTACATATATTATCTATCTTTCCCTTCCCCAAGAATATTATTGTCAACACCAGACGGACTATTGCTACCGATGACGCGCCATGAGTAAAGGTAGACCACAGTACTGTCCCTACTGTACGAGTAGAGAAAGACCATATTTGGTTTCTCAATAGTCAGCTGGGAATCATTCATTTCTTCCCAACCACGTAGTATGGTAGTCACCATCACAAGTTTTACCACTGAAGTTGCCACAAGGGAGGCTGCCATTGACCCCAAGATGTAGCACATTTGTTTTGAAAAAAAATATTGAGAAAGACGTAGTTCTCAACAATGAATGACTGAATGAATATAGCTTTGCCCCTAGCTACGCCTCGATATCAGCAGTAACGTTCATCCTGTTGAGGACTGCTCCGTAGGTTCGCTCAAATTGAGCAACAGCGTCATCGCCCTCAGGCAAGGTTCTTGCTCCAAAATTATACAGGAAAGCTTCCTTCCATTGAAGACCACTTGTTACCGCAAACGAGTCGTCGTCAATCAACAATCGGTTTCGATTCTGACCTTCTTCTTCATTATCACCATCATCGTCATCGTGTTCACATTCTGATAATTCACCATCCTCGACTTCCACTTCCACATTGAACCAGTTCCCTGCACCATCCTGTGCCCTTCGGAGTATTCTACTTGTTGGAGAGATGGGTTTCTTGGGTAATTCGAAACTGGCATAGACACCCCAGCACGATTCCATGACAAAACCCCAATTCTTAGTCGGACTTCGGTGAACACAGTAAGTTGGTACATCTCTCCCGCCAACAGAAAAGCGAATGTAAGAACCCTCTGGTCTTGTTGGCATGTCTAGGGGGCGTGAAAGAAAGCGCCAGGCCATGTCCAGTGGCGGGTCGGCTAGCGTAGGCTCCAGTTGACTAAAGCGTGGGTGTTCAATTGATGGTTCCCCATCGTCATCTTGAACAAGCATCTTCACTCTGCCATTGGCAAGAAACACCATCTTGCGACAGGGAAGGCCATTGAACCAGGGATCTGACTCTGTCCAGTCCTGTGATGCGTTGAAAGAATTTATGCTACATGTGAGAAATAATAGTTTTGACTTAAGGTGACACATCAGGCAGTCGCGGATACCAACCTCTCCTGCGGATTGCTTAAACCGAAAACTCCAAATGGTCCCAGTTTTTGTTTCAACATCATAGATTAGCTCTTCTGGTAGTAGATGATCTCGTGTCCGAGCATCTTCGACTGCCAAACGATATGCCGCCATTCGGTCCGTGCAGTCTCGAGCCTCCGGTCGAATATGAATTTTTGTCTTCCAAAATGTTTCGCATAATGAATCCCATCCAGCGCTGTTGTGACTTGCAATCACGCGGAACGAACGATTGAGAGTTCTCATATTTAATAGCGATTTGGCATCGAGAAACGAAGCGACATTGTAAATCACGTCAGTAGGCATTGCACTCAAATCGGCGGAACCTTTCTCAGAAGAATTCTGAACACGTTTTGATGGTCTTGTGTCAGTCATCTCTGACGACGACAACTTCAAGAGTCGTTTGCCACGCAATTCAAACTCCATGCGTAAATATGAATACCAAGGGATATCTTTGGTTGTCGTGCGCTTCAAGAAGTTCTTGAAACGGAAACAACAAGCTCTTTTTTTGCTACAATTTTTTTTATGACATTGCAGAACAAAAAGATGCATAAAGTACTGACTTAGCGTTAATGGTCATGCGCACGATGTCGCGCGTTTGCCTTGCTTTGGGAATAGCCAACGAAAAAAAAGGAATCAAACACTCACATTTTTCTTCGTATCATTGAAGGGATCTAAGGCCTACTCTTACAATTCCATCACCATCAGAGGAAATTTGTATAGAAGAGAGGCAATATTAAGAGCAAGGGATACTCGGTAATCAGTGACATCGGCGAAGAAAAGATACGTGTCTACAAAAGTGAAGAAGTAGCAACCATACATCATGGACGATCAAAAAGAACAAAAATCCGAGTCTCCAAAGCAGGCTGTCCATGATTATATGCAGCGCATGTTTTCGGCATCACTTGCCCTGTCCCAGACACAGACGGAGGATTCGATGACCGTGGAATCAAATGAAGAGGATCTGGGCCATTTGGTGGATACTATTGCCCGAAATTTGCTGTCGTCGTGTGCAATCAACATTCTCGCTGCAGAAACTTCCAATCTACCAAAGTTATCTACAATAGAGCCCATGCTCCCTGGAATTGAAAACGAAGAAGCTGAGGACGTAGAACCACTTGTGGAACCTTACCAATACAGAAGGTCGGACTATTTGCGACAACTCCTCCGAATCATGGCCCCAATGTCGATGCAAGTCGCGGCCCACACATGTACTCTTGTCGCATCCTACAGAACAGACTCGCCGACGTTGCAATATCAAGCAGTTGTTTTGTTCTCGCACTGGCTACCAGTAGCTCCTCACTTGACTCCCATGGTAACCGAATTTTTCCAACATTTGAAAGAACCATTCCAACACGTCGAATTGGAAAGAACAGATTCAGCATTCCTCGTTGCTGAAGCGATGTATTATCTGCTATCATTCTATTCAAAACGGAAACAAATAACTTCACTGCGAAAACTATGGAGCTGGAAGTTTCTGTTCGACATGCTGCAACCAAGAGACGTGGCAATGAGCACCGATGATGATGGAGGGCAAGACGATATTGTTCGGATGAAGGCAATTCGGTGGTATTCCGCAAGAGCCATCGGGAGTTTACTCAAATGGAAACCAGCAGTGGTTATATCAATGCTGAAGCGTCTTGAAGTGGAGGAAAGTCGAGTTCAGTGGCATATCCATCCATGGGACCTGAATATAGAGGAAGCCGACTTCCAATCGTCGATTTTTCGATCATGTGCAAGCCTTTGGGGTTCAGAGGAGCTTGCTCTACCATCTTCCGAACAAATATCACATATACTTCCTACCTCGAGTCTACTGGCTGATGTGGGACCTGGACTGGTATTTTACAAGTATGCTTCATTGAAAAAAATAATAGGTGCAACAACTCAAGCACCATCAAAATCTGTCGACAATGCTGACGACTCGAAACAGAGACTCATTCTCACTCCGACAGCGGGCCGAAATATCTCTCTCCTCGGCTCAGTTCTATGTCAAGAACCCTACCCGCCGCCGATTCTGGTATGTGGACCACATGGCTCTGGAAAGTCTAGCCTTGTGCGAGAACTGCTGCACATGTGCCGACCAGATGAAGACAGTCTGATGGAATTTCACATCGATGAAGAGACAGACTCCAAAACGTTGATTGGTTCATACACGACGACAGATATTCCTGGAGAGTTTGCATGGCGAGCTGGTGCATTGACTCACGCCACTCGTGAAGGGCACTGGGTCCTCATCGAAGATGTTGATGTTGTACCAATAGAGATTCAGGCAACGCTTGTCAAACTGCTGGAAAGCCGGATGTTACCACTTGGAAATGGAAAATATGAAAGATGTCATCCAAACTTTCGAATTTTCGGTACTTGCACAACAACAGCGCATGAAGCTCAACGAAATCTACGAATGAGTTCCAACAGGGGCGGAGGAAAGCGTATTCTCAGCCCATCACTGTGGAGAAAAGTTTATGTCAAACCAATGCCTTCAGACGAATTGAAACAAGTGGCGTCGTCACTATTCAGAAATCTCCCAGGGTTTGTCATTGAGGCTGCCCTTACAATATTGCAAAAACTTGACAGAAGTGGTCGCAAGGGCTCGCTGTCAACTGAGAAAAAAAAGGAAGAAGAGGAGGACATCAGGGATAAGGACATTGACGTTCCTGACACCCCCGAGACAAGGTTGTGGACTGGAGGACGGAATCCATCAGTTCGAGACTTCTTCAAATTACTGTCACGGTTATCAAATGGCGTCACGTTCGAAAACAATCAGGCATATGCAACTGAAGCGCAGCGGATGCTCTGCCTTGCAGAATGCGTCGACATCTTTGTCGGAGCATGCCCAGAAAAAGCTTGGAGACTCGACTTTGTAAATATGCTGGCTGCTCCTATTTGGGGCGTGTCTCGAGACTTGGCGGTGAGCTACATTGAGAGCAGGCAACCTCCGACAGTAATAGGGGAAGATGCTTTTGAGATTGGTAGAGCACGGATTCAGTTGCACGATCACTTTGATCATTCCATGAAGAAATCCAAAACTTTCGCACAGACCAATTATGCATTGCGACTGATGGAGTCAGTTGGAGTCTGTATCAGAGAGAATGAAGCTGTACTTCTGGTTGGCGAAACTGGATGTGGAAAAACTAGTTTGATTCAACAACTCGCGGCGAACTGTGAAAGGGAGCTAATCGTCCAGAATCTTTCGCTTCAGACAGACTCTACCGATCTTCTTGGAGGATACAAGCCTCTTGAGATCAAGAATGTGGCAAGAAGGGTTTACAACGATTTCGTCCATATCTTTGTTTCTACCTTCTCAAGGAAACAAAACGCCAAATTCCTTCAGTATGCGGCTTCAATGCAAGAGAAATCGAACTGGAAAAAGCTATCGCAGTGTTTCCAAAGGGCATCACAACTTGGACTTGCAAAAATGAAAGAACAGAGTGTGAATGCAGACCAGGTGCTGTCAAAAAAGCAAGTTGCTCTGAAGCTTGCGTGGCAAAAGTTTGTTGATAGTGCCGATCGCTTTGAGAAGCAGAGATTGACTTGTGACGCAGGTCTTGCATTTGTTTTTTCAGAGGGTGTTCTTGTAGATGCCATCCAGAATGGCAAATGGTAAGGCATGTATCGAAAGGCAGTTTTGTTTGCGTTATTCTGACGATGATACGTTTCTTATCAGGGTTCTACTGGATGAAATGAATCTTGCTTCAGCTGACACACTGCAGAGACTCTGCGGTTTGCTCGATGACAAAGACGGCAGTGTAACACTCACGGAACGGGGTGATGCGTCAGCGATTACGCGGCATCCAAATTTTCGATTGTTTGCCGCCATGAATCCGGCAACTGATGCTGGAAAGAAAGATCTCCCTGCAAGTATTCGGTCTCGCTTCTCTGAGATCTATGTCGACGAGTTGCTTGATCCGGTCGAACTACGTGTTATTGCTTGCCGATATCTCGATGGCGTTCTAGCTTCTGATGGCAAGCCACCTGAACACTCCCAGGTTGTGATTGATGTTGTTGACGTATACTTGAAATGTCGACAGCTTGCGGAAGCGAGTCTTTCTGATGGAGCTGGTCATAAGCCAAGATATACATTGAGAACTCTATCTCGCGCTTTAAGTGCTGCAAAGACTCTGGCTGTCCAGCAAAATCTGTCTTTACAAAGGGCTATTTACGAAGGGTTTCAGCTGTCGTTTGAGGGTGCCTTGGATGATTCTTCGACAAGGGTCGTCCGAAAAGCACTAAAACCGCTACTTCCTCAGGGTACGTCGAAGTCGGTATTAGAACACCCGGGTAGGCGGCCTGGAGGAAAAGGCAAAGAAGAAGATTATGTCTTGTTGAAACCATTCTGGGTAAAAGTTGGACCAGGGGAAAGCGCTGATTGGTCAGAAGTCTCTTCGTCAACTGGGAAAGCGAGATTTATTCTCACTCAATCAGTTTCTACAAGCTTGCGTCGATTGTCGCGAGCGATCACTGCAGGACCATGGCCAGTACTTTTGGAAGGTCCAACTAGCGCCGGAAAAACAACACTGGTGGAGTACATTGCTGCCCGCTGTGGCCACAAAGTTGTTCGAATAAACAATCATGAGCATACTGGTAAGTTACTTTCGATTCTTTGTGGAACCACTACATCCGCACTAACAATGAATTCAAAGATGTCCAGGAGTATACGGGATCTTTTGTTGCCGACCAGAATGGATCATTATCATTTCGCGATGGGCTCCTTGTTCGAGCACTTCGACAGGGACACTGGGTTATATTGGACGAGCTGAACTTGGCTCCAAGTGAGGTTCTTGAAGCACTCAATCGCTTGCTTGATGATAATCGAGAGCTCTATCTCGCAGAGACAAATGAAGTTGTTACCCCACATCCTGACTTTCGTCTCTTTGCAACCCAGAACCCAGCGGGTATCTATGGAGGAAGAAAACCTTTATCAAGAGCATTTCGTAATCGGTTCGTGGAGATTCATATGGGCGACATTCCATCTGACGAAATGATGACCATTCTTGAGAAAAGATGCGCTTGTCCGCCGTCTCATGCGAAACGCCTAGTTGACATCATGGTAGCTCTGAGGACTCAAAGAAGTAAAAGCAACGTATTTCTCGGAAAGAACAGTTTCATAACACCCCGTGATTTGCTCAGGTGGGCAGAACGAGATTCGACTTCGAAGCAAGATCTTGGAGAGCACGGTTACATGTTATTGGCAGAACGATTGAGATCAGAGGATGAAAAAGAGCTTGTTCAAGACATTATCGAAACAAATTTGAAAGTGAAGTTGAATCTGGACGAGAAGTACTACGGACCTGACTCAGAGGCGAGGAAGCTGCTTGCAGAAGCTACACAGCAGCTACAACAAACATCGAATCCTCTTATGGAGTCAATAGCTGCAACAAAGACACTGCTTCGTCTAATCTCACTGGTTTTACGCTGCATAAAACAAAAAGAGCCAGTCTTGCTTGTTGGGGGTAAGTGCATTATACCTAGTGTTGGTTGAATATCGCTCTGTGCTAACTCATTTCTCAAATGGTATATGTAGATACTGGGTGCGGGAAAACAACAGTTGTGCAGTTTCTGAGCTTTGTATTCAATAGGCAGCTTTATGCTGTGAATTGCCACGCGACAACAGAGACATCTGATTTGATCGGAGGGCTTCGACCTGTTCGCGGCCGTGATGGAATGGTGCAGCAGATTGTGTTAAAACTGAAACGTGTATTTGACCTGTGTCATCCTGACTACCTCAAGGACATTGTCGTTCCCGAGAAGTTATCTGCGTTGTTCCAGCGGCTATCGAATAATGAGAGCTCACTACGTGAGAAAGACTTCGAAGTTTGTTCCGTGAAGGAAATGATGTCTATTGCTTCATCGATAGCGAAAAGCTTTCCAGATTCAACTGAGCCAGGGAAAAGGCAAAGAAAACGCAGAAAGTTGAACGAATCAGGCCCTTCGTCGGACTGCTCTGAAGCGGAAATGGATGAAGAATCATCAGATGCCTGCGCTGGGCTATTGGACGAGATAACGGAGATTGGTCGCAGATATGGCACTCTTTTTGAATGGTCTGATGGACCACTTGTAGAAGCAATGAAATCCGGCCAGATGCTTCTCCTCGACGAAATGAGTCTTGCAGAAGACGCTGTTCTCGAACGCTTGAACTCGGTCTTGGAACCTTCCCGGACGATCGTTCTTGCTGAAAAGGGCGATGATGGTTCGAAGGTTGAGAGTCGAATTGTGGTTGCGGCCGATGATTTTCGGATCTTTGCAACAATGAACCCGGGAGGTGATTTTGGGAAACGAGAACTTAGCCCTGCGCTTCGTAGTCGTTTTACGGAAATCTGGGTACCAGCAGTTACTGCAAGAAGCGACTTTGAGCTTGTACTGAGTCGAACTTTGATTCCACGTGATGTTGCTATTGAATCCACAAACCTAGGCCCGCTCCTTGATCGCATGTTGACATATGTTGAGTGGTTCAATGGTAGAATATGTGGGGATAGGGCGAGCCCGTTTGTTGATTTCAAGCTCACACTTCGAGATGTCCTGTCTTGGGCACGCTTCATAGTTGCAGCTCGGAATGTAAATAGCGAATTGAGTATGTGGGATGCATACTGCCACGGGGCATCATTGATGCATATCGACGGTTTTGGACTGGGGTCGGGGCTTGCAGTTGAAGATGCTGCACAAGTCAAGAAGAAAGGAGAGGCTTATCTACTAGGGCAGCTGCCATCGAAAACCAAGATATCCAATCTCTCCGGGACGACCGAAGGCTTCAATGTTAGTCATTCAAGCCAGTTTGGCTCCAGTCCGTTCTTTATCAGTACTGGACCGATACCAACAACTGAATCGACTTTCAACTTCACTGCTCCAACGACTGGGTTGAATGTATTTCGAGTTCTGCGAGCCATGCAGCTGAATAAGCCAGTTCTTCTTGAGGGTTCTCCAGGTGTTGGGAAAACAAGGTATGTCCATCCTCCATTATTTCTAAAGTTTTGTTTCCTGTTCTGACCTTGCCCATTAGTCTTATTACAGCTCTGGCTGCAGCTTCTGGTCACAAGCTCGTACGAATCAACCTATCCGAGCAGACAGATATCGCCGATTTGATGGGGAGCGACCTTCCAGTTTCCTCGGCATCAGGTGGTGCTACCTTCGAATGGTGTGATGGCATCCTCTTGACTGCAATAAAGGAAGGTAGTTGGGTCTTACTCGATGAGTTGAATCTTGCTTCCCAGACAGTTCTCGAGGGCTTGAATAGTTGTCTTGATCACCGAGCATCTGTCTACATACCAGAGCTGGGGAAGAACTTTGACTGTCCTAGCTCTTTCCGTGTTTTCGCAGCGCAAAATCCATTGGCCCAAGGTGGAGGGAGAAAAGGACTGCCAAAGTCATTTCTGAATCGTTTCACAAAGGTTTATGTGGAAGCTTTGAAGGACTCTGATCTAAGCTCAATCTTGGTCTCAAGATACCCAACTCTCGAACATAAGCTGGTACAAAAGATGATTGGCTTCAACGAAACGATTCATCAAGATGTTGTTGATAAACGGGAATATGGTTCGGAAGGAAGTCCTTGGGAATTCAACTTGCGGGATGTATTTCGATGGTGTGACCTGATTTCGTCAACATCTGCAACCAATGAAGGGGCTGCGAGGGATCTTTACTTCCAAAGATTTCGAAGTCTTTCTGATAGAGCCAAAGTAGATTTGGTGTATCAGCGTTTCTTTGGCAAATCCTTGAGCTCTACTGCTTTACCTACACTTGAAATCGAAGAGACTCGTTTTCGAGTTGGAGACACCACACTGCAAAGAAATGGGACGTTTTATAACTCGCATCGTGAGAACACGCTGAACACCGATCCAAGCATACTTCTCTCTTCCATGCTACCTATGGAAGCTGTCGCTCGTTGTATCAAATTGAGGTTACCTTGCCTACTTGTGGGAAAAGCAGCTAGCGGAAAGTCCTCCGTCGTTTCAAGCCTAGCTGAACTTTGCAATGCGAAGCTTGTTGAACAATGTCTTTCGCCATCTTCGGATGTCACTGAGCTCGTTGGATGCTTCGAACAGATCGAGGATATGTCGGAGGAGCGGAAAGTTTTAGCTGCGCTTCTCGAGTTGGCTAAAGAGTACTTGCGACTTCAAAAGGCTGATTCTGACAATTCTTGGTCAGTTTGGAGTTTGATTCTTTTGTTGGAAGAATGCCTCGAAGACATTTCCCATTTGTTTGATGGCTTCGTGAAAGGTGATAAGACGAAGCAATCAAGAGCGAAGACTTTAGCGTGTATTCTACTCGAAGGTTTGAGTACTTGCGATTCCTTTTGTCGCATGTATTCGGATGATGTGCAGAAAATTGCAGGAAAATGTAACGAGTGGAATTTAGCAGGGCTTCCAGAAAACAAAAGTGATGATTCGGGTCACTTTGTGTGGCGTGATGGAATCCTTGTGGAAGCCATGGTTAACGGATATTGGTTGGTGCTGGAAAATGTCAACCTCTGTCCATCATCAGTCCTTGATAGGTTGAACTCTGTCACCGAGAAAGATGGCTTCTTGCTTCTGTCTGAATGTGGAACAAACGAGGGTGATGGAGAAGGCGCTTCAACTCACCGACTGATTCGACCCCATCCAAATTTTCGGATCTTCCTAACGATGAATCCAACTTGCGGAGAGATATCAAGGGCGATGAGAAACCGATGTGTGGAAATTTCTCTTCTGCAACTCCTGCATTCGACTCCTCAATGGGATGGAAACGATGATAATATTCCAGCTGGAACGGCCACAAACGCTGCTAAAGTCGATATTCTGGAAATTTTGAACGGTTCTGGGGCAAAGACACTAGAACTTGCTACATCTATCATGTCCAGCCATCTTGTCGAACATTATGATGCAATCAAGAGTGGAGAAGAGCCACCTTGTCTACGAAGCGTATCAGGTGCAACTTCAATGCTTGCTGGCCAAGTTTCTCGTGGCGTGAACGCGAATGAAGCTTTAGCTCACTGCATCCACCTTTCTTTTGAAAAAGAAGCCACTGACACCCTCGAGCACATCAAGAACGACTACTACGAAAAAATTTCAGCAAAAACATACACACCTCTTCCAGTTGTCACGTCTGTCATCGACTCATGGGCGTCAAGCCAGGACACTGCTCAACTAAACATTGAAGCAAAATTGCTCCGTTTGTTTACGCATAATTCTTTGGCTGTGAGATCTTCCATTACCAGCTCTGAGCTTGGTCTTATGGGCCTGTACGGCATTGACGAAAGGTTTCAGGACATGTACAAGCAGTTCAACTTACCACAAGTTCTGGACGATTCATATCTTCGGGACGCTATGGTGCAAGGGCTTCTCGCAAAAGCGACTGCAGTCAATGTTGGCAGAAACATCGCTTATTTGAAAGGTTTGAATAACGAATGTTCTAATAGTCTTCTTTGGATGAGCTGGAAGAAGAGTTTAACTATCCAAAGTTGTTTGAAACCTGAAACACACAACAACGGAGTGACGTCAAGTCTGGAGGCGATGACTCATTTGCAGGATCAGCGATTGGCACACCAATTTCGTGAAAGAAAGTGGTACCTAACTGTATCTTCTATTGAGCCTCCAGTCGATCCATCTATGACGCTCAAAGTGCTTGATGCGTCCTATCTCATACACGAAACTCTCATTGATCGTTCTGCAGTGAAATGTTCTGTCACTCCATTCTTTCGCCCTTTTTTCTTAGCTGTAGATGCAATGATGAGTGAGTTATTCAAGTACTGCAGCGACATCGGAGACAGTGATGATGCTGAAAGATGGATTATGGAAATTAGAGACTTCCTTGGCAAAAGAGATCGTTTATGGATCAGTCTCTCACTCTACCCACTTGACGTCAATTCGGAGTCATTTCTTGGGTTTGATGAAACGGAGTTCATTGTCCAATGGAAATGGATTAAGAAAAGCTTTTCCAGACTGTCATCAAGTCCACAGACAATCAGGCTACCATCAAGGGACTCCCTTCACGCTGTGAATGCCTTGATAATGGCCATCGATCGCGTTGTGTTTGGTGTCGAGCTTCAAACTTGGCTACCGCACAAAGTGAGCAAAAGCATGATGAAACAAGCAGTCCCTCACAAAGCAGAACAATTCGAAGAAGTTCTTCTGACAAGAGCATTGGCAAATGAATGCGCAATTGTTGAAGACTCAATTTTCAATCCGTTCGAATCCACCTGTGATGCTATTGAGTTGCAGAGTTTAGTGGACACTCAGCACCCGGTGTTCTTCATTCATAGAGACGAGAGATTTCAGATCTTAGCTGCATTATGCACCATGCAATTTCTATGGACCGATGAGGTCAATATTGAGAATAAAAACCTTTCACTGGCAAATGAAGGTTTCAGCCAGAAATTGCGCGAATCGTTCGAGACAAAAAGGAAGAAATTCATATCTGACATGACAGCGGCAAAAGTGGATGCAAAGATTGCAACTGTTGAGAATCAATTTGATGTCGAGATGCTTGAACTATTAAAAGCGTCTTCTGATGCAACACTGTCCAGCCACGAAGCGTACTCGGGCTGGTCGACCACCATTCTTTCAGCTTTCTCGAAGGTGCAAACATCAGCACTTGCAGAATTCTGGTGCGCCCACGAAGAAGCAAGGCTATACGGTGAAGCCAGTAAGTTCACCCTCGAGTGCCAAGACGAAAGTCAGTTGAAGAGAGAGTTACTTTCTTTGCTGCCAGCTTTGAAAAGGCTCGTTGAAGTTGTGCTATCGCAGACGATTTGGTCAACTACGGACATAAGAGCGCAGCAAACATTGATTTGGGCAATTGAAGGTGGATTCGAAAACAAAAGGGACCATCGCCAACTCTTGCGATGTCTTTTGCCCCAAATGCTGAGTTCAATGATGAAACATATGTGGCGTAATTCTTTCTCCGGTTTAGGTGCAACGTCGATGTCTTTGGATTTGCCGAATATGTGGTACGACGACGAAAGTCAGCAGATTCAGGTCTCGTCTCAAGAGCTTGACAGGTGTTATGGATCAAAAAGACTTGGTCATTGGTTCAGAAGTGAGTTCTTTATCCACTTCTTCCACAAAAATCTGGCTTGGTCACAATCAAGCGGCCGTATCAAGATACACACAATTGAAAACCACACTCAACGAAAACAGCAAAACCAAGATACCATGAGGATGCTCTCGTCGTTGTCCTTTTCTGGATCCAAGCCAAGACTCTTCATTGCCCACTTGCTTCTACATGATGTTCTTGACGCCGTGAACACCAATGAGACTAACGTCCACATCGAGAAATTGCTTGCTATCGCAAGACAGCCGGAGCGGCTAATGGAATTTAGTTTTGATGACATTCAGAGCATGAGCAAAGATGTGGAGGATGGTTTCCTCCATTGTCACTTGTCGGATGTTCTCACCCCCCTTCTTCAGGCAATGCAAGAAGCTTGGAAACAAGAAGATGGGTCCAAAGCGTATGACCTGCAGTTTGGCTTAGTTTCAATATACCTTGGCATTCTCCGATTACACATTTTGGCACCAGATTCTCCATTAGATCCTGGTAGAGCTCCTGTCGCAAAGATGGCACTGATTGATCGAAAGCTCATCGAACTGGAGACAGAGTTGATTGCATTGCGACTGGATAGTGGGTTTATGAGAGGAGACTTCGCTCCATCGAGCGACAATGCTCTTGAGATTTTAGAAACTGGAAGCGCTTTGGTAAAGAAACGAATGTTGCAAGCAAAAAAGGTTGTCGAACGTGTATCATCAGCTCCGCCATATTTTGAGTTCTATCGCGAAACCAAGGATTTCTTGGACAACGTCGCAGGAAAACCAACTGTATTGGAACTCACTCGTGCCTTGCTCGAGAATCCGACAGCAGAAGTTATGCAGAGAGCTCAAAATTGGCTTCGTACAACAGCCGCATTTTGCCAAAGATTTGGCGATTTCTACAACGCATACGAAGAAGTTGTTTCAGGATTGATTTCATCGATGCAATTGGTCCAAGATGGAATCCTTGTAATTTCGCAACGGGAGGTTTCAAAGCACGCCATCGGTAATGCTGAGCTCTTGAAGAACCTTCTCACATTTCCAGCAATAGATCACGCAAATACCATTCAATCGCTCGTCACAACTTTGACTTCGTACTTGACTTCCGATGAAGTTGGCAATGCTCAGGAAAAGTCGGATCTTTTGTTCTCGCTCTCTGTTGCCATTCTCGCACGCCTCCTAATGAAGCAGTACATCGAAGGCTTAACATCAAGGGAGATGGTTTGGGGCTACAAGATATTTGAAGCTCTTGGAAGCTCTCATCACACTGGAAGAGCTGATAAAGAGAGTCTGGATGAGACACTTGAAGATGCTCAGGAAAGAGAGTTCAGAGAGCAATTCCCATCACATCGAGACGAGTTTAATGCTCTTCTACGCGTTGAAGAAGAAGAGGACGATGACGATGCTTCGGAAACTCAAGAAGTAGATGGAGATGATGATGCTGTCCTAGCCAGTGCGGAGTTTTCAGATGCGCAAATGGAACTTCTTTGTAGACTGCATAACCAATTGTTTTCAGGAGCTTCTTGCATTCCAACAGACCAAGACCGGACGCTACTGTTCCATTCTAGCTACAATGCTACATGTGAGCTGGAGAAGCAATTTGGTTGCACCAAAATGGCAGCAAATGTCTCTGAACCCATGGGTGCACATGTATATGCAATGGCACTCACAAACATGCCAAAGAAAGGTATCATTCGTTGCGAAAAGCACTATTCCGCAGAGAGCGGAGTGATTGACTTTCAAAATGAGCCCTGTCCCAGCGAAGTCATGATGGCAGCTGGTCCTCTGGAACGTCTGGTCGCAAGGACAACACAGTTGCTAACAGCCTTTCCGGGTCACTCTATTTTGCTTGGGCTTGGCAGAGTATGCGAGAAGGTCCGAAAACTTGATCTGATGACGACTCCTATTGGAAAAGTGATGACTGGTCTTGAGGTAATCCTACGACAGGCGCAAGATTGGGAACAGCATGCTAGTGATAGAGTTCGATTAGGTGAAGCTCTACATGATGTTGGTGGAATTGTTGCAAAATGGAGAAAGCTTGAATTACAGAGCTGGTCTCAGTTGCTGCAAGCGAGGCAAGATCGTCAAATCTCGAAAGCGAGGAAGTACTTGCTTCGCCTGCATGGAGTTCTCCACACTGGCGATGTCATCCCTGATTTTAACAACGAAGGTGCATCATCTTGCTCTTCCGTGTTCAGTCAAAGAGAGTGTAGCAGCCCAATATGGATTTGGAAAGGTTTCGCTTCTTCTAGGAAAACGTTATGCGGAGATTTGGACAATGGCCACGCAGAAGACTTGACTGAACTAGTGAAGGCTTTGGACACTTTCATTCTGACTTCGCCACTTGGGGAATTCGGGGAAAGGCTTAGGTTGCTCCAGCCATTATCAGTTCAATTGTATAACGAGTACAGGGCATCCAGCACTGGAGAAAAATCGAAGATGCAGCAATCAAGAATTGTTGAATCGATATGGCGCTATTACTGTCAATTCCAACCTTTGCTTCAAAACAAGGTTGAGACAATGAAGTCGCCAATCGAAAAAAAATTGAAAGATACTGTAAAGCTCGCAAAATGGGACGAGCAATCCTATTATGCTTTGGCAGAATCGTCGGAGAAAAACCATAGACAGTTGATGAAAGTACTCTCGGAAATGGATGAGTGTTTAGGTCTCAATGTTGGATTAATCATCCAAGAAGACTCATATCGTGGGATTCGTTCGCGCCCAGATAGTCAAGATGAATTCTGTGCGCAGGTACCGTCGAATAGTGTGATGTTCCCACTGGGATTCGGAGAGGATCAAAAGGAGAAGAAACACGGGGAGGTTGTTATTGATATCCACGAGCGCCAGTGGATAGACGCAAGCTTAATTGGAGTTTCCAGCAACAGCCACCTCTCGAAAATTGGAAAATATGCCATGAGAATGAGTTCAATGTCGAAAAAGGGAATGCTTCGAGCGCAATCAGTAGCCTTTGAAGGAAGTGTCTGCGCCGTTGACCTTTGCGAAGCATTGTTTGACCGTATTGGATCCTTGCGAGAAAAGTCAACAAGACCGATGAAGGAAAGGGCTGTAGTGGATTTGTTCCGAGAGCTCAAAAGGAACGGCTTTACAACTGCAAAATGGAGTACTCCCAAAGAGCTGCGGCAAATGGAGCATATCTTTCAGCTACCGGCGCCTAAAAGTGAGCGACTAGACGCGAATAATGCCTCAGAACTCAAACGAGGCGAGAAGTACTTCATGAGGTGTCTCACTGAAGCTGCCGCCCTAAGATCGGAGACTCTAATTCTTGGAAGCAAGTATATGACAACAAGAGAAATGAATCTGATGACTTCTTTGAGTGACAGTATGTTACTCATGGTCACTCAGCAGCGATCGCTTGTTGCAATCATCCTTGATGACACTTCATCTCTGCAAAAGTCCGTCAGTGAGATTGCATTCCACCAATATAATCTCCCAACTCCTCAGAGCGAATACATACGTATGATGCGCGAAATTGAAGTAGGAATCAATGCATCATCCGAGAGTATAAAGGAATTGTCACTTTTCTTCCGATCATCAAAAGATTTGTTGGATTCTGATGAGAAAGTCACGGTGATGAGAGATGCAATCACAAAACTTGAAACTATGCTCCTACTACCCAAAGATTTCATGGCAAAGAAAGGAACTCAATTTGTTTCGTGGGACCAGGTGAAGCAGATTGAAGAACAAGGAGTGAAGCTGCAAGAAGCAAGATTCCTCATCGAGGAGTGCCGGAACGAGTGCAAGGTCTTAGGCTTGTATCCCTTGGATATCTTTGATGTACCCTTGCACTCTCTTTCACGCACGATTGAAATAATTGAGGATTGTAACTCTGCGTCGGAACAGACGCAGGATGATGCGGAGGCTGGTTTGCCAAAAACTGATCTGATTTCCTGTCTTGCGAGTGTAACCGAGCGACTGCTCATTACTTTCCAGAATTTCTGCACAGACACTCAATCGTCGAACAATGTAAAGGGCTCTAATCAAATGGATGACGATGCCTTGATCATGGAGTGTCACAAAGACATGGTTGCGAATTGGAGTGGTATAAACCTGAAGGAACTGAACCAAAAGCTAGTGCAAACGATTGCAATGGTACAGGAAATCCATAACGATGCGGGGACGGGCAGAAAAGACCGCGAAGTAATAGTTCAACTGGCTTCCGATATTGGGTTTCTAGCGGACCACATACTCTCATTGTCACAAGTTTACCTCCAGGACTCATTGCAATTCTACAGCGCAAACTCGAAGCTTCTTTATGTGGTCTTGCGAGTCTTTCGAGTATTGGTTTCGAAAGGATACTGCTCGGATGAAACTGCGGAAGAGGAAGATGGCGATGCGGAGGGTGATATCAATGGTATGACGTTCGAAGACGATCAAGACGGAACAGGAATGGGCGAGGGTGAAGGAAAGAAGGATGTCTCCGATCAGTTAGAGAGCGAAGATCAGCTTGCTGGTCTCAAGCCGGATCAGGACAACGAAGACGACAAAGCCGAGAAACAGGAATCACGCCAGTTGGACGAAGACGAGGCGGATCAAGGGATGGAAATGGAGAACGATTTTGATGGGGAAATGTGTGATTTACCGGACAAAGAACCAGATGATGGAATGGAAGAGGAGGAAGGCGAAGAGCTTGATCGGGAGATGGGCGACGATGCTAGCCCAGATGATCAAGTCGTTGACGAAAAAATGTGGAACGAGAGCGACGACGAAGATGACATCAACAAAGAAGACGAGAAATTTGAGAAGGATAGTGGTGTCGAAGGAGAAGCAATTGAAGGAGAAACCAGAACAAAGGATGATGATGAGGGAGAAGATCCATCAAAAGAAGAAAAGAAAGATAACGAATCAAATGTCGACGAGCACAAACCAAATGAAGACAACGCAGGAGATGACATGAACAACCAACAAAGCAACGAAGAAGACATGATAAATGAAGATTTTGACAATGAAGAAGAACAACATGGTGTTGATGTGCGTGGCGAAGAGCACGAGCAGCAGGATGAGAACAACGACGAAGGAGAAATGCAACTGGATGACAACGTTTGCCTTGATGGTGAGGATGATAATGCCGAGTCAAACGATACCGAAGAGGAACCTGATCAGGATGAGAACCCAGATGATGCTGATTCTACGGAAATTCCTATTGATAATCCATTGGACCAAAATGCCCCGGAAGACCAGGAAGAAGGCGACGATCAGGTAGATCAAAGCGCGGCTGCCAAACCACAAGGTCAAGGAACCGTCGAAAATGATGAAGATGGAAACGACGAGCCCGAGGACGAGCCGGAGGAAAATGCCCTAGAGAGCATGAAACAAGAAGCTTCTACAGAGGAAGCAGCTCATGGCGTGAGATCAAACCAAGGGACAGATGCTGTAAAGGATGATGGAATGGAAGAGGATGAAAAAGAAGAAGAGGCCAATGACGAAGAAGATGTCGCTGGTGGACCAGGGTCAGCTCAAGCTCAGGACTCACAGAACAACGATTCAGGTCAAGGCGGTGGATATAGCGAACAAGACGGTGCAACTGAAAACCAAACTGAAGCACAAGCTGAACAAAACTCTGATGAGATTCCAAATCCTTTCAAAGATCCTGGAGATGCTTCAAAGTTCTGGCATAAGAAGCTGAACATGGTGGATTCAAGTTCTGATGACAGGGGCGACGCAGACAATGTGGAGGACGATGACATGGCCGAAGAAGACCAGGAAGCAGACAAGAATACTGGAGATTTCGAATACGCCTCCAAAGAAGAAAAGAGTTCTACTCAAGTACTTGGAGAGGCAACTGAGGAGGAGGCTACCAAGCTAGATGACATGAATAACAATGAGAAGGAAGATGACCCAGATCAGGAACAAGAGCAGCAGCAATCAAAGCAAGATGAGCCAAGTGGTACCCGAGATGAAAAGAAGAAGGCATCGAAACAATCAAAGCGGACAAGCCCTGATAATCAAGATATTGATGATGGCTCTGATGAGGATGATGCCATGTCAGAAGTCGACCAGGAAATTGATGGTGAGGAATCCGAAACAAGTGAGAAGGGGGGCAATGAAGAGATCGAAGATGACATTCGCCGAAACCTTGTGTCTACTGATTTCTCAAAGTTAACCGTGGGAGATGATGATGCGGAACGTCTTGATCCACAGAAACTTCTCCAGGATGAACAAGTGACAAGTATCGATCGTGAAAGGGCAGCAGAAGCGAAATCGAAGTGGTTACAGATCCAGGGCGAAACGCACAATTTGGCAAGAAGATTGTGCGAAAAACTGCGATTGGTCATGGAACCATTGGTTGCTTCGAAGCTAAGAGGTGACTATAGGACCGGAAAACGGATCAATATGAAGCGAGTTATTGGATACATTGCCAGTGGGTATCGAAAGGATAAGATTTGGCTTCGACGGACAAAACCAGCTAAGCGAAACTACCGCGTTTTGCTTGCTGTTGATGACTCCGAAAGTATGAAGAAGAGTGGGGCAGGCGAATTGGCTCTTCGCGCCATGGCAACATTGGCTGTTGGTATTAATCAACTTGAAATTGGAGAGCTCGGCATCGCAAGCTTTGGAGATGATATGAAGCTATTGCACCCGTATCACCTTCCATTCACATCCGAATCAGGGTCGGATATGGTTGTCAATTTTGGTTTCGATCAGAAACGAACAAGAACAGCTTTATGCGTTGAGAGTGCATTAGCTTCGTTCGAAGAGTATGGTGATAATTCATCGATGCAATTAGTCTTCTTGATCAGTGATGGACGCATTGAAAGAGATAGCCGGGCGGCGCTTCAACGGCTCATCCGAGAAATGGCAGAACGAACCATTCTATTGGCTATGATCATTGTCGAGGGCGACATCAAGAAAAAAGACAGCATCGTCAACATGAAGGAAGTCACATTCGAAAAGGGAAAGCCTGTCGTAAAGCGCTTCATTGAGGAATACCCCCTTCCGTACTACATCGTACTCGACGACATGACGACGTTACCGGAAGTGCTCGGAGACGCCTTGAAACAGTGGTTTGAAATCTTGGCACAGCTGAACAGCAGTAGGTAAAACAATAATTTGATACTACTAGTGTAAATTATATAATACAGAAAGCACTCGCTGTGCGCTACATGAAGTTTCTTCTGTATCAAACTTTTGTATCAAAATATACAATGTGGGATGTATCATTGTGTACGGTCCAACACGCTTAGGGCGGTCACAAAATATCCCGAGTACTGCTATAGTAGATACTGCGATCATTGTCAATCCTTACATTTCGGGATTTAACATAGTCATCATGGACAATGCCTTGTTCCGCGCGATGGCTTCGCGATCGTGGTGAAGCTTGTACTTGAAGGTGTTGACGGTTTGATGATTTGGAACTGGAGACTTCGACTTTTTTACCCGTGTGCTTGTCGCCATCTTCTCGAGGCTCATGTGAGGCAATCGCCTGATTCCTGGTCGCAGCATCAAATGCTCCTTCTTTTCACGATTCTTGGATTCTTGACGAATGTCCGCAATTGGGCGGTACTTCTGTTGAGTATTGGGAAAGGCAGGAATCCCATTGTATCTCCTGGTCACAGCAACAGCGGGACGAGTAATGGGTCTTTCATTCGAGGCAATGGACTCTGGCGAAACATTTCTGGAATGCATTGAAGTTTGGTATCCCTTGCCGTAGTAGTAGCCCTCAACAGTTGTTTTTGTGGTTCCGGTACTCTCTGGAGTTGGAACGTTCCAGCTACCTTCACTCATTGGAGGGGATGGATAGTAGTTGTTGTCGATATTTTGAGGCGTCGTATTAAATTGTGTCGGGGGTTGATCTCGTGGAGGTGGAGTGGAGACGTATCGACCGTCACGAGGATTTTGATATGGAAGACCGTAAGAACCATCGGGCGAGGTTGATCCCATGGTGGAAGTGTCAAAAGTTGATCTTGGAGGAGAAACTACATGGACGTTGACTCGTTGTTGAGTTGGACG